>VZTR01019429.1:772889-823406 GCA_013400775.1 Chaetops frenatus | reverse complement strand
TTTTTGGTGGGGGGGTTGTGCCTGCAAAGCACACAGAGTGTCAAATTTGCTTTAAAATACTAGGGTCTATTTGAATACTGTAGCATATATTGGGCAATCTGTTGAAATATAATTAATTTTTAGTTTCTGTTTCCATTGGCTGGTAAATATAAGCAGTTATATGTTACCATTAACACAACTTCTGAAGGACTTAAGGACTTTTATCACTATCTCTGGAAGTGTTGGAGGGCATAGGGGGTAGAGAAATAACATAGATAATAATACCTGGTCATATTCCGTGGACAATCAGCCTGAAATGTAATGCCAGGGCCCTGTACAGAAATTATTCATATCCAGCTCCCACACAGGTGTATCATTACTGCCTCTCTCAGACCCAGGTAATCTGTTGTGTCACCACTGGTCCACTCTGGTTGTTATAGAAATGCCTTCACCTACATTGTCCAGTTCTTCTGCTCCTGGGGTTAAATTAATTCAAAAGCCTGTGGCCAGGAAAGAGGGCTGAGCCAGTGTCAACATGTCTTTAGAAATGCATTAACAAGTTGCTCCACATGTATAATTAATAGGGATGAAGGAACCCTAGACTGTCACAAAGTCTGTTCTCCATCCCAGTACATCTCTTTTCCTTTTTGATTCTTTCTTTTTTTATGTTATTCCTAGAACATTGGTACAGTTCACTGTGTATCACTCTTGGAACATAATATACATTATAAAAGTATTAATACCCTAATGAAACTTTGGCTTCTTGGTGCATCTTCTATACGATGAGCTCTAAGTGTTTTAACAGAGCTTGATTAAAAATTAAGCCTCTGTCCAGCTGTGTCAGGCAGGTAAGTAGGATCATATCCATTTTACAGATGGTTAAACACACAATAGAGAGGTTAAAGGCTGCTCACTGTGTTACCTGCACTGCTGGCAGTGAGAGCCCAGATCTAAATAAACCATCAGTTCAGGCTTGGGCAGCTGATGCACAAATCAGAGAAATGGTCTTTTCAGTTTCACTAAAAATGAAATTCTTCTAGTGGCTCTTTTAACCAAATGAGACACATAAACTTCAGCCAAAAAATTCAATTTCATGTAAAAGGAAATCACAATGAACTCTTTTGGTAAACTTTATGTAAAGCTAAGGTTAGAGACAAATGTGACATTCTGAAACCACAAGTTGTTTTCTGAGACGCCTCAGTTGGAAATAATTTGTTTCACTGGTGACCTGGCTGGTGCTGGGCAGTGCTTTGAGCCACAGTGCTGAGCTAAGAGTGAGCAGGGACAAGTTCCTCTTCTTCAAGGTAACAGCATTCACGAGCTACATTAGACATGCTTCATCTCCAATCTACAGTGACACACAAGTTCCTTTTTCTGAAGACAAGCAGCAGCTCAGCAGGCAGGACCTCTGCCTTTGGTGTCCTTTTCCAGCCTCTACACCAGGGTCCCAAAGCCCTGCTGGGGAGCTGGGAAGGGCAGAGGCAGCTCCTTCCCACCTGCGGCTGCAGGCAGGAGACAAAAGCTCCCACAGAGGTTATAAAACCTGAGCTCCTTCCTGCTTTGGGGCCCTCAGGAAGCACATTCTGGGCAAGGCAGGCTCAGTGCAGGGTCCGTGCTGTGCTGGCAGCCCGCAGGGAGGGGTCCCTCTCTGCACTGCTCTGCCTGTGACCTGTGGGGAGCATCCCTCCTTCTGCGGCCTCTGAGCCGGGGATTTGGTGAAAGGGCAGAAGGCAGAGGAGACAAGTGCAGGACTGTGGGAAGAAGGATTTGAGGAAGTGATTAAGCCTCCAGTCCAGCTGGCAGACACAGCAGCTGTTGCTATTACAGTCCTGATAGCATTTCATTTCTTTTAAAATCCGATCCTAAAGCTTTAATATCCAATCCATTTTAAATCTCTTCGTTTGAAGGTGGCAGCAGGGGGGATCATCTGGTAAAGAACATGGAATAAAAGACAGACAAGTCTTAGACGTCACTTCACGAGACAAAGCTTCTTAAACTTTTCTATTTAAGATTGGATGTCCCTAATTTTCTAGTGCTGCAATAGAAGGTAGACCAAAATCCTGGAGACTTGACAAAGGCTCCTTTTTGCTAATGGAAGGCAGGTGGAGAGCAATTTCATAACCCAAGAATGATTTCCATTAATGAAGTGAGTGGCCTCACTGGCACTTTCCCTTTCTAAGCCATCCCATTAAACAGAAAAATAGACAGTTGCCATGAAAGTTTAAGAAAGAAGTCTCAGGAATTTATGACACAGAACAGGCAGGGAAAGAATTTCATCAGGAACTGCAAAGGAAGACTTGAGGAGGTTGGATAAATGCTGGATTTTCCCTGTTGCCTGTAGATGTGGACCAGAGTTTTCACCCCTTTCATATCCCTCAGGAGATTACTGTGTCATCCCTCTATAATTCAGCTGGGAAGGAAAAATGCTTAAGTTTGGTGTCTGCTCAGTCACACCCAGAGCTCTGGAGCCAGCAGCATGAGGGGCGTCACTCACTGAGCTGGGTTACAATCCTGCTGTAGCCTGGTGGGAGGAGATGATTCACTGTTTCTTCTGTCAGACTACAAGGAGACACCTTGAAGCAGAAAATGGCTTTGGAGTGCCAGCTTGCTTCCCAGAGCAGATGGCTGGGCTAGGCTGAGGTTAAAGATGTTCATTATAAATCCATCACCAAACTAGGCCAACGATGGACAGTGATTGCCAGACAGTGACACCTTCTGTGCCACACACTAGGGCTGCAGTTGAGCTTTGGGCGGAGGTTCAGATTCTTTCACAGCACAGAGAGCCCTGGGTCCACAACACAGCTGGAAAAGCTGTATGGCCTCTGCAATCTCCCAATAATACTGCCTATCACCCTAAATTAAATTAGGATTCACCCTCCAATGCAGACACCACAAACCCAGGTAATTGCCATGCACTCAGATCACCAGGACAAAGGGCCAACACGAGTGATTTTCCTTCTTTCTGTATGAGAATGAAAAGAATAAACACCCCCACTCCCACAACTGCAGAGTTCCCACTGCCCAGGCATTTTCCTCATCAGGTAAACCAGGGTATAACAACAGTTAAAGGGATGGAGCTGCACCCCTCTTTACCAGATGGGATCCAAAATCATTTAATGGTGAAATCAGGATTGAAACCAACTGTAATTTCTTTTGTCACAACATGCTCAGGTCAAACAGAAAGCAATTGCCTACTTTGATGCACTCACAGCCTCACAGCCCCACTGTGGATAATCTGCAGCCCACACACCAAACCTGAAGGACTCAGAGTGCATAGGATACTTTCCTCAAAAAGAGTACCAACTTCTCAGCCTAATGACTCCTGTTCCCTCAAGGAATAATATAAATTAAATATTAGGTCTGTGGTCAGTTACCTGCCATACAGTGTAATATTCATGAATTTATGGGTCAAACACTTTCTGCTCTCATTTAAAAACCTACGTTGTGGGGTTTATTTTAATTTGATTGTTTAAAAAAGCCATTATGGACTGAAAAATCCCTCAAGCAGCTTTTTCTTCCAATTTTTGTTTTAAAAAGAAGTTGGTTTTTTTTAAGGTGGGAAGAATTTGGACTCACAACATGATACCACTCTCAGAAACATAGATTAAAATTGAATTTTGAGGATTACCTACCTCAAGTTGGAAAGAAATGCCTGATGCCATATTGCCATAACACTATCCTGTCACCCTTTACCAAACTCCTGAGGTCAGTAAATATAAGGACATTTAGAAATTGCCATAGGGAGAAATCGGTGAAACTACTTACAGAACATTCCTTTTTCTGGTGAAGATGGAAACTAGGGGGGTTTGGTTTGGGATTTTTACTTGTTTATTTTGGTGGTTATTTTGGTGTGGGTTGGTGTTGTTTGTTTTTGGTTGGTTTTTTGTTTGTTTGTTTTTGTTTTTGCTTTTGTTTTGTTTTGTTTTTTAGTAATACAATCATAAGACAACTGAATTATTTTGGACAGGCAGATGTTGGAGGTTATTGGTCAGGATACTGCAAGTCTAAACTCACAGCCTGTGTTAACTTATAGCCAATATTCCACACTTCCCTTCCAGTCTGTAGATTTTATCATCACCACATGAAAATTAAGGCAAGTACTCAACAAAGCAGCCCAAAAATGTTCTTCTATAAAAATACAAGTCAATCTAATTATGCCTTGTTTTCCTTTTTAATGATGTTTACCATACATCTCTCTCACCCTTGTGGTTGCCCCTGTGTTTTTAAAGCCATCAAATGCTGTGCTTACCTGGAATCTTCTGAAGCTCAGAGAAGTGTTTTCCTATCTTCATGTGCACAGTTCATAGAGACATAAATGCATTTGCCAAACTGACCAAAGTGACCTCGAGGTCATATTCCAGTCATTTCCTCCCTTGATCCAAGTTCACTTTTGAAGCCAGATTTTCAAAGGCTAAAGAGTGATGTCAGCTGGTGAGAAGCACGACAAGGAGAAGGAGAAGGAGAAGGAGGAGTGCAAACCTAATCACTGATATTCCAGTGAAGAATGACCTCACACTCTGGAAGGGTTGACAGAAAACCTGCTAGCACCATGGTTTGGATGGACTTTTTTGACTTTCTCATTTCTGAGCTGATAAGAGGTTTTTGTACAGCCTTCTAAGTGAGATCTCACATTTCACATTCAAATGAAAGCTTTTGAATAGGCAAAGAGTGCTTTGGTTGGGAGCACTGAACTTTGAAAATTCACCTGAGATAAATTTCTGCTGGAAATAAATAATACTATGTACCTGGGTGTGAACTGGCCAATCTTCAGAGCTCACCACTGCTCCCAGAAACTGGTGAAAAAGCAGCTCTGAGATGAAAACAGAGCAGCTTCGAAGCAAACTTGGCTCTGCTGAGCAACTCTGGCCCCGGCTGGTTCACTCCTTCCTTGCTGCCCACCTCCCTGCAAGCCTTTCACATCCCACAAAAACAGCAGTAGAAGCTTGCTCCAAAGTATGTACTGGGAGGGGTTTTGACAAGCCCCCAAAAAGCACATTATATGCTGCTAACCAAGAGTTACACAATTTTGCATGGCTTCAGGGAGCTCTGGGTGGGGTGTGAGAGCTGCTGGGAGCTGCAGACACACAGCGTAGTTCAAGTCCTGCTTTGCAACAGAGGGGCTGCTGTTGCTTTTCTCTCTGTCAGCTCAGAATTCGGTAGGTTTTTTTCCTACTAACTCTTTACAATAGCAGTTGGGTGGTTGGATAGACAGTTGCATCTGTTGTTTTCCTGGTTTTGTCACTGCTGTGGTGATTTGTGTTGCTGCACTGTTTAGAGGAAGCACCAAACTGGGATTCTGTTGTTCTAGATACAATTGTGATATGGAGATACAGAAACCATGACATGAAGGAGAAGATGATGTCAATGTGAGAGCATGAATCTGATTACAAAACCAGGTGTTTTTGTGACAAACATCATATATCACTAATAATGTGTTTGTGGTTCTCCATGGTTTTCTCCAGTTCTGTGACAAGGCTGTGTTGCTCCTGTGGTGACAGGGCGAACATGAAATAATAAAATGTCCTGGTGGCTCATGTGTGTCACAGGCTGCCTGGCACTCAGAATCTTTGGCAGATCTCACTCTCCAAGAAATTTAATTTCCTAATGTATGTTTCTGGTTTCTTCTTGGAAAGACTGCACAGGGATTCAGCATTCCAACATCACCTTCAGCACGATCAATCACAAGGCCTTATCTCCACACTCAAGCATCCCAGTGTCATGGGAGGTCAGTGAAACAGGTTAAACCACTGGTGACCAAACATCCTCAGAGGGGTGGTTGGGTTTGGACACTATCAAAGCCCTGCTCCTTTATTTTGGGGGATGTGAGCTGAACTTAGACACGCCAGCCCCAGAAATAGAGTGGTTTACTGATGGAGCAGGTTGGCAGCCAGTGCTGGGTCAGTGGAAGGTTCTGCACAGAGCTGTGCCCTGGGTCTGCAGCTGGCATGGACTGGGACCCTCAGCTGGGGATGAAGGACAGGGCCCAGCTCAGGTCCCCCACAGCTGCATCCCCTCCTCTTGGGCTCCCCAGGGGGACAGTCACAGCAAGCTCCAGTATTGTCACACACCTTCTCTGCCCACACAGGTGAGTGCACACAGTTCTTCCCACAGCTGAAAAACGAGCCCAGTTTTTGTCATTTCTAGGCATGCCAGGCTGAATTTTAGCTGTCAGTCACTCTCTACTCCTTATCTGAGGAAGGCAAGGAGTGTGGTCCTCTGTAGAAGCTTCCAGAGCCACACCCTTGAGGTATCCCAGAACATTTTTATGCTGCTGTAAAACCAGACCCATTCATGTTCATGTCAGAGCAAGAGACACAGCAGGAGCTGCCTCAGAGTGATGGGGGCTCACTGGGGATGAAATGCTGGGTTTGGAGAGTTGCTCTAGGTGATCTTTATTTTAATATTTTGTGGATTAGGGTTTTTTAAAACCCATGTGGACACTTCTAAAAGTAAGACTGTCTCAATGACATAATGCAGATTTGCTTTTTTTGCACAGGTTTTGGATCCTCACATATTCCAAGCTCCAGCATTTCATCAAGGAGACATATCTGCAGGCAATGTGGCAGCTGCTTCCTGGCTCCTGGAGCTTGCAATGCTTTATTTGGGTCATGCAGAGTATCTTTCTTTCCCCTTGAAGCAGGTGAAATGTCTGCTTGGTTCTGACAGTGAGAGAGAGCACTGTCAAAGTGAAGCTATTTTAGAAGGGAAATTGTAAAAGAAGAACTTTGCACAGTACATTTCTAATCACCTACAGACAGTACTGCTGGAGTAAAGCTAAATTCAGCCCTCACTTGTAACTCCTCTGATCCTAACATGGGTCACTGCAGCCTGAGCAAGGAGTGCAGGCTCACTACATCCCAGGCACAGAAACATCCCTGCACAGGAACACTCTCCATGCCCAGAAACCTGGAGAGGGGATTAGCTCTGTGTTACACCTTTGTGGAGCTAAAACTGCAATAGTAGTGCAGGCCTCAGGCCACTCTCTATTGATGATGAAATTGGCTTTCAAAGTTTTGCAGTGGATCATTATTGTGATCACTAGTTCTGGCAATATTCCTACAGGAGAGTGTTGTGCTCTCAAGATTGCATAAAATTAGGAAAATCCCAGTTAGAACCAAATCCAACTTCTGTCTCACTTACTAGCAATTGGAATTATGCAAAATCAGTATTAATAATTGGCAACTGCTGGTGCTCACAATGGATTAATATTACTGACTGAAGGTGTCCAATAGCTCTGAAATGTACATTACTTATAGGGGAAAATAGAATTTAAAAATATCATTTAAGTTTCTGATCCAGAAAAAACCCTACATTGCAAAACCACTTTGGTGTGATGGAGTATCCAGAATAGCAGCTTCCCAAATAAAGCTTTGCCAAGTGTCACTCTCCAGCTTGTGCTGTGCCCTGTGGGTCTCAGCTGGGTGTGCTCCTTACTGTTCAGAGGGTGCTACATTGCAGATAGAACCAGGGCTTTCAGGGCTTTGTGTTGGGTTGAACAAACAGCTACAAACTATAAACAAACCCACATCTTCCTTCTGAGGCACCAAGGCAGGGTGAACCTGCAAGTGAGAGCAGAGCCCAGTCAAAATAGCTGAGTTTGATATGTGACCTCTGCAAAATTATCAAACCTTCCAGGTTAATGACACGAAGCCATGAATCCATTACCAAGGACAGGGCAGATGTTTGCTGAAACATCCACTGGTGACTCCCTGGGAAGTTTGGTAGGACAAAGCATTTTGCTAACGGGTTGCGAGTTTTGAGTCCGTAATAAGTGTGACCCAGTTTCCTATTCCATGACTGAACAATTTGCACAGCTCTAAATATAAAACTGTTGATAATGGATCTGTATTTGTGGGAAAGGGAGGTGCCTCAGGAACTGCACTGGGCAACGTGTGTTTCCAACCACCCCACTATATTATAGGAACCACCCCACTATTCCTATTATAGGAACCTCCCCTATAAAAGGTGAATTGGGCACAGTTTTTGTCCTTTTTCATTCCCGCGTACAAATAAACATCAAAAGCCAGGTTGAAATTATAAATATATTTGTGTTGTTTATAATCATGGCACTACACAGTGAAAATCATGTCACTTCATTTTCCTTGAAGGAATCGGAATAGGGCAAGACCGTATTGATACAGAATAACCTCTCACTGTCCTTAATTCTGTCTCGGCGCGTTTTCACAAGTAATAATCCTAACCATGGAAGCATAAATGCATTGAATAAGCTGCCGAGTGAACGGAGATGAACTCGCCCCTCCTGGCCGTGACCTGGGCGCGGTGCAGAGCCGGTGCAGGCCCTGTCAGCCCGGGCAGGGACAGCAGAGCTGCCAGCGCAGCCCTGCCGCACCCGGGGAGCTGGGCCCGACCGGGGCCCAGGGAGGGACAGCCCCGGGACGGAGCCCCTGCAGGCACACAGCGCTTTCCAGGGATGAGCTGCCCCTGTGCTGCTCGCCTGGAGGGTCCCGGGGCTGGGGCACGGAACTGACCGTGCTTTGCTGGAGGCCCCTTCCAGCTGATCCCTGTTGGGACGGGATCACCAGGAGCGCTGAGGGAAAGGTGTCTGCTGGGCCCCCTTACCCCCGACCACACAGGGGGATTCCTTTCTCCTGAGCAAGGCAGTGTTTTAACCAAAGTGTGCTTTTTAAAAGAAATAATAGCGTTTACGGTAGTGAAACCAATGCTACTTTTTATCAGCTCTAATTACTTTGTGTTAGCATACAGTCCTTAGCTTGCTTATTACTATGTTGTTCGTTGTTTTAAGCCCTCACAACTACTCTAGATAGCGATTTAAATACACAGAGCTTTAAAAAAATATTTCCATTACAAATATTTAAAAAATATACTTATCCTAAAAAGCTGTCCAGCACTATTCCAAAAATCTCTTGTAATAAATGTCTTTTTAAATTTTAACAAAAATATCTACCATCATATAGAAGAGCTCAAGTTTTGACAAATCTGTAATACAGTCAGAAATACGTCAGGCCAGATTTCACTTTTGTTTCTACAGTTGCCAATTTGGATCATGGTGTTCATCTCATTTGAGTTATTCCAGTATAACCAGGAGCAGAATATAGCCCTTAGTGCTTTAAAATAGCTAAATGGACTGGATGCTGCAACAGCTACTGGTGCTGAGCATTACAGGGAGGGAAATCCTTTACTTCACTGCATCTAAAAATGCAAAAGCATGTTATATTTAGTATTTGTGTGCCATGACCAAAGAAGTGCCAGGCATCTGCAGTGGATGACTAAGACCCAGAATTATATTCACTTACAGATTTTTTTTTTTTTTTTTTTTTTTTTTTTTTTTTTTTTTTTTCTGAATGGTGCCTGCAATTGCTGTCATTAAATGGAAGATGAATGTTTCTGGAGAACTTTTCTGTAGAACTTGGGGGAAAATACCAACATTCCTCTTATGTTTTCTACAGTTCTAGGAATCATTTTATTGGCATTTTGCTACTTCCAAATTTGTGTGAGTTTTAATAGAATCTCCCAGTACTTAGATATGGGAAGGATACTATTTTAAATTGCTTCTGTATTTTCCACCTGAAACATCTCCATTCATCCAATCCTTTTCAAAGTGTATTTAGAACAAGCTTCAAGCACTTGTAAGAACCTGCTTCTCATCAGGACAATCTGGAAACTCATCTTTTAAAACTTTTTTTTGGCTTTTCCCCCCACCCTTTTTTTTCAACATTCAAGATTAAATGCAGTGTTTGATTAAGGACCATGGAAATCCACCTGGTCTGATTGCAGCAGGGTACATGTACAAGCAGAGGTGGCAGTCTCAGACCTGCCATTCCTGCCTGTCACCATCAGTGCCTAGAAGGGATCCTTACACATTGTGAGTTTAAGTCATGTTTAAAGCTTTTACTCTCTTTGTTTTCTTCGTAGACTTTGGCTGATGATCTGGTAACTGATAAACCAAGGAATAAGCCCAAGGATTTCAACAAAGTTCAGTCCTCACTGTCATCTTCATCATCATCATCATCCTTGCTGGGGGCACACCTTTGGAAGCAGTGCACCAGGGTGGCCAGGAAGAAGCTGGAGAGAATTGCAGCAATGGACACAGCAACTCCAGAGAAGATGATGATAAAAAGGTCTGTCAATGACAAACTGAATTTGCATTCACTAAAGCTGACCTCAGATAACTCATTCAGAAAGATCCTTCTGTTCTCCACAGGCAGGGAACACTGGATTTCATGGAGACCTGAAAGGAAGAGGAAAGGGAAACAAATCAGCAGAATATTGATGAATTCTTCTGTTTCACTGGGTCAGAGATTGAATGGCTGAAGAAAAGTCTCAGGGTTAATTCCAGGTTTAAAAAATTGTACAATATTCAGGGAAAAATGGGACAAATCCTGTCACTATCCAAAAGCCATTACATAACCCCTTTGAGCAGCTCCTGGAAATTAAGTTATTTCACCTTCAGCCTTCCAGGGATCAGGTGTAATCTAGGACCCTGATTTGGAGGAATTAAAAAAGTGGGTGTTGAGCCTTGGATGCATCTAAACCTGGAGACTTGAAAGCAATTCCCAGCTACTCTGTATGAACACAAACTCTGACTCCAGAACAGAGCAAGAGGGATACTGAAGTTCCTTCCACACCCTTCTACATTACTTTTTTCCATGTAGCTCCAAAACTAGAGTTGGGTTTTTTTTCTGGTCAAACAACCTTTTGGGTTTAATGGGTGCTTGTTTGTCTGTGACCTGCTTCCACCTTTTCTCTCTGGCTGTTCTGATGCCATGCAGACTGACAGAAATTGTTCCTCCCTGCATTACTGGAGAATACTGAGAGCTGGATTCTTTGTAGTGGCAGCAAAAACCCCTAGATTTAAGAAGTGGTGAGAATACAGCTAGATCCTGGACGTTTAAAGCACACAGTTCCCTGCATATGCCCAGATCTCTCTTCATTCACCATTGGGGAATGTTAGGAGAGGGTATTACCAGGGCTAGAATGGAACCAACACTGAAGTGAGTTAAATTTGTAGAGCTGCTGGCAAGGAAGCTTTTGTCTCACTATTAAGGACATGAATGTAAAGGGGAAATGTAAGAATTGTGTGCTAATGACACAAAAACTGCTGCTGAGTTACTTGGTCCACTTGCACTCTACTGATGATCCCAGGTGTTCTCCCTGGTTTGGGCTCTGCCTTGCTGTGTGCACACAGGAGAGGTGGCATTTCCATCCCACAGCTCTGCCACAGAACCACGGTGTCACTTTAAACAAGGAATGGTGATGAGAAGATTCCCTCCGCATTTGTGAATCCCATTTTTCCTGTGGCTGCATAGCTGTGGCATGTGATGTTTTCCTATTAAATCCAGGCTCCTCAGGTTGATGGTGCTGCCCTGACTGATTGTCTGAATCCAGCCCAGCCCAGCTATTGTGTTAATTTGGGAAGTTTTAGTTAATCCCACTGTGGAACCAATTATCACCCTGACCTACTTGACCTTATCATGATGATTGTGTTAAATTTTGATCCCTAAAAACCATCCTGTATCTGTCGTATTTGCCCAATGTTCTGTTGCCTTCCCTCTTTCTCGTGCTGCTGTGCCTGGGAAGGTCCTGAGAGCTGCCCCAGCAGTGTCAGCAGTCAGCCTGCCCAAGGCTCACTGGTTGCTGCAGGCAAGCTGCTCCCCAGGTCCACGCTGGTTTTCCTGAGCCTGGAGTGCACTGGCCCTGCACAGCAGATGGTGAACAAGCACAACTTGCTCTGGAGATCTGTGAAACCTCCTGTGGTCGCAACTGACCTGGAAGAGAAAGCAGCTACACGGTTTCAAACATCCTCTGAGGCTTCTGGAAATCTGACCCTGCAATGTTCATGTCTTCTGCACGAGCTGATACCCTGGAGCACCTGAGTGTCGCCCTGGTTTTGAAAGCCTTCTGAAAAGTTTATACTCTCGAGTCAGATTTTCTCACACATTGCACTAAAACCACCAGCTTTGTTTACATTCCTTCTTGGAGAAGGAAATCTGATGGACTGGTCACTTAACCAGTCTGGTTGAGAGGTGGGATTTCATCTCCCAATCCTCTCTCACTTTGCAAATCCTATAAATTGTGTATCCATAATAAATGGGGCTCTCTTTTTGGGGGCCTCTGCTGTTCTCTCCATGGTGGTGAAACCGTGTCCTTCTTTCATGCCCAGGTGCTGCAGGTACCACACCTGAGCATGCACAGGATGAGGACCTTCCTACTGAAACAACTGAGAGCTGGCCACCAAATCATATTTTCATTTCAGTAAGACTTGGAAGTAGCAGCTCTAGGCATTAATCAGAGTAAGCAAAATGGGGGACAGATGGAAATCCTTCCCTATTCAAAACCATAAGAAACAAGTGAAAAGCCATAGGCTGGGATTTCAAGACCTGTGTCTTTTAAATCAGATTTTTAAAAGCAAAGATTTTTTAATTAAATAAATATAATACTGACAGTAATCAAAGCAGTTGCATGAGTGTAACATATTGCAAATTCATTTGAGGAGGAAATTCCTTGCTAGTAGGAAATGATCACTGCAGCATTTTGGCAGGAAAAGATGCACCAAGTGCATACAGCAACTACACAAATCCTATTTCACTTGTAGCAAGCACAAGAAAAAATAAGTTTCTGTACGACTGTGTTTCTGCAAAATAATTCGGTCTAACACAGGTTGAGACCTCCTGAGAGCTGCTGTTTTCAGAGCATCTGAGTCAAGGTCCTCAAAAGGAAGAGGATACAGGTGGCCATAAGCAAATTTACTTTTTAAAATTCCTGTTCAACAGCAAAAGAAATTCTCAACTGCCAGAGTGATTTAAAATAACTGTGCTGGAGTGATGGAATGGAATATCCAATCTGGATAAAGGAGGAAGTAGAAAAAGAATATATTGAAAAAAAAGAGAGAAAAGAAGACTCCAAGAGAAACCTCTTGTCCTGAGCAGTTCTACACAGTGCAGCCCTTGGCTTTAGAGCTAACTTACCATGGTAGCATTTGCCCAGGACCCCAGACAGGGAAAGGAGCTCACTCCTTCCTTCCCAACAGCAGTGGATCAGCCATGGATAAAAGCTGAGCCTGTGTGCTGTGAGCTCTATTGTTATTTCACAAATGCTTTCACTTTACATCACAACACAGAATGCAAACAGCAAAGGATCTGTAACACACCAAAGCACTTAGAGGGTATTTCTTGTGATGAGAATCAGTGTACTGTAAGGATTTTGAGACTCATTATACAATAAGGAGAAATAAAGATGCTCCTCTCCATGTAGCCATGGGTACTGGAATCTAGGTCATGTTCTCAAACCAAATGGATTAGATGGGAATTTGCTACTTGCTTTATTCCATGACAGCCCAACAGGCTTGTGAGGCCTCAAGTTTTTAAAGAACCCTTAGTTCCTGGGAATGACAGATGCCAGTTGATGCAATAGAGCACCACAGGCCAGGGGTCAGTGAGGGGCCTCACTGACTCCCAGCTGCACCTTCAGCCATGCTGTGATGCACCACCTCGTCCAAAAGACAGGGATGAGCTGAGCCCTCCCCTCCACACACAGGGCAGTCTCCTAAAGCTGTGCTGGAAGCAGCCTGGGCAGGCTGCAGAGCTTGATGGAAGCACAGGGCAGTGGCTGAGGGAAAGGAATGTTGATCAGTCTGTCCTGTGGGGTGGATGTTTCTTTTTGCTGGGTCGTGACACCGTTGAAAAACCCAACACAGCCAAACAGAAGGTTTTCTTTGGACTCCAGAGAGAATTTGGAACAGACTGTTCATTTGGAAGAGCAGTAAGACCAGCAGTTCTATCTCTGGTGGCACAAGGAATTTCTCCTCCCAAAGCTGATGCAGTAGTTGTTGCACCAGGGCTTCCTGCCCTTCACCTGAAAATACCATCACTTGCAGGTCACACACATCTGCTAAAGATGGCAAATGGACAGACCTGTTTCATCTGCTTCCTTCCATAGAAACGTGGCCCTGGCTTTATATTATTTACAAGTAGGTTGTTTTTATGGCATGAGAGTCCAGAGAACCAATGGTCTGTACCCTACCTGTGCTGCTGCATTGGTGCCCAGCAATAGATCCATCTTTGTTCTTTCCTTGGGCAGGAAGTGATTCCAGGACATTAAACACCCTCTGCACAAACAATGAACTGAAGAATGGCTTCTAGACAGTGATCAGTATTAATTACAGGGTGTAGGTTTTTTCCTTTATGTGATTCTTTTGCATTTAGACTGACTCAATCAAATCCCTGTCCCCACACACAACCTCTAGAGGACAGGAGATGCCATTTAACCTCAGAGCTCTGCTTTCACACACTTTTATTTGAATGGTATTAATTTTTATTGTTTGCCTGGGGGGGGGGGTTTGTCTGTATTTTTAAAATAATTTATTTATTCTGTAGAATTGATTCTTTTAAAAGAGCAGTCAGGATTCTTGTAAAGGGCATCTCAAAGCAGCTTGGTATTTAGTACTTGGCTGCAGCAAGAGAGCCTTTGATGACAGTTATAAATATCTACCTTATTGCTCCCACAACATATTCAAGGAGCTGTTCCTTCATACCAAACAAAACTGTAAATGAAATAACAAATGTGAGTGGGCTATAAATACACAGCTCGGGTTATTTTGGTCAGGGCCATCCCATTATCTGTAATCACTCCAGCTGTCCCAAGGACAATGTCACACCCCCTGTATCCTTCTGCTGTGTCATCAGAAGGAGCAGATATATTGTGCTGGTACTGATTGCTTTGAAGTGCCAGGCAAGGCACAGTTGCTGGATTCTACACAGGCTTGTCTCAACACTAGAAAAACATGGAATATGAGAATAGAGGTCTCTACCCTAAGGGGTAGATTGTCTAAGTAACATGGGGAGTGTGAAAATACTGGAATTCCAGAATCACAATGTTAAAAGGAGAGGTGGGTTTTTAAAAAGAAGAAAAAAAAAAAAGTGTCTGTTAAGAAGTGATGCAGGAGGGTTCCAGGTAGAGTTATATCAATGAAATTCCCAAGTAGGTTTCAGAGCAATGTGACTTTGAATGCCTTGTGTTAGGGGAAAACAATTCCACAAAGTCCAGCACTTAAACCCTGCCAGTATATCACAGGCAATTAGGCTGCTGCTGGATCCTAAAAACCACTTAGAGTTTGTTTCTGTTCAGGACTATGCCCAGTCTGAAATCCTTCCCTGTAAAACTGAACCTTGTAGAAAATGGAAGCAGCCCAAAGCCAGTCTGCATGCAAAAAATGAATAATTTCCTTGTAAATCACTGCAAAGAGACCAACAATGCTGTCATGCCCCAAACTGGACTGATCTCACCATCTCAAAACCCCCACAAAATCCCAGAGGCCCTATTTCATCTGAACCCTGCTGGGACTTTGTAGCCATAATCCAGCCATGTTTCTCACAGGTTCTTGTGACCAGGAATTTTTAAGCCACTGAGTGCCCTGACATTGCCTGCTCCTGCCTGTGCCAGGGGTTTTCCTCGGATATGATGACTGATGCCCTACTGCACTGTGAGTTTTGGTTTATACTCCAGCTAAAAACAAGCAACTTACTCCAGGTCTACTTGATTTGTTTTGAAGGTCTCCTTGTGTCTTTCTGTTTCTGCTTATTTCTAATCCCTATGCTAAATACATTTTTGATTGGAGAACTTCTGGAATTCATTATCACTTCAATGCTACAGTCTGTCTGTTAGCAGACAGAGATTTCCCAGCTATAAATTTCGATGCTGGGTTTAAAAAAAAACCAAAAAAGCCTCAATTCTTTTGGGGTCTTTTGGAGTTCACAAAAAGCAGATACCAGGAGAAAGAGTTTCCTACCATTCAGCAATGGGCAGCAGGATGAGATAATGCAAAGGCACACTGGGACATGCACTAGGATGTATAGGAAAGACATCCACAGAAATATCTGAAAACACAAATGTTTAAATGAGCTGCATGCACTCATATTCACTACTATGGATACAGTAGATGTCAGAGCACCACNTTTTTTTTTTTTTTTTTTTTTTTAGAATAAAATTGGTATTTGCCCGTTTGGGTGGAATTTTGCTGTTCTCTCACATTGCTGAATGCAGTTGACACAGATTTGAAGTGTTTAAGTGTGGCATGTTGTTTCTTGTGTGGTATTTTGCTCCTAGCTATGGTTTGCCTTATTCTCCTTAAACACTGTCACAAATGTATTAGATGTATTAATAAGCAGTGAGAGAGGCAGTGCCTCTGAAATCAGATGAGATTTCATTGAAAATAGCCTCGAGCCATCAGAACAGTAAAGCTTCAAAAACTTGAAGCCTTGAAACTTTTATGGCCAAGTGCCCTAAAGATTTGCAGAACAGCTTCAGAGGGTACTGAACAGTTGGTCTCAATGCCTAAATATAAAGTTCAACATCAGGTGTTCACATCTGCAAATGCTGTCCTCACATCTTCAAATCAATGAAAGATGGAAGTACTCTAAATAACCTTAGGATGAAAGAAACAGAGTGAAAAGCCAGTGGCAGTCAGATCATTTTACTGAAAACGTCCAGGAGATCAAATTATATATTTATATGTGTATATATATAGAAACAGATTTGATGTGCTTGTTTAGGAATATAATTTCTGTGAGGAGTTTCTGCTTGCGCAGGATAAAAGCTGCTGAATGTGTGAAATGTCTTAGGGCTTTTAATTCCTTTCCAGAGACACAGATCTTCTGTTCTGTCCTGGTAATGTGGGAGCATGTGCATAATACTGGGGGAGAGCTGATAGTTGCAATGGACAGAACAGCCTGTCCTTTCTAGCTGCAGCTCGCTCAGGTTCTATATTGGTACATGAAGTTAAGGAGCTTTCTCTCCACAGCAGATGAACAAATAAAGACTGATAAGTCAAAAGGACTTGTAAAATGCTCAGGGTTTTTTGCTGGCTGTTGGTTCAAATGTTAAACAAAACTCGTACTCTCATGTCATTATGGTGCTTTGTTTTGAAGAAAATATTTAATATTTTCTGTAAACTCATTGAAGGTCTGGATTAGTGAAATGAGAGATTGTTTAATTTATAGAATAAGTTATGCAATAGATCTCAGACTGAAATGGGATCACAAAAAGAGCCAAGAAGCAAGAGATACCTCATGGCAAGGAATGTCTAAACAGGCTTAGAAAAGTCATTCTGTTCTTCTGGGCTTAGAGGGGTCTGGAGGGTAACTCCTGTGAGGGAGAGCTGAGGGAGCTGCTGGCCTCAGGCTGGGGAAAAGGAGGCTCAGGGGGGACCTTCTGGCTCTGCACAGCTCTCTGACAGGAGGAGGCAGCCAGGGAGGGATTTGGGATCTGCTCCCAGGGCACAGGGACAGGAGGAGAGGGAACGGCCTCAGGCTGGGCCAGGGGAGGCTCGGTTTGGACAACAGCAGGAATTTCCCCATGGAAAGGGGGCTCAGGCCTTGGAGGAGCTGCCCAGGGAGGTTTGGAGTCCCCATCCCTGGAGATGTCCAAGGAAGGCCTGGATGTGTCACTCAGAGCTCTGGGCTGGGGACAAGCTGGGGATTGGTCACAGCTTGGACTCCATGGCCTTGGGGGTCTTTTCCAACATCAGTGATTATATTTTATAATTCTAACTACATCTATTCACTTCTGAATCTCTCTTTTAGGACTGAATTCAGTCTGAGTTTCCTGCTTACAGCCTCACTGTCACCTGCTCTTGGTTTTTTTCCTGCCTCCTCTCACTGCCATCCTTCTCCCCTGTTATTTTGCACAGACAGGCTTTACCTGCAAATATGCCACTTTACCAGAATTTACCTGTCCATCTCCATCCATACTGAAGAGGTGTTGAAAGCTACAGAAGCCTTACAAATAGCTAAACTGGATCTGTATCCATAGTGACACTAAAACTCACTTGGACTACCTTAAAAATATGCAGCCACTGCCCACAACTTTCCAAAATGGAGCAACAGTTGGCAAAATGAGCCCTAAGCACCAATCTTTACCTCAACTTTGGCTACTTCAATTTCAGACATTCAGAACATCTATTTTATTGATCACAGAACAAATCTACTTGGAATTCTGTCTCTGGCCACTTCTGAATGACTTTTTTAAATCTTCCTGGAAATACAAATGTACACAGGCTACCCATAAGAATGCTCAAAATCTTTGCTAAAAGTCATTCTGATACTGTTTTTATAGAGAGCAGCAAAATTTTTAATTCTTGCAATGGGTGGTGGGGAACCTAAATAACTTAACAAATAATTTAAATAATCCTAGAAACTGTATACAACTTCCTAAAGATAAGGGCAAGAAAAGAAGTAGAAACCAAAACAAGGGCAAGATGACATAAAGGAGAAGCTACAGTCACACTCCAAGGAATACTTAAGCTCTAATTATAAGTAATGTTAAAAATGCATTAGTCATTAGCAAACAAGGTCGCAGGTCCAGCTGCCCAGAGCATGTTCACAGAAAATAAAAATCAGCAATGGGGATGTCAACAAAGCCCTTCAATGTGGCCATTGAAGATTACTTGTGTTGCTTTGTTACAGGCATTTATCTGAATCCACTCCCTTCATCCTAATGGGATCCTCAGAGAGATTAAAAAAATGTCTTTTGCACTAATATTAAATAAGATGTTTTAGCAAAAAATTTATTCCAGCAAAGCCCTTTGTATTTAAACACTGAAATGGAAGGTTCATAACCCTCTTTTCTGTAGGTCATTTGCATCAGTGACAGTCTTTTGCTGGCTGAGCCCTTAGTTTCAAACAGTAGTACTAAAAGATCTAGGTTGAGAGATGAGGAAAAGAAGAGAAGTGCATTTATAGCCAAGATAAATGTGGTGAACAACAAAAGCAGAAGAAAGCCTGGCCAATACAAGGAGTCGCCGAGTGAGCATTTTTGTGGCCACAGCTCACAAGAAACCCTGATGCTTTTCTGCACCTGTGCACATCTCTCCCTGGCATGGCTGGGTGCAAAGAGAGCAGGGAACTCACTCCAGGCAGCAAATCCAAATCCTTGCAAGACAGCTCTGATCAAATCAACCACCTGAATATTTGTTCCTCCCCTCTTTGTCTGGCTGAAAGTTCACTGGGGCGGCACTGGCAGCAAAACTTGTAGTGCAGTTTTGTAATAAGTCTGCCTGCAAAGTTGCCAGGATGGGGGTATCATCTGGTGAGGGTATTCACCTAATGCCAATTAAGGCTTTATTTAAAATTTAGGTTAGATGAAGAAATGCTGAAATCTGTAAAATTAATGAAATCCCAGCTGTTTGTGTAAAGCGACAGGTTGGATGAGCAGAAGCAGCTCAGCTGGGCAGAGCCTTTCCAGCCTTTCCAGCCAGCTGGGCAGGCAGGTCAGCAGAAGCTAGAACTTTACAAGCTATTTCTGGTACTGTGCCAGGAGGAAAATGGACCTGGCTCCTGCAAAACTAATGAGTTGAAGTATGGCTTTTTGTCAGATCACTGAGTCCTTCAGAGACCTTAATTACAGAGGGACGGAGCTTCAGGATCAATTATCAAGATTTGAGTTCAAAGTGACAAAACTCCCCTTTTTAAATCAACTTGGTATTTCTTTTGCAAAAGCCAAGGACAGCTTGGGCTGACAGTGCTGCAGGGAGAGGTGGAACAGTGGCTGGGCTTAGTGCATAGTTCAGTTACTGAGGAACTTCCCTCAGACAGGCACAGTCAACTACTTTCAGTGCCATTCAAAGTGAGGAACCTAAATGAATGCCCAGATCCTAAATCTGTGTGCAAATGTCCTGCTCCCAGCCATGTGTCCAGGCCATGCAACACAAACTCTTAAGGAGCTGCAGAATTCCAAAGCAGAAGTAGCCAAGATCTTTTCTTGGGCCCTGGAAATGCATCCCTAGCTTTTCTCCTGGATTTCCAGATGGAAAACCTGCTGCCCTATTTATCCTGGCATGTTTGCTGCAAGAATCTTTCATCCGCAGCTTTACAACACTACCAGGAGCAGCCAGGGAGTCTGAATGCTCAGTGTTTATTAAGTTGCCCTTCCCAATGTTCTCAGGAAAGGCCAGGCAAACATGGTCTTGGGTAAGTATAACCAGATAAGTAACACTAATTTAATCAGTTCCTAATGGCTATCGTGTTGTGACACCATTAAAAACTGGATCCTGGGTGTAAAATGCAATCAAATCATAATTCTAATAATTTAACTCTGACTTTCCAAAAGTTGTTTTGCAAGGCATGCAACTGTGGCCATGTATTTCAAAAAGTCATTGAGACAACCTTTCCTTTTTGGGGTTAGTTTTGCACTCACCTATGTGAAAAATGTTTTGGTTCTTTACTAAAGGAGACAGTGAGCATTTTTGTGGCCACAGCTCACAAGAAACCCTGATGCTTTTCTGCACCTGTGCACATCTCTCCCTGGCATGGCTGGGTGCAAAGAGAGCAGGGGACTCACTCCAGGCAGCAAATCCAAATCCTTGCCAGACAGTTCTGATCGAATCAACCACTTGGATATTTGTTCGTTCCGTCTTTGTCTTCCCAAATCAAGTCTTACTTAAAGTTTGGAAGTTCTGGATAAGCCAGTTTGGGTTTTGTTATTGTTGTTTTTGGTTTTGTGTTGTTTTTTGGCAGTTTTTTTAATGGCTATTTGGCCAAAACACACCTACAGATGAGAGAAAATGCTGTGGGATAGCAGGGAAAGCATCTCTGAGCTTGGAAGACACTTGGAAGCTGGAAGTGCTATGAGAAAGCTCAGTCATTTGAGATGTCCAGACATAAGTTCAGATATACTTTAAAACACTGAGGGGGCAGCAGACAAAGAGGTAGGACAGACACAAACTGAACAGACTCAGTCAGGATCAAGGAAAAAGCCTGGAAGTTCAGTACAAACCTAGGGAAAGTGAACTGCTGTGTGAACTGATGTTTAGCATTAGAGACAGGCAAATACTTGATTCAGACCAAGCAAACTTTAGCTAAAGCACCAGGAAAGGTGGAATAATAGGCCTAGGTTTGGTTTAGAAAGAATCAAGATCAAAGTTTCACTGAGACAGAGAGGAAAAAAACCCCAACAGTTTTTCCTCAAATTACTTCTTCCTTAAAACAGCTGACCTACAACTGAGACTATTCAGGGCAACATAGATGACTGTATTAGAAAGATGCTACCCAAGGTCACAAGCATGGGAAGAACCTGAATAACTGACTGCAGAGTCTGAGCCTGGAGTGCCAGGACACAGGAGAACAGCTTCAAATTGACAGGGAGTAAGTTTAGATGGGATATGAGAAAAGAATCCTTCCCTGTGAGGGTGGGGAGGCCCTGGCACAGGGTGCCCAGAGAAGCTGTGGCTGCCCCTGGATCCCTGGAAGTGTCCAAGGCCAGGTTGGATGGAGCTTGGAGCACCCTGGGATAGTGGAAGGTGTCTCCTCTTGGGCCCTCCCAAAGTTTCCCTGCTCCCAGCAATCTGCCTTTGGGAGCAGCTTGTGCTGCTCAGTGGCAGGAATTTATGCCCTGGTGCTTGTTGGGAGACATGAACTGTGAGATGATCTCCTGCTAAAGCTGGATTAAGGGAGGCTTTGGGGTCTGGTGGGACATGTGAAGAGTCTGGATTCCCTAGACATGGCAGTCTTAACACTTTTCTTTTTTCCCCCCCTGTGCCTTTCTAAAAATTACTGGCTCAAATACCAGGATTGTATATGTTGCATTTTGGGGGGTTCCAAAGACACTTCAATTTATTTCTCATATTGGAAGCATCACTTTTTTAATAAAAAGAGCCAAAATTGAGATGCTGAAGTGTTTCAAACACAGAGCATCACAACAAAACACTTCCAGAAAAAGGCTGACAATCACAGTTGCATAAAATGGAGGTTTAACTCTTTTGTAGCAGTTTTATAACTGATCAGTAAAATAAGAAGAAAATCAGTTTTCCTAAGGAACTAGCACAGAATATTTAACTGCTCAAAGGGCTTATTGTAGAAAATATATTTACCGGGGAGAAAATGAAATCTGGAAGAGAACCAGCTCTGGGCTGAATGAATTAGAAAAGACTCTTTCACTACCTATGCAAGTTTAGTTTGTAAATCAAAATTATTAGGGCTTAATTTTTTAAATTTTATTTCTCAGCTGGGAGGGGGACCTGCTGCTAAAAGAAGCCAACGTGAATTTAACGGGCTTGTTTGTTGGAAACACGCAATTTACAGCCTGAGCAAACTGCAGGCAGCACACAGACAATGGGAGCAGGAACCACCCTGCCCTCTCAGCCACATACAGACACACAGACTGCACTGAGAGCCACAGAGCTTTACCTTTCTGGAGCTTGGATGCATTGTCCTGTATCCAGCTGAAAAGGTTGGCAAAGTCACAGTCACAGACCCAAGGGTTGCCCTCCAAGCGGATGGTCCGCAGGGAGGGCAGAGCTTCCAGGGCTGCCACGTTCAGGCTCTGTAAATTATTGTCATTCAATTCTAACACTTGGAGCTGGTCCAGGTTCTCAAAAGCAGCCTCGTCCACATCCACCAGGTTATTGTTTCCAAGGCTCAATTTTATCAGTTTCTCTGCTGATTTGAATATCCCAGCATCGAGCTGCGTTAAATTATTGTAGCTTAAGTCTAAATACACCAGTTTGGTAGAACTGCTAAAAGTGCCCTCTTCTAAAGAGGTGAGGGAGTTATTCCTGAAGTCCAAATAGACTAGGTCTCCATAAAATATAAAGAAGTCAGCTGGTATCGCCTGAATGTTGTTATCAGCTATAAGAAGTTTCCGTACATCCAATGGAAAGGGATTAGGAACACTTGGGAGTCCTTGATCCCGGCAGTCTATGGTGTGGTAGTCCATACAGCTACAGACAGCAGGGCAAAGATGACCCCCGGGCAAGAAAAGCAGGCAGGCAAAGCCAGCAAAAGGCAGGAAGCAGGCAGGAAAGCATGGCAACATCGTCAAGGATCTGCAGACTGTGATGAGCAGCACTTCTAGGAGAGGGACATTTTGCTCAGCTGAGCAGGAGTGCCTGGTACTTGTGTGTGTGTGTGTGCGTGCGTGTGTGATTGTATCCAGGAGATCACATATCACAGATCCGATAGCAGCAGTCTGGAGGGGGAGGGAGGAGAGAGGGAGGGAAGCAAATGTGAGGATTTACACTGTCAGGATGTTGTGATGCTGTGCAGTGTGAGGAAAGCAATGATTGGGTACACGGAGGATCTTTCAAAGGACTCCCTTGCTTTTGTGAGCTAAAAAAAGCACAGAGCCTGTTTGAAGATTTGGTGTATATTCCAGCAAGGGGGAAATCACACCTGATCCTGTGACTCTGACAGCAATAACTTCTGCTTAAAAAGCCCTTCAGGTAAAAATCTCTGATGAGATCACTTGCTGTGTTACTTAGCAGGAGCTTCCATCAAGGTGACCAACAGCTATGGAAATGCAAGGATGGTCAGGCAGTGTCCTGGATGCCTGCTAAGGACAGCTTTCCCTTTCATTTGTAAAACAGGGAGCAGAAGCAGGGAGCCCAAACGCTGCTTTGTGCTGTTTCTGGATTCCTCAGCTGTTAGAGCAAGCCTGTTCACATTATCTAAATATGACTCAGTATCTTTTAACCAAGAAGAATAACCTACACCAGCAACAAGGAATATGATCTTCAAAGTTAGGGGCATTTCTTTCCTGTTTATTGACCCAAAAAACTACTTTCTACTACAGCACCAGTAATATCTGTTAGGTGACACAAAAGTGCAAAATGTGCCTCAAATCTTTAGCTGGTTAAAACTGAACTGCTTTTCTTCATTTTCAGGGTGTTGAAATATTTGACAGTCAATCTGCCTGTCTCCTGTGGGACAACAGAAATGATTTTGCAACAAGGCATCTGTATTTTCCTGACATCCTGAAACCCACACCCACAAAGGCAAGTCCTCAGCCAGGTACACATTGAAGTGTTAACTCCATCACTCCCTCTTTATGCAGGGCATGTGAGCTGACAATAGGGCTGGAGAGCTGGGGTCACACCTATGTGCTGTGCTGGAAGATTTTTCTAGAGACAGATGGTATTTGGGTGCTGTGGTGGAAGATGTTTTCCAGAACCAGATGGTATTTGGGTGCCTGCATCCTGAGAAGAACAGAAAGTCAAACACCTTTGGCAAGCTCATTCTTAGGTCAAAGAGAGGCCAGAAAACTCAATTTAAGGTCATATTTCATAACTGGATTCAGAGTATCTTTTATGCAGAACAGGGAACAAATATTTCTTCCAAGAGAGCCTTTCCTCCAAGACCCCTGTGCCTGAACTCAAACAATGAAAGCAGTATCACTCAGCACTCCTTTAGTACATACCTAGAAACACTGGACTGCTGGGAGGGAGCAAAGAGGGAGCCACACTGTTCTCAGTAGCACCACTGACAGGAAAAGATGAGATGGGCACAGGTTAAAAACCATCTGAGCACAAGGAAACACTTCTCTTACTGTGAGGGTGGCCAGGCTTCCCAGAAAGGCTGAATATCACCACAAAACCCAACTGGGAACAGCTTGGGCAAATTTGCTCTGATTCTGCTTGAGCAGGGGACTGGACAAGTTGATCTCCAGAGGCCCCTCCAAGCCTCAGCATTTCTCTGCACTGCTCTTAGGAAATGAACATGCCAAGGGTTATACCTTTGAGCACCTCTCTCACATTGTGCAACACACCTTGTTTCTAATTCTTAGGTCTTTCAGGTATACCACCCTGAGACAGCCTCGAGATCCCTCCCATAAAGACACATCCTGATCCAGGGGCCTTTCATCTCTTAAATTACTTTGAAAACACTGCCCAGCAAGAAATGGGCACAACTGCCTCTATAAATAACCAGGGCAAAGCCCAAATAAATTCCTGAGGTGATTAAAATATTTACCTCTAAATTAGAGAGGAAGTGGCAGTTTGACAGGCTACCTCTGATTAGAAAAATCCAAACATGCAAAAGAACTCTTGTGGTCAGGATTCATTGAATTGGCATCAACAAGTAACTGCAACTGGTATTTCTCATGCAGAACTGATGTTTTTAAACTCTTAGGGCTGTATCTTGCAAACAATTGCTCCTGCTGCATTCTACTGTTTTTCTGCCCCTAATTTAACTAAGGCTTTAGGTCAGACACAAAGATGTTCCTAACATAGGAAAGCAGAACTGATTGGAAATCTTTAGCAATGTAATTTTATGTGAAGAGATTCACCTCTCTATTAAGAGCAGGTACTTATTCACAGGATTTAAGGGTCTCTGTGGCTCCTCCTCTGCAGACCCCCCTTTTTCTATCAAGTGCACATAATCAGGATCTGACATTTTCATTTCCAAGATGCCTCAGCCTTCACAGATGGGAGACTACAGACAATAAGGCATAATTTGTGAAAATTCCAAGAACATGTTAGTGGCAGGGGTAGAAAAAGGACTCAGCTTCCCGAAGAATCCCAGCAGCCATTTCTAGAACTGCCACTCCTTTCTGTGCAGAACTGATCTTCCTTTTGCTGTATCCCTTACCTGTTACCCCTGTACCCAACCCCAGACTCTCAGCCTATTCTGCACACTCATGTGCAGCTGGCAGTGTCTGCACAGAGCCTGTGGAGCTCTCCTGGCTGAGATCTTTGTGAAGGGGTTGGCAGGAGATCAGGGATTGCTATCAGGCTCTGGATATTTTGGGATAGGTATCCCAGAGGTTTGTATAGAAGCATCAGCCCTGCTCCCACAGCACCCAGTGGGACAGAGTTTCTCTCCCAGTGTGAGACAGCTCTGATCTTCTGCAGTGCCTGCCATGGGCTGATTCATTTCTATGCTGCCTTTGATTTCAGAGACTTTCTTCCTGACCCATCTTCCTCTGTGCAACACTTCCTGTTTAATTTTGTCTTTTTCAGCTTCTGTTTATTCCTGTTTCTCAGCTGTTTCCCTCACAACACAGAAATTCTTTTGAATCTTTTTGAAGCTTCGTTCACTTGCCAAAACATTTTGTGCAATTTTGACTAGCAGGAAGATGGCAAAGCTTTCTATCTAAAAAATATTGAAGCTGTACTTTTTGAAATCGTTTATTTGGATCAGTCAGTGACAGCAACCTGGGGGTTTGGCTGTGATGTGCTGAGTGCACAGCACCCTCTTGAGCCCTTGGACCCTGGGCAGCCACCACTGCTCTGCCCCCTTCTCATTAACTGTTAACATGCTTTACCATATTTCTACAGTTTGCCTGCCTCACAGATTCCCTTCTTTCTCTTCCTATTAAAGAAACCCCAATCACTCTGTATAAGAAAATAAAAGACATAAATCGGGCGGGGTTCTTATGTGCTTCGACTGACATTGTGGTAAAATACAAAATTACCCCAGTGAGTAGTCTCAGAAATAAAGGGTTTGTATAATTTGTGCTTACTCAGTACTCCCAAGCAAAGGCCCACAGCTTTTCCAGCTTTTTTTCATACTTCCAGTGCAAAATTTCAGTTCACACACACTTGAAAAAGCAGGATTTCCCAACTGGAAATTGATGCCCAACAAAAGCCCCAAATATTCTTCTTCCACACAGGTAGGATCCAACATTGATCAGATTTTGACTGTCAGCAGATTTATCTGTGATCCTGCCTTCCAGGCTGCCCTAAAGGGACAGAATGGGTTTGAAAAACATGGTTGTAAATCAGGTTAACAATTGCTCTTCCAGTTCTAACTGTAAAAGAATTTGTTTTGAATCCTTCTGTGGAGAACAAAGAAGGAAAACCAATTTCTCTCAACACCTCCCAGAAGTTGGATAAGCAAAACAGTAGGCAGGCTTTGGACTAAAAACAATGATATAGATTTCCATTCTTAAATTTTTTATTCAGGATACTACCAGGAGAAGCCTTGAAAATAAAGGCAGTGACAAGGCAAACCTGGATCCTCAGGGTGCTCACAGCACTGTGTCACATCCAGCAGGAAGAAACTGAGAGAAAAAGCATTCGCTTCTGACAGAGTTTCCATCTTCCTTGGAAACTTCCAGTGCTCCCCTTGAAAGTGCTCAAAACTTCCCCAAATAATTTGAGTGAAGAAGTTAAAAAGAAAGAGCAGTCACTGTGCAGACACACGTGAAGGATTTGGAGCTCAGCCAGAAAATCCTTCCTTACAAGAGGCTCAGACTGAAAACTGTCCATCCTCATGCACATTTCTGAGCAGCTAATTGAGCATATTTTTCCATGAAGGAAATTACTATTCCAGGCTTATGCTTCATTGAGTTAAGGCACATGTCAGGGCCAGGCTGCAGTACCAGGTGCACAGAATGATGGCAAAGGGTTTTCCTCCTCATTATCAGCCATCACGGTGTCCTGGGCACCACTGCTTCAGCCTGAGTAACCAACAGTATGTTAATCAATCCTGCAAGCACAGAAACCAAGTGCTAAGCAGCATCTCTGAACAGAAATTCCTTTTTTATTCATTTATCCATTCATTTATTAATTTTCATTTTTACCATTTTGGCTTTAGTGTTGTAGTTTTTTTCCCCTGAAAAAAATATTCCCCTGCTCTGACTGGGCAGTTTTAAGAATGCAGCCAAGAGGTACCTCTGAGCAGTTTTCCCTCTGATCTTACATCTAAAAAAGGATTGAAAAAGCAAAAATCTTAACATTTATGAGATGACAGAAACTGTGTGCTGAAGCTTTGTGTTACACCTGCCCAGTCCTGCTCTGCTGCTGCTGCTGCTGCTGTGCCACTGGGAGGGAAATTGCATCAAAATTAATCAACGTGGCAGCAGCAATGATTGAATTTGAAAACTTCAGACACTGCAGTTCAGCAGTCAAATGAGAGCAGCCTAAACCCATCAAAAAACTTCCATCAGCTGCAGCAGGCAGTGTAGCTTGCACAGATGTGTGGTCACTCCCTTATTGCAAAGCATTTAGAGTCACTAAATGCAGTCCTAAGAGATGGAAGAGTGTGAATTATATTTCCTTTTCCCCTCAGGAATGGGTTTGTATCCAGCTGCTGCAGTTTAGTCTGCTTGCCCTCTATATATTTGATGCACTGGTCCAGAATTACCAGAGCTTTAAGCACATTAAAGGCAACTAATAGTCCTAAGATGCTGACAGAGGTATGCTCACATTTATCTACTGCTACTGATGTATGCAATGAAAGGAAAGGTGGCTTCAGGATTCCTCTCAAACCACAGAATCACAGAATCACCCCATTTGGTTGGAAAAGACCTGTGAGATCATATTTATTTGGTCAGATTTACCAGTGGGTCTGTCGAGATGTGAAAAACCTCATGGAGATGAGAGATCCAAGATTTTCTCAAAGCTCAAGAGTTTCTATAATAAAAACTACGTAAGGAATCCAACAGGAGATTTGTTGAGGAAAATTTACCGAGGTCAGAGGCTTTGAAGCAGCAGCTGGAGCTGAACACAATGTTCATATCTGAAACTTGTTCCAACCTGCATCTTTTTCAAGCAGTGAAGCTGAAGAGAGAAGGAAGTTCGAGCAAATTCCCAATGCCTCAAGATACTACAAAACTTAATCCATCTCTGATGCAAAGTTTAATTGACTGGATTTTTTAAACCCGTGATTGCTGTTATAAACATGGTCTATTTGTTTCAAAAGACAGGAAACTAATAACCCCTGGGAACTGCTTTCCTCCTGATCCTTCTCCCCAGCCCTGCTGCAGGGAACAACTGTGAACACCCTCTAAAGCACTTGGAGGCTGAGCAGGGGGCAGAGCATCACCAAGGACCAAGTTCCCGTGGAAAGGAGGCAAGTTCTCCTTTGCTGTAAGGAAGGAAAACCAGAAATTCTTTTGAAATATCTGCAAACCAAGTTTGTATTCTCTCAGGAGGAAGTGTATAGGTTTAGTTTGTCCTCTGTGCCACCTAGAAAACCTTTTGGGGAATTTGCTCTGTTCTAAGGAGTAGCAGATGGGTTTACAGCAATTAAAGCAGTTGATTAATGCTTATAAAAATGCCACATGAAAATTGTCTGAGTATAAAACCCCTCCAGGTCATGAGGTCTACATGGTACATTACAGACTGTAAAAACCCACAAAACCAAAAAAAAAAAACAAACAAACAAACCCCTCAACAACTAAAAGATCCCCAAAATAAACCAGAAAGGAACTCGGATTAATTGTTTGATTAACACTGTAACATTGATGGGCTAAAGTTTAGACCAAAGAGGATGGTGCACTTGAGAGAATTTTATGCAAATTAGCACCAAAAATACACCCAGAAAAAAAAGTTCCATTTACAAAGGCACTGATTTAATTGGAGGTCAGGGTCTTTTAGTGACACCTCAGTCTGCTTTGATAGGGAATTTCACAAAGACATTCTGTGAAATGTTTTCTGTGGCTGTATTTAACTTATATGTGGTAGAAGCTATTAACAACAGGAGTTAAAAAACAAGTTGGATCTTCGGAATCTTTTTTGTAAAGCAGAGAAAACAACCCCAAGACAGTCATTAGTACTGCCTTCCCTTCTGCCTTATTGATTGTTGCTGCCTGCACTCCCTGGATTTAAATATGCAAAAAGCATGTTTGTGTCAGTGAGAATTCCAACCATCAGCTGAGAGGCAGAAATAATGGAAATAATTATTACACCCTTCTCTGCTGCCCTTTACCATAAAAATACTTCATGAAAAACATAATTAAGTTCTTAAAAGATCAGGCTGCTTTCAAAATAGGACTTGAAAACTGCCCTTTATGTGCATCTCACGTTCATTACATGACGTGCTTCATTCCCAGAAGTGCACAATTCCATTTTTGGACAACTGGATTTCTGCAAAATAATTACTGCACAAAAATGTATCCATCTTTGCACTGGAACCATGGAGCACTCTGGAATACAAAGGGACAACCAACAGTAGATTAGGACTTGAGGCAAGATGAGGAACATGAGATTTTGCACCATGTCCAAATGGAGATAAAGTGACAGGATGAGGGTGTGCAAATGTGTGTTTTTGTGTATGTGGCCATGGGCCCTTACACCTGGACTTCAGAGCTCTTTCTGTGGACAGATCTGTCATCCTTTTTAATGCTATATTAAATAAATCAAATTCCCACTCTAAAGTCAAGAATTACCAGATTCTTTTATATTACATGAAGAACGAACCCAAACAAACAGTGACAGAGATCCTTGAACCAATGGGGTGAAATCCTCTGGTGCAAAGGACTTGTTTCTCCTTTGAAATATAAAGCAAATGTTGGAAACACCCCTTGTACTTTACTGTATGCAAAAAAAAGTCTCCAAGATGACAGAAACTCCTTATAGTTACCAGATATACAACTGAGGCATCCACAATCCTGTTCATGGCAGGTGATCCCGGCTGCTCACTTATCTTCACTCTTTCTATGCTCTTAAAAGTTTCCGTGGCTGTGCAGAAGTTTAGTGTCCCTGGGGGAAGGCAGCAGACTTTGACTTGATGCCTTCTGACATCTCCCTCTCCCTGTTAATAAGCTGGGTGAGGTGTCAGGTGGAATCTCATCAGCGAGCGCAGCAGCACCCGCAGGAGCAGCGTGGAGCTCTGCCGTGCTGCCTCTGGAGCTGCTTTTCACTAACGTGTTGATGACCAGCACTAATTATTACAATGAGTAGCTTTCACAATTGCCTTAGAAACCACTCATCTCACTGGCATCAGACTGGGGGGGATTTCTCTGGTATGAGGGGATATAAAAAATAACTTCCTGAGTTTTATTGTGGTCCCACTTGGAGTGGTGCAAGCTGCTCCAACACAGGATTTTTCAGACTTTTTACAGGGGTACAAAGTAGGTTGAATATTGGAACTTCAGCAGGACCCTTGGTGGGGAGAGGTGGAGGTGCCTTAGCACCCTGGACCTGTCCCACACTGAGCTGGCGTTCCTGTGCAAGGAGGGTTAGGTCAGTGCCCTGTGCCTGTTTTATGGCTGTAATTAATGTCTGGATAAATCCTCCATACAGCTGCTGGTACTCTCTTCTACAATTCTGGGGTCTGCCTCATTTCAAAGACACTAAAGCTGAGTAACATCACCAAAAAAAAAAGGCAAACCCCAGAATTTCCTCCCTGGGGAACATCAGTGAAGTTAATGGGTACTGTGCAGTGTTGTTCTCAGGCATCACAGCCTGAGATGGTTCTACATCTTTTTTCTTTTATTCTTCAGCTGCATCAAAAATAAATCCATCTTGCAAGAAAGGAATTAGTGAAGTCTCTTAAATCTCAAATTTGAAGGGAACACAGAAGAGAAAGTAAGTTTGCTTCAGGCCCTTGTAAATTTTTCAGGAAGCTAATGGCACCAAAAAAAAAGAATGTGGTAAAAATATTGTCCAAGTCATAACATGTGGAATGCACTGTCCATTTTCTCAGGCAATGCCACAAGCAAAAAGACATTTTTAGGGATTGTGGAATGGCTGCTGACTGAAGGTAGAGAAACCAAAAATATCTAACAAAATGCATTCAATAAAAAAATTAAATTGAAAATTACTTTTTGTTGTATTGTTATTCTTGGTTCCCTAAAGGTAGGACCCTTCTTTTCACCAAGATGACATAAGAAGTCACTTATTATACAGAAGAGCAACTTTCCTCTGGCTACTATCCCAGCTGGGTATTACATGCTATTCCATGGGAAGATCAGAGGAAGAGTTAAAAATTTTACCAGTAAGAAGTGTTTAATGTCCAGTTTTTGAGTAAGATGAATCAGTCACTTCTGATACTAAAAAAAACTTCATCCAATAAAGGATTAGTTAATGCAAATATTCAAGAAAGCCCTAATGATTTTTAGTTTGTATTTAGACGTGTCAGTTTTCAGAAAATCCAGTTTACTGTGATATTGTGGTGGCACCAGGTGTCAGTTAGACCAGGCACTTTATTGTCCCTTTTCAGGGCCCTGTCTGCTCCTGTGGCACATCACCCTTCCCTGCAGTGACAGGGCCAAAGCAGGGGGAGCCAGGGGGAAAACTGAGCCAAGAATTCCTGGGGACCTCTTGGGAAGATCTATGTGCACACAGCTTCATGCAACATAAATGTTCTGTACATTAATGAAGTCCAAGTCAAACTCCATGGATGCACATTCTGAGGTAAAAAAAAAATCCATCTCAAAGCCAGAGTTTTGTCTTAACTTACACTTAGAGTGTAATACCTTGGGGCCTTGGTTTCCCTTTTTTGAACAGGGGAAGGGGTAAAACTGCTCCCAGATTTATGGGCTATAATACAATAAATACATAAATAAATACATTTATTTTAGGAGTATTCTTGTTTGCTATGAAAGATACTGAATTACCTGTAGTGCTTGGAGGCAATTAAAATTGTTAATATTCTTTGTACTTGGTGTACAGCTGTCTACGCCTACAAATCCATGAATCATGGTCCTCTAATTCAGTTTCATGCGGTGAAAGCAAGATATTAGTAACATTCCAATAAAGAAAAACCCTCTTAATTCACTGCTTGTATTTAAGGAATTGATTTATAAAATAGAGACAATGTTGGCACTGGAAAGAGAATCTGCAATACTTATTTCCATTCCTATCCACTGCATAACCTTGGGAAAGTCACCAGAGTGCTCAGCACCTCAGTTTCCCTACCTTTTCATATGGAAATAACTCGAAGCAGCAACAGGATGGAGCTTTAAAGTTAAATGATATTCACTGCAAAAGCTTTCAGCACTTCCATGTTAAAAGGCCCTGGCTTTGAAATATTTATTTTTTAACAACACAATAGTGCCTTGATCTGAAGACATGCATAGATGGCTCGGGGCTAATAAAGTGCTGAGCAGGCCTCCAGGAGTGCAGCCATCTCCTTCTCCTTTGTGTTCCAGGATTAGCTTATGCAAGAGAGGTCTTGCAAATACAGAGCGAAGCATAAAACAAACATTCCCTGATTTAAAGCATGAATTAACTTACCTCTTAGCTAGGAAAATCTTGCATTTAAGCTGCCTTCTCTTGTCTCCCTGGACCGACAAGCTGCTGTCACACAAAGTGATCCCAGGCAGTGGTTTCAGTAATGGAAAGACAAGGTCTGTCTTTGTGGACTCCTTTTAATCGTATTCTTCGGGGTCCACCTTCTCCTCACAGACTGGCACTACCCACACTCAAGTCATCATGCCATTTTATCCAGACATAAATGATCTATAGAGCAGTCCAGACAAAAATCACACTCTGAATTTGATCATTGTTTTAAATATGATGAAGATTCATTAAATTTTTTGGTGTCCTCTCTTTCTCTTGTTCCCCTTGCTATGAAACTTACTCAATTTATTTTTCAGGAGAAGAGTGTTATATTATAAACATTTGGCAGAAATGTTTTTAAAGCCATGCTCTTGGTCTAGTATTTCTCCTACAAAAAGCATTTGCAGTGGCAGCTGAGGCCATTTGTTACTCACTGGTACAGAATTTCACTGTAAGAGATGGCAGTGCACCATTCAGCAACACCTCAGTAATATGTGAATGAATCGAGATTTTGCAAAATAGCTGAAACACCCATGATGTCTGCCCTGATTTCAATGCTTGGATTCATTTTTACTTTACTGCTCAATAAAATTCTCTGAATTGCTGCTCCCTGTTGATGTGGTGGCCAGTGAGGAGGTGAGTTGGGGTCACCATGACTGTAATGGAGACAACCCCTGCTTTCCCTGCCGAGACCACTCTCCCTCATTTCTCTCACCAAACCACACATTTCCATCCCCATCTGGACACACAGCTGGGGTGGAAAACCATGCTGCTTCTTGAAGATGTGGCAAAAAAAGTTGCAGGTCAAACCTTACTTGTCTGGAGCGTATTTCTCGGCTCAAATTCCTCACTGGGATTAGGGAAGTGGTGGAATCCAGCTCTGCACTGAGAGAATTTCATCCCAGCCAGGACCTGTGAACGTCTCACTCCCTCTCGTGGCCACAGGTACTGTGGAAATGGGCACTTTTTCTTTATTCACATACATTGTTTGCAGATAAATCCCAGTTACAGTCAGGAAAGGCCACTGGAAAACACCGCTCTGCACTTGCTCCTTCCCCACATTCCTGAGCCTCCATCCCCACATGGACCTGCTTTTCTGTCCCTCCCTTCCCTCCCCCATTTGGAACACAACTATTCTTCCTACCAGCCTTTGTTCATCTGTGCAATTCCTCCACCAAGCTGTTTATCCTTGGGAACGTGCTTTGTACACAGAAAGGGAAAGAAACCACATTATTTCATATGTTATTCCACCCTAAAATCAGAGTTGAAATGGGAGTTTTTTATGGGACTTAATGGGGTTAGTGTTTGTCATTTATTCATCCATGTGCATTTCATTTCTTCTCAAAGACTCACCAGTTCATTCAAAGAGACAATTATTCTTTTCATGAAGAACTGTCTATGCCCTTATGCAGTGTGTGCCTTGGTCCCTCTCCCTGTAAACCCAGGCAAGTCCTGCCACACCTTGAAGGAGCTGTGACAGCTCCTGGCTGGCTGTTAGGACACAGCATGGCTTCAAATATTCTAGGGACTGTCCCAGGTTGCTGAAATTCCCAGTAGGTGTGATCCCAGTCACCTTGTCAGGATTTCAAGGTCTCTTGCTGAATTTCCAGCACACTATCACAATGTGTATTTAAAAAATTAGGGCATGTAAATTCCTACTGACAGGCATTTGCTTTATCTGTATAAGCCCACTCTCAAAGCAGTGAAAGCTGCTGAAAGTATTAATAAACTTGTAGGACCACTCTGCAATAAATGAGACTGAGTACAGTCTGTGTGTTTTCCCCTTCTGGCTCCATTGCTGTGTTCTTTCCTTATATAACTGTTCTAGTTAAAAAACACTCCTGACCTAAGAAGACCTACATCAACCTTATAATTTTTGTTAAATACATAGTGGTCAGTGACAGGTTTAAAAGTAGTAAAGAGTGGGCATTCCATATTTAACTCTGAGTCACTCCATTGTATGTCACGTAGAGACAGCTGCTGGCAGACTTTGAGAAGACTTTTTCTGGATAAAGTACTCACTGACAGAAATCCCAGCTCCAGGGTGTCCTGAGGAGCATCTCCACTTCCTGCAATCAGACCTTAACCTGTTGAACTCCATCTTATGTTTACAGGACTGTGTCCCCTGGGAACTTCTCTGGAGAAAGCCTCATTGAGGAAGTAGCTGAAAGCTCTGCTCCAGGGTCTTTATAAACAGCCAAGACTCCTGTCCTCTTGAGAAAGGCACTGCAGACCATCTACTAAATATCTCCTACTCCCTTCACACCTGTGTTTTGCTTCAGGTGGGCAATAGTGCTATCTTAAATAAAAAAATATAATTCAGGCTTTTGTGTTAAATGGCCTGAATTCCTCTGCTTTCAATGAAAAACCTTAAAATACGAATAAAATCCAGTTTCAACTTTGAAACTTCAGCATCAAATGATCGACTTTGAAATACCATAGATAAATCTTGCCATTTTACATAGACCAACCTGCTCCACATAAAACTACTGTGCAGCCCTCTGTGCCCTTTCCCTCTCCTAGCACATCTTAATCAGCTTTTTTCAGGACTGACTAAAAAGCCACCATGGAGAACAGCAACTTGTACAAAGAACATCTGCCCATAAATCTCAAATGAAACTATTTAAAGTGTAGAGACTTGCTTCTTTCTCTTTAAATACTTTTCTTTTAAGAGTCAAATAAATACATCTAGATTCCCTGGCTAGGATGGCACCTGGCTGCCTCAAAATTTCTCTCTCTCCATCAGCCTCTTGTACAGCCTGGAGGCACTGACTCAGTGTGTGCCCATTCTTGAGATCTTAAAATATTTTTGGTTTCCTCTATGGCCCATAGATTGGAGGGTTGGTTTGTGAACATTGATATACATTGATTTTGGTGAAACTGATTTATATCAACTGAAAATGCCCCATCTCTAAAACTGACTGGCAAATATCATTACTGTTGTAGCTTAAGGACTTCAACCTCAAGCATTTGTTGTAATTTTCTCATTCACAGTCTCTGTTCTCCACATCTGACAGCTTGGGCTGCTCAGAGCTCTATGCATTTATTATACTGTCAGGAGCACAGATGGTCAAGTAACAGGGTTTGATTTATAGCTGCTTATCTTAAACAAGCTGCATAATATGCATGTTTGAGTTTGTCAGTACTGAGACCAACTTATAGGACACATTTTACTTTTTATTCTTTTATTAACAAGTCTGACTTCACATCAAAAGTGGTCAGTCAGGAAAGGCTGCCTGAAACACAGACAAGGTGAAGGCAGCACCTTCCATTCTCCCATTCCCTGACACCTGCCCAATGAAAAACTTCAGGATTGCCATTTTAGCAGCAAGAGGCTACTAGGTGCTCTCATCTCTTGCATTCCAGAAACCAGAAACTAAACCCACAGTGACTCAAACACAAAAGCTAAGATCAAGTGAGACGTCTTTAAGGACTGCACAAATCAGTGACAAAGTATGATGGATTTGAACTCTAAGAATTTGGGAAAAAGGGAAGGTAAAAGCCATTCCTGAAGGCAAGGATCTGTAGTTCTGCAAAAGCCATCTGCAATCCCACACAGCATAACCTGCTGGAACATCACCTCACAGCAAAGTAAGGTTACCTCACAGAAGGCAGGCAACAAAAATTGCAACTCCCATCTGGGGACTTCTCCTCTTTCAAGTAATTGAACTTCTCTTCAGACTGAATCGGGTGTTTCTTTATTTCAGTACCTGCCAAAAGGTGTGGGTTTGGCTGCAAAGGGAAAACAGGAAATGGCTTGATAATTAATAAAGCTTGCAGAAAACAGCTTTTATGCTTCTGACCAAATATTGCAGGGCCCACAGCTGGCCCCAGGGTACAGAAACAGGAAATTTGGCAACAGAAAGAGACTGTATTTTTTTGAGTTACAGAGCAGACTTGTAAAGGATGTCATCAAATGGAATGCTTAATTTACACTTTTTGAGTGTTTTTATTGAAAGAGTAGGAAGGGAAAATACGGGTTTACTTTCTATAGATTGGAGATGTTGTAGGCTAGGATTTCACTTGTCTGGTGATGATGGATCAGATGGTTCCATGGAAAGAGAAATTTCAGCAGCACACGGAGTTGCACATTCCTGAAAAATTCTGCAGTAAGCCAGGCAGAAGCCAGGACATTCAGACATGTCCCCATGCTACAACCCCTGCCCACTTATGAGAATTTGTGGGACTGTAGAGGGGTAGCTGGGATGTGCCTCTGTGGAGAGACATTTGTGTGCCCTTTCCAGTGCATGTTTAGAGAGAATTCATCCTTGTGTGTAACTTTGGTCTACACAGTGGACATTACACTGAGTGTGGAGGATCATGTTCCCATCTTATGGGTTATTTACATGAAATCAAAGCCCTTTAGTGATGGGGGGAATCTCTGGTTAGGTTCAGCCCCTGGGTTCATGCAGTGACACTGAGTCAGGGGAAAACCTCCTCCCACACAGCTTTGCCCATGAGGCAGAATGCTCTGTAGGTTACAGTCACCACTTCTCTACTCCCCCAGCTCTGCTTCATTCCTTGCTCTTGCTGAACCAGAGACAGTCCAAGCCTCTCATAAGACTCTGCAAACCACTGATACAATGAGACAGAAAGAATGGATTATGAAATGAAAACACAAATGCTGAGTGTACTCAAGAGCCTCTCCACCTCCTCCCCTAAACCATGGGGATTAAAACCACAGACCCCCCCCAACAAAAAAAAAAAAAAAAAAAAAAAAAAAAAAAAAAAAAAAAAAGAAAGAGTGACCATGCAGTCATATCCTGGCAATTTGTGGGTATAGACATAACACACCCAGACCAAATGACAACATGCCTGCATGGACCTAACCCCTATTTCATGACAGTATTCAAGCACATGTGCAGATCCATTGCCAGGCAGCACAAACACACACCTGGGTATGTGCTCACTCCTGTTCTGACACAGGCACAGCACTAGGTGCTGCTTTAAATGCAGATGAATTGTTAAATCAGAACCTGTGAATAATTCCTTTATTGTCACAGAACCTATTGGCTTAACAGAATTACAACTGGTAAACCACAGTTTCACTACACCCCCTTAACCTGGTTCAGAGAAAAAACTGCTCCCTCATCTCCCTGGATCCATCCCCTCTCCCAAGAGTATATTGGCTCCTCTGAAAGGATTTTTTTGATATTTTCAATCAGAGGGCTCAGCAGTGTCTACCAGCCTTAATCTCCTTGCACAGCAACCTGCTGTCCCCACGAAGGAAAGTTCCTGCCCCTGCAGCCTTCAGGAACCAATCCATCCCAAGATGACAATTACTAAGACATTTCTAGCTTTTATGCTAACTTATTTTGCATCTGTGGGCACATTTCTTGCCCTTTGTTGCACTATGATACCATGATAGAAGATTATTTCCTTAAATTCTTTGTAGCTCAATCAATTTTTCTAAGGAGTTTTCCTTTCTGGAACAGGCTGGAGCAGAAGAAATAGGCTGGTATAGAAGAAACTATTCCTTATTGGAAAGAATAATAAAAGTATTAAAAAGTGTTGGAGTAGCCACTTGAACTTGGGTATCTCCAGCTCCTGAAAGTTCAAGTGCCTCAACTCTACACCCAGAATACAGCACAGTTTAAAGGAAGAATTTATAAAATCCAGCAAAAAGCTTCTCCTTTAGAAAGAATTATTCCTAAACATGAGACAAATTTGTTTATATGAATACTCATAAAAGTAAAAGGTCTTCTGAATACTTTTGAAAATTGAATGAAATTCTAAGAATCCCTTCCTTTTACTCTCGTTGAGAATTTGACATTTAAAAGTCACTGTTTCTTCTGGTTTGTCTCTCATAGTGTACTGCATTAATTTTATGTTCTGAGGATACAAACAGAATTCCAAACATTCCATTCTGATAAGGTAAAAAAGTATTTGTTTCAGTCTTTCAAAATAAGTTCCATTAAAACTGACATGCTCCCCTAGTAAGTTTCAGTTTCCCATGAGGAACATTTCCCCAATAAGAAAACATTCTTTTAAATAAATTTGAAGCAGAGTTATCAAGAAATAATTAATCCCAGATTTTAAGATGCTGAAAATCAGTACATGGCAATATTTATTTTGCTGTTTTCCTGAAGACAATCAGCCAATATTTTCTGCTGTTTCTTTGCATCAGCACCATCTGTTCTCATCCTATATTCCTCTTCATCACAAAGAACACAGTTATAGCACCATAACTGAGAGCTAACCAATTCCTTTGGCACCTTTCACTTCCAGAAGGAAAGAAAATCCCTGTGGAAGGTGTTGCATTCCCCATCTGCAGCCCTTTTCACATCACTGCTTATGTTTAGATTTGTTTTGGGCCTTTATAGCACCAAGTGTTGTGGAGTCTTTAATGGCAGCTCTGACTCACATTCTCTGAGCAAAACAATCCCGTCCTGGGTTTAGGGGTTTCTTTTTGTGTGTGCTTGGTTGGGGGGATTTGTGTGTGTGTCTTTAGAAACTAAAGACAAAACCTCTGTCACAAGTCTGCACCACTCCTCTGGCAGAGGTTTTTCTACAACTGTGGGCAGAAGGGAAGGAAATCTGTGCTGCTGGGCTGGGGCCTGGTGTGCTGGCGCTGCAGAAGCTGAGGGAGAAGAAGGTCCCCACATTTCCTCACCCAGCTCTATCTTAGTTCACACATGAGCCCTGCTTAAAACTCACTGCACTCTTAAATAGATGTAACACAGTAGATTATCACTTGCCCAAAATGAAGCAGGATTCAGAAAAGGATTGTGTAAGCCATTGCTCCCAAAGTGCTGTTCAGCCCCAGTTCACTTCTCACAACCATTCCTGGTGAGCAGAGGTGTCTCTTACCTGTGGTGGGGGTACCCAGCCTCACACTCCTGCCCTGCAAAACTGGTACCCAGAAACACAGACAAGGGAAAAGTCATGAGTCTTGCACAGGCTCTTGTAGGGGCTGCACTCCTAATATTGCACATGAAAAGGAGAAATCTGAAGGGTGGCACCAGCTCTTCAAGGCCAGCGAGCCTGCAGACAGAGAGAAATGGTTGAGCACAGCCAGGATGTCACTTGAGGACACACAGGATAATTCACACAGTATTTCAAGTAGGATTGAATAGCCTGTCCTGAAAACTATTTCAGTATCCCACTTGCTTAGATAAACATGGGGGCTCACTTTGAAATGAAAAAAACATCACTTTGCTGCTGGAAATAACAAGAAATTTGTCCTTAGTGTTGTTTCTTAAGGATTTTTTAAAGCCAGTTTGCAGAAGGGAGGGAACACCTTGCTTTGCCTAAATTCCTTTTCCCCTTTTGCTAAATAAAAGTCTTCTGTAAGCCACAACATGTCCTGTAACTTTAAACCTGAGCTGAGATGGTAATTTCGGTCCTGACCAAACAGCGTCGGGAGGGCGGGCCTGGCTGCTCATTGAGGACCACCTTAGGCTGCTCCCACCCCTTGGCTAAAGAAAATAATTCTGACTCCACTCAGTTTCCTTTAACCGTTCAGTTATCATCTGAGAAAATCTCCCTTCTTTACGCTACAGCAGCGAAAAGAATATTTGGAATACCGAAGTACTTTTTTGCAGTGATTTCTTTTTATCAGCTCAATTCTCCACTGCCTCTAAAAAAATTAATCCGAATTTGGATCCATCTGGTTTCAGGACTGGAAAGTGACTCTCTAAGCAGATCAAATATGTTTATTAAAGTTCCATTCTTCATCTTCGTCCTGGGGAGCATGCCTTTTGTAGCACTTGCTCAAGAAGGTAAGGAGAAAGTTTGGTTACAATTATTTCCAGTAATTCCCTGTAATTTAACAGTTTCTCTGCTCTCTCATAGGTTACATAGTTACTCTCTCCTGTTTGTAAAACTTTTCTTTGAAATTCTTAAGCTGCAACTGGGTATCTACTACAGCTGTGATCTGGAAAGAAAGACACAGAAGTTTTTGGTGGGCTGAGTTTGACACTATCAGGAAAGAATTTTCAGTGTGTCTGTAAGGGAGGGAGAGGGGTAGGGGCAGGCAGGGGAGACGTTCCCCGCACAGCCCTTGGAAAGGGCTCCAGTCTCACTGGAACACACACAGTGGACTCTGCAAGTAATAATTTAATTTAACTGACATTTAGGGGTATAATACTATGAAAGCAACTTGTAAATCTGTTCATTCAGGGGTTTAAGTTCTGTGCTTAGAGACATTTCAGGCTCTTAGAATTTGAGACTTATGCAGGGCTTTGCTAAGCCTAACTTAGCCATAAGCAAAATATAAAATGAGGGAAACTAAACCAGGGGGGATTATTGCCAAACACAGATTTGAAACATGTTATGTACCAAAAAGAGTAATTTGGAAAGCTACTTATTTTAAATTTTATAATAAAGATATAATATACACTTTTAGGTAAAATAGACATTTAAGTCTTTTTGCAGCTGAAGGAGAAGAGTCTGATTTTTTAACAGTAAATCAGAATTACCCTGACCATTACTTGATTCCAGGAATGTCACTTTGAAACCCAGTCTTTCTGAGTAGTATTTGACTCATGATGAATGAGTCAAACGTGGCCATGAGGCAACAGTGGTTTACAGCTGTCATTGCAGTGAAACGTGTTCCAAGTAGCAGCACAGCAGTTTCAAGGACCAGTGCTCTGAATGCACTAACTTGAAACTCAGCCCACAGCTCTTTTAAAGCAGAGATGTACTTATCAGGCTTAGATTTGGGGACCCAAACTGAAAAAAAAAATTACCTGATTTTGGACTGCTAACAATCAGTATCATCCTGCTGGAAAGAATGGAGCTATATTGATATATACTATGTGTGGATGCTGACTTGAAACTTCTAATGGTGTTCTGTATGTCAGAATATGAGGCTGAAATTTGGAGTTATGCTTCAAAATTTCACAGAAAAGCTAAAATCAGCAGATACTGGGCACGTCACAAAAGTTATTTTCTAGGCTCACCCAGCCACCTTGTTCTTAAAAAGCATCAATATTAAATGTACCAAAGTTTAAAGCCATTAGGAATGAGGCAAAACTACACAGAACTACCTTAAGCCATCTAAGATACCAGAATTACAGGTTAAAAGGTGTTTCATGTTTATTCTTTTGAAAAGCTTTTAACCGTATTTTCGGTCAACTCAGAGGAGTCCAGCAATGATCAGGCTGGAACCCTACTAGTCATAAAAAATATAAGAATATTTCCTGCTTGCAAAATCCTGCCTCTGCTTTATTATCTGTACAGTTTGCATTGAACACCAGAGCTGGATCAAGAATGTGGTTTACACTGTGTTAGGTTTTCTGTGTCCATTTAGGGTTTGTGACTTTTTCTTTACCTGGAGCCTGTCATTTAGCAAAACTTCCAAAGCATGCACCAGGAAAATGGACTCCAAATAAAATAAGTCTGGAGTGTTTAGTGTGTATCACTGCTGTTTACTGATAACCATCAGCAATTACAAGTTAGAACAGACATGAAATGATGATGCCACCTTCAGCAATCTCTGCTGGCTGATAGGGAGATGGGAGAAGGCTTGACTTGCACAGTGCTTGCTGGTGTGGGTTTATCCAGGTACTTGAACCTCTCTGGAACAAAGTGTGGCCTGAGGGTTTTAGAGGAAAAAGGTCTCCTTCTGATACCTCTCAACCTGGAAAAGGCCATAGATAAACCTGCAGCTACCCTTTTCTTATGGCTGGACACTCCAGGTAATAGATTGAGACCAAATCGAGAAAAGCAGCTTTGTTTCCATCAGGAAATAGATTTCCAATTTCCCAAAGGATTACTATTATTATTATTGTTGTTGTTGTTATTATTATTATTATTATTATTATTATTATTATTATTATTATTATTATTATTATTATTACAATATTAGCAGATACATTTTGGCCCTGCTGACTTTGTTCAGCATGTCAAAACTCAGGCAGATATTCGCACACAGAATCAGACCAAAGGACTTGAGATGCAAGTTGGCCTGAACAAAAATCCAAACCAGTGCTTTGCAGAGGCAATGCATTTCCTGATTCCAAACATTTCCCATGGTGCTGTATCATGGCAGGGAAGGAGATTACTCTGTTGGTTGTCACATAACATGAACAAAATTTAAGATGATTGTTTAACAAGATACCACATGTTACTTGAGCTGTATCAACTGTCCATCCATGTGCCTGGTCTTACCTAGAGGCAAATATTAAATTTTATCTCCTTATGCAAGTCAGGTTTATACTAGGTCACATTACATTTGGTTTGGACTGAAAGAACAGAGACAGGACAATTCAGATAAAAAGTGTTTATATGATAAGAAGGGAAATTGAACTTTACAGTCACCTATGAAAGACTAAAAAGTTTTCTATTTTTTAAAATCATAACCGAGAGAATTGACAAAATCACAAGAAAAGATTGTTTCAAAAGAGTCCTGATTTACCCAAACTCTGGCACTATTTCAGTGGCAGAACTAAACAATAAAATCAGCAACTCTAAAGTCTTTCAAAAATCAAACTCTGTAACTGCTGGTTGTAAACAAAATGTATAAGCAAATGGAAGAGTCACATTTGACTCAAAAGGGAACCATTTTTGTGCTAAATAAACACTGCACAACCTTTCATCCTGCATGAAAGATGATGAACACTCTTATACACGTCCCATATATGCCTCTTCATGATATGAATCTAAGTCTACGTGTAAGATACCCAAAACAATTCTCACAGAAAGGAGAAAACCATCTTGCTGAATCTCAGTTAGTAGGTCTGCAAGTTAGTGTATCTGTAGTTTGTAGTGTCTTTGTGGAAGACCAGCAGAGAACAAATAAATTTCGCTTTCTCCTCAGCTGGGCAAGCAGAGAGGTTTGCACATCTGTATCCCAACAGTTAGTTTTTGAATCTGTAACTTCACAAACAAAGAAAATAGTCATCTCTAAGGGCTCACAAGTGGACCTTTCATTAACTTAGGCTATGCACTAAAACTGTAAACAGAGAGGCCAGATTCTCAGCTCCTGCAATTCAACAGTTTCCACTGAATCCATGCATTTACCTCAGATCAAGGACTTGTAAACCATCTAAAAAAAAAAAAAAAAAAAAAAAAAAAAAAAAAAAAAAGCAGCAAAGAACCTGGAGAGCATTTAGGTAGATAACGAGGCAGAGCAGGAAGGTTTTCGGGGCTGTGAGGCTCCAACAGAACCATGTGCTGTTTCTCCACGTGTCACTTGAGGTGGGCCACACGAGGACCACAGAAATGCTTGCTGCTGCTGCTGGCCCAGCTTGGGCACATGGGCTGGCTCAGTGGCACGTTTATTTTGTTGGTTTGTTTGCTTTTTGTCTGGATGTGGTCAGGGACTACAGCACAGAATGTAAATGCTGCCAGATCCTACCACTCATGGCCTCCCAGGTCCTCTCAAAGGGCCCCTCTGATTTGTGTGTGCTCAGACCATCCCCTCCATGGGGATTAATCCCACTGCAAAGCTCAGAGCTCTGCACTGCACAATTTGTTACACAGAGCTTCAGAAAAAATGTGGGATTGGGAGTATAGGTATGCTGGGATGTGCTAAAGAGAAACAAATGAGGAAAAATAAGAGACAACTGGACTATTGATTTCCAGCTCTCCATTTCAGAAGCTTGGCCAAAAACTCTCAAAGGACATAGAAGCTGATGCTGAGCACATTCTCATGTTGCTTTATGACTTCCTCATGTTTTTTCCATCTTGGTATTTGTTGGTTATAAACACTACAACATCCAGCACAAGCTGCATCAGAATAATCCTTTGTGAAGGCACAATTCAGCTGTTACACCACGACCATTTTCAGGCAAGCATGTACTCTGTTAGGAAAGCCTGTAATGAGGACACACTGAACTCCAAACCCATATTAAAATGGTTTTGTGACTGTGAAACCCATCAAAACATTAGCTAGTGTATTGTTAGGAGAGCATAAAAGTCAGACTAAACACATTTGAAGGGAGCTTGCCTGCTGCATGGCAGTATAAAGTAGGTAGCCAAAAATCACTGTGTGAACAGAATTAACACCTGAGAGTTTCCAGTTCAGTATCTGGCATGAGTATTTCAAACAAATGAGTTGAGAAACCTGCAAAGCATTCTGGGGTACAAGGGGTTAATAATCTACAACAAGACAGCTGTGAAAGGGCACTGTAGCCTCAGAGTCCAGGGAAGGAAGTCATTTAGGGAAAAGATTAGTTTATTACTGTATTAGAGGTGATTTCTGAATTCTTTTCTTTGGCACTCACATATCCCAGTATTTGTACACAGATGTCTGCTTTGTGCTGCACATCTGTCCAATATGCTGACCCCTTATACCAAGTTCTGTACTTTTCTCCCTGTCTTGGCTGCAGCTCTCCTTCCTAGTCAGCCATGCAGTGAAAGACTGAAAGTTCTATGATTCTGCCACTTACAGCAAGATACAAGAGACATTTACACCTCGATCCCAGGTCCAACCTTGTTGTTCCATCCCTCACGGCTCAGAGGAAACAATTAGACTGTTAGTAAAACTGCAAGCAGGGAAACAGGGTCATGCGGCAGCAAATCTGAATAAGAAAATCATTTTATCCCATATTCATGGGATAGCAAGTCTGAGGTCAGTGTACTTAGTAGACAAGAAAGCAGAGGTTGACACAGCAATATTATTAAAAGCATAAATTTAGAATACTCATCTCTAGTTCTGCAAGGAATACTTTAAAGGAATATCCTGTTATAGAGTTTGTAATTTCCTTCCTAATACCCACAGCTCTGTGGCTGATTTTACCATGCATAAGACTAAGCTTAGGAAGTTTCCAGCTTTTCCTTTCCTGGCTTTACTTTGTGACTCTGGTTGGGGGTCGTTTCACACACCAAGCACCTGAAGAGCAGTTGCTTCTCTATATCTACCCAGTTAAAGTTCATTTTGCTTTGATTTTCTGTCAGTAGAATATTGTAACTTTCAGAAGACCTGATTTACTGAGAAGCAGCCGAGTGGTTTTTTGTCACTTGGCACTGTCCATTTAAACTCTGGCTTTGTTCCTTTGGCTAAGCCGGCCCCAGCAATAAAACCCATCTGTAGCAGGGTGTGGTGAGCAAAGGAAATGTTTCTTACAATTCAGCAAAGCATTGTCATCACGAGCTACATGGAGCACCTGAACAAAGTTAGTCATACTCTAAATAAGGATGAGCTAAATCCTTCCTTGTGCTTTGTGACCATTTTCCAACTGGCAGATACTTTCCCATGTTTCTGGTATTCTGGCATCCAGCTTCTTTCATTATATATGGCAAAGGTGTCAGTCTTTGTCTAAGGAAACTGCAGAAAGCACTTCAGGATTTAGACAGTACATACTTTCTCCTGAACAACAGTCTAGACACTTAAATACACGCCAGGGGATTTTTAATGGCATGACAGATTACTCCAACTTCCAGAAAGAATTAACAGAGAAAGAAAATGGCAGTGTTGTGGCCCCAAACAGGCCAAGGACATAGAGCTCTCCAGATACTGCAGATATAATTTTGCAGGAGCCCTAGGTACAAATGAGAATTTCAGTTCTCATTAACAAACTACCCTGCTTTTCTAAAGTCTAAAAATTTTAACTGTCCAAAGATTCAAATTGCAAAATTTAAACCCCAGAATCCACCATATTACATTCTTCAAATCCTTGCATTTTCAAAGTATGAAAAATCTTGTGGCTTGGGTTTGGCAGTGTTGAACAATTTCACAACAAAAGAGACATACCTGAATAAAAAATATATCCAAAAGTATAAAAATAATAGAAAATAATTTTCACACAAAATTAGGCTAATGGTGTAGATTTTGGACATGACTCCGGAATACACTTTAATTGAGGAGGAAGCCAAATCACAGATAAAACTGCTTTTGAAAATTACAGAGCTGCTGTATTTAAAAGGCAGATCCCTTGCAGATTCTGCATTTTTGTTAAACCTCCACCACCATGAATAGAAGTTTTCACTGAACTACAACTAAACTAATTCCAATGAGATACTGACTAAGACTCAGTTTGCTCACAATCAAATTAGGGTTTCTAAGTGAAGAATACTTCTTCAGAAAGGGAATTCCTGTATCACAATGTAAATGCTGAATAAAATGCAGTCAAAACAGGATGGCCAACACACACATCCATACACAGTCCCTCAAACAACACCACTGGGTCTGTAACAGTTCCGGAAGCAGATACTGGAAACCATCAGTCAGCTCCAGATGTTTGCTCAGTTACCTCTCCAACAGAAAAGTGATAAGTCCCAAGCGACCCATCCTGCTAAACTCTCTGCTAGCTAATATTCTTAGCTGTTACAAAAACTGAAGCTGGTTTTGTTTTATAGTTCTTTATTTTCTTTCCTTTTTTTCAAGTAGAAGCAGGCGCAATTAGCAAAGGATTATTGCAGTTCTTGCTAGAGGGAATCCTTTAAAGGTTTGCCATTTTTATCTCCTGGTCTCTTCTCAGAAATGGGAACATTCTGTGTTGAGGGCTTCCTATTTCAAGGACTAAGTTAAAATACAGGCTTACAACTGCCTTTACCCACTAGTGTTTGGGTTTATTCAGGTTTATGTGAGGAAAGAAGCAAGATCCTACAACATTTTTCATCTTCAGAAGTACCTTCGTTGGTTTTGCAGATACCTGAAAGAAATGTTAATGAACAAACCTTTTACAACTTCCTCTCCTTTCCAACACAATCTCTGTGCTTTGAAAGCTGCCCAAAGAGGTTTCTCTAGTAAACTGTCACTCCATGCATGGGTGTAGTGAGCTCAGCTTCCCCTAACTGGGTCATGGGATGCTTAAGCCTGGGAGGTTTTCAAAGTAGTATTAAACCCTTAAAGACATCAAAATTTGTCCTGGTGTGAGAAGCTGCAGCCTGAGAGCAGCTGGAACTTTGAACTGAAAGGCTCCCAGCTGGAACTTTGGCAGGAAGGGATGCAATGATTAATTCACATCTGCAGCAATGTATAGCTGCAAAGAGAGGAGGTTCCTTGGAGACAGCCCCAGCACTGTGAGGCAATGTTTTTATATACAACTCCTCTAAGATAATATTAAGAACACATGCAGAAGCACCACTTAACCTTGACTCTTGCCACATTTGGCCCACATCAGATGAAACCAAGAAATGACACAAGCACACACCCCTTAAATCCCATTTACATTCCCTTTGATGTCAGTGGTACAGAGCCTTGTACAGGGTAGAGTGAAAAAAGCTTAAAGTCCAACAGTGTCTCCCAATTCCATTTCAATATTTAACTTCATTATGGCTTTCTCTGACAAAGAGCTGTTTAGTATCCAGTGTTCCTTCCTACAAATGCAGAACACTGATAACAAATTGCCTCCCAGTCTTTCTCTCTGTAATGGTTTGGTAGTGTCTGTTTAACCACCACCCAGCCAGCTCCACTGTCAGTCCAAAATGAATCTAGAAAAGAGCCCAGGAACCATTCTGCATCAAATACTGAACCTGAGCTTGAACAGGGCTGGGCCAAGACCTTCAGACTGACAGAAACCCAATCAGTCTGAGCTTTGGGCAGTTCATAGGGGAGCCAAATTCCAGTTTCCCTTTGCAGTTAAGGAAAGGCAGCACTACCAAGGACGACCCAAATCTCAGGTGAGCTGAATTATCTTCTAGAGGTAGTTATTTTTCCCTAGAGACTATAAAAGAAGATAAGGGCAAGCAGACACTTTATTTAGGTGCCTTTATTAAGAGCCTAAAATTAGGCAAGATTAATCTGGGCCACCTCCTTTTGTCAATCACAGTACTGAGAGGGCAAAGACACTGAAATAGGTTTTCTACATGCCACTCATGGCCAAGAATCTGCAACGAGTATCATACAAAGAAAAATTATTTTATGTTTCTTTGTGATATTCACTAATTTTCTACACCTTTGTTGTGTGACATGCTTTCCTTTCTGCCTTCACTCTCAGGCAACTTTTCAGGCCCGAAAGCTACTGCCATGCCAAGAGAATAAGCAGCTTCTCCCAATAAGCTGTTTTTTGTTAACACACAAAATTTGTTTCACCTTCTACTGGGGGATTTTCCTCTAGTGTTTGGTTTTCTCTATCTGTGCTTATTTTCAACTGTCAATAAAAGATGTTTCTTCAGTTCTGACTGGGATTACAAGATAAACTTATCCATACACATTTGTGTTGCTGAGTTCTATCGCTATTTCTTTGTTCAAGGTTAACCTTTACATACCCATGATTGTACATCACAATATTGTATTGAAAAGATATTATTTTATAAGCAAAAATTAAGGATTATAAAGTACTACTGTATCTTCAATCGCATTGATTTAGAAAGTGTCAAAATATACAGCAAAAATTCAGCCTCCATTATGCTACTTCAAGAATACCTGGAGTATATCAATCAAAAATGACCAAACTATTTCTTTTACCATCTGATTTGAAACTCTGATTTACCCTGTTCTTGTCTTTCTATGGATTATAAGGTGATTTCTGGGAGACCAACTGGCTCAATTAGCCACTATATTTGCCCTCATGTTGGCATAACATGAATATAGTTCTTCATCTACTACTGACTAAAATACTACCTGCACACCATTTTGGCTCCTAAATAGAAACTGTATCTGTATTCAGGCTTATAAGGATACAGAAATATAAAATTTTCTTTTCTTCAGTAAACATGGAATTAGAAATCTAAGTTTAGTTCAGTGTTTGGTCTCTTGGCAATGGGACAAACCTCTCAGTCTTACATTGGTGAAGATGGATAAAAATTTTCTAGTTTGGTTCACAAAACAGTTTTGGGAGCAAAGGGAAAATATTTGCAAGTTTCCAGTAGAATTCAAAGGAGAGTTTGAGCAAAGCAGATTTTTTTTTTTCCCCCAATGGCAAATTATTCATCTTCTGCATGAAAAATTTCCTTTAAGCTGCCAGTACATTTTTTTACCAATTTTAAAATTAAATATTGACTTTTTTACTTGAAATAACATTTTTATGTTAGAAGGAGCAGGTAAAAATGAACTGAAGTTAAATGGAATGCACAATTAAAGAAAAACAATTTCCAATTTATATCTGCACAGCAGTTTCAAAGAGGTTCTACCCTTCTTTTTCACTTTTGACTGCTATCAAGCAAAATGCCCATCCTTTCCAATTTCAGTTAAAGAACAAAAGCTGTTTACTTGCCTCTGTATTATATATAAAACAAGTAAGGTGCATTTAGGAGTAGTAAAGCTTTCCATAGAAAGTATTTGGAACCAATCTACTAATTCAGAAATTGTCTAACTTCATATGCAGATGAGATGAGAGCGGTTTTAGGTCACTACATAAAAAGTGTAACAAGTAGAAACAGTGTTACAATTTAATAAAACAAAGAGGCTGTGAATATTTCTCATACATAAGATATTCATATGGTACATTAATATTCATCTTTTAAAAGACATTCTGTGAATTTCTGTCCTTCTGATCTGGTTGCTTTGATAAATAGAAGATAGATGTAAAATTTGAATCCAGGAAAAAAATTTTCAGAAGTTTTTGGTGCTTTTTTTGCCTCAAGTACTTGCTCAGGACATTTACTATTAGTTCTTTGCTTAAGTTTCAGCCCTGATATGTGGAATTAGCAGGACCTTTATGCCCCAGGCAGCAGCAGGACCAGCAGCCTCAGCTGGCTTTGTAATCACCAGAAGTTACAAACTCCCAGGAGATCTCACAGCACATTAACATCACACTCTGCCTGTCAGAGATTCAGGAATCAGCAAGAAATTGAATTAAATGATACTTAGGTTTTTAGCACATTCTTGGTACTGCCAGTTATCTCCACACAGCCGTGTCTTTCCTGTTCTACCTTGTTCCAGCTAATTTCCCTGCTGATGAATTCTGGCTGTATTTGTAGGTTACTAGCACTGTATGGGTAAAAATCTAAATATCCATTTTATCAAAGAGCACAGATGAACTAGGGGTCTAGGAAAAAACCAAACAAAAAAA
>VZTR01019429.1:737348-772856 GCA_013400775.1 Chaetops frenatus | reverse complement strand
AACCCACCAACAACAACCCAAACCAACCAACCAACCAACCAACCAACAAACAAACAAAAAAACAAACAAACCCCAAAACAAAAAAAACCACCCCACTACAAAACCAAAAAAAATCCCTTTACATTGTAATCTAAAAATTCAAATTATTACTAAGCTTTGCAGCTTCAGGAAAGCCTCAGCACTGATTTGTGTAGGAATATTTCCAAACTATTGCTGCACCCATAAGCATTGATGGCAACTCTAAAAATAAAGATTGCAGCTGAGGCTGAGCTGAAAGATGGGAGAAAGATTTTACTGTATTAGAAAATGGAAGATGCTTGAAGTAATCTATCCCAATACATAAGCTAATGCTTAGCTTGAAATCTGGAATCATCACATCCACTTTGGGGAATCTTTTCTTAATAAAAAAAGGAAATATTTTCTTGGACAAAATGTTAGTAACCAGTATGTTTCAAGGTTGTGCCACAGTTAAGTGATGGGTACTTCAACTTTTTGTTCTACTGCTTTGGACAAGAGTATAAAAGAATTCAAACTTATTCCAAATAATTTCCTATTCTCACGTGGGCAAGGGCAGGGAGACAGAACACTACACAGAGGTCATGTGCAACAAAGTTTATGTGTCAGAGGAGCCAGAACATGTGACTACCAAGTAAAATCCTGACTAATTTTCTAAAATTTTATTCAGCAAGTTCAGTTCTAGAAGGAGAAGAAAGTGCAACGATTGATTTCAGAGAGAGAAATGACACAGAATTTGAAGAATTACCAACAATGGTGAGTATATAATGCTAAATAAAAGAACCTTTATGCTGCCTTCTTTATTCACTACCACCTCCCACCCCTTCCAATTCAGTATCTCTCAAACAGTTTCAGTGAAACTAAACTCAAAAAACTACTTTTAAAAAGCCCACTGAAAAAAGGCAGGTCTGCAAATATCTGCAGCCTCCTATACCCTTTGCAGTCCTACCAAGAGATCTGATGTAGAACGTCTCTAGCTGGGAAGACAAATCAGCTTATCTTGGTTTGTTTTGGTCACTGTACACATGTCAAACATGAGAGGTTGCAGCTGAAAAAGCATCCATGCCTGATAAACCAAGAAATTTATGTGCTATTTTATACATGTAGACTGAATGTACTGAGGTTTTCTTTTCCTTCTTTCCTCCCAAATTCTTGTAATTGCATCACAAGGCCTCACAATGCAATAAATCTCTTGCAGTTTGGAGACCTGAGGACAACAGAAAGTGCCTTTGTCCTGGATGGAGGAAGCGAAAATTCTACTGCTTATGAAGTTAACACAGAAAGTGTCAAAGGTGAAAATCTCTTTTCTATTTTTATAGACCAAAGTTCTACTGCCATCTACTAAGCAATATCTGGAAATCTCAAATACTGTCTCGAACTTAATTTGCTCATTTTCTATTGAAAGAACAACCTCAAGCCATTGTGACAAGGTCAAAAACAATATGGATATAGCCTTGGATATAGCCTGTCAAGTTGGAAGGCAAGACCCTGTACAAAGCAGAGTGAGTAATTATTGTCTTTCTGGCTTTGCAGGTGAACAGAGCGGGGAGCCAGAGGAAACTGATGAAGGTATTAAAGAAAAGATTTGCTTATAAAGACAAGGGGGGAACGTAACTGCCCGGCAATTCCCGTTCCAGCAGCCCTTCCTGGGCCCATGCCATTAAGTAAAAATTTCAGAGGAGGCACAACCTGCTCCCTGAGCTGCCTCCCCTGGTTCACCTGATCACTTTCTCAATATCTACATCCACATGGAGCCAAAGGCTTGTCTGCAGGCTGCTGAACACTTCAGAATTCACAAGATAGTAAGAAATTTCCCCAAGGAGTGGGGTGCAGCAGAACAGTGCAAGGTCTATCAGTAAGTGGCCTCTCGTCAATGGTCTCCATAAGATACATACTAACATTTTCAATTTATTCTTTCAGGTGGTCTGGGAACAATTGCACTGGTTGGAATAATTATTGGAATCATTGTTGCAGTTGGAATCCTTGCAGGAGTAATAATTGCAGTTGTAAGGAAGATGTCAGGCAGGTACTCGTAAGTAAATTGCTCACTAGGCTTTTTCAACAAGCATCTTCCTCTGAGCAGGGTCACAGGAATTGCTTGGGAAACTTCTAAGGTTTCTGTGTGGACAAAACCACCTATTTTTCTGCTATACAGTGCCTCAGACAGACTCAGCAAGAGCTGCCAATATGGTGTGGGGTGGGGTTTGCATGCTCTCATGTGCTTCAGAAGAATTTCCCAGATAGTTTGCATGTGCTGTTATAACTTCAGGTGCTTGGTGCTGGGATTACTCTGGTGCACAGAGTAATTCACTAGGAAGTACTACAGGACTAAGTCCCAGAAGTAGTGGATATCATGTGAACATTGGGAAGTGATCTCTACCTTATTTTTTGGTGCCACACAAATCTAAAGAGTTTTACAAATTCTGAAGGAGTAAGAAAACACCAGAAAATTGAACAGATATTGTGCACCAGAAGAAAGTAAAATAGGAACTAGGAAGAGAGTTAAAGAGGTGACAGGAAAGACAAAGAGAAGGAGGAAAAAAAAGATCATGTAACTTACATTTGGGTAATGATGATCAATAAAACGTCTACTTTTTGTTTTCCAGGCCCTAAACACAGTTGAAACAAGCAACCATGCCATTCCATGCCTGAAAATACAAATGCTTCTTATTTTATACAAACTAAAGACTACTTCTGTATTTGTGTGAGAAGATGATCCATGGAAAATATAGTCAAAGATTTTCTTATCTATGGGGATACCACACAACTCTAAGGACCACCCTCACACCCCCCTCGGAGAGAGCATGGAACCTTTCATAGGATTTTTTATTAACCAGAATTTTACTGGAAGAAAAAGATTTTGCAGTAAGAAAAAAACCCTGCAGCAAAGAGATGTAAATTTGAAATATGATTTGCAGGTATTATATGCTTGGGTTTAAAATGCAACCAAAGATTATTTCACATTACATTATATGTATTCTTTTAAAACAAACAAAAAAGTGATTTTGTCTGGTTAAGTGCTTCTGGCATGTTTATCATCATGTTTATATATGATGTATCTAAGAGGAAGAATTAGCTTCAGAGAGAACCAGTTATTTACGAATTAGGAAAATACTGGATATTGGAAGCTAAAACCTTTCCACTACTGATATAGATTTTCTGCTCTTGATATTTACATTATTTCATGGCAAAATATGGTAGGTCTGGCTGGAACTGACCTACCAACTGAAAGCTTGCTCATCTGACTATGGCATCAGGAATTTCCTGCCTTCCCTTGTTGCAGACACATGCAGGAATTGAAATACACATCCTGAATTAAGGGGTGCTTGGAAAATACCCAGTTTTGATGGGTCACTTTAGAGCTGACGTGTAGAAGCTTTTGAATTAGTGTACACCATATATTTTTCTTTATGCCTGTCCCATTTTCTAACTGTACAGTTGATTTGTTTGACAATATGTGCAACACTAGGTCAGAGTGTGTCGTTGAGGTATAATGCAGCTTTGGAGTCTGCAGATTTTCTGGGGCATATTTAGAGCAGCATGACCTGAATGCACAGAGCTCAGAGCAAAGGCTTTGCATGTCAAGTGGCTGCAGTGCATCAGGTTTCCTAAATTTTATGACACTTCAGTGTTTGATGTAAAAATCAGGATAACCTATATGGTCATCAATTGCTAAATTTCTTAGCTTATCTGTGTTTGCTTTTCTGTTTCTTTCATGTGCCTTGAATTATCATATCAATACAAGCTCTGGAAATAAAAATCACAATATAAACTGTATTATTTTACAATAATTGTTCTTGGTTTTCTTTAAAAAAAGAAGTAAAATGTCTTAAAATTCCTTCAATTTTCCTGACTTATTTTGCTATTTATCTTATCAATGCAATGTCTACAATCAACTCATTTGACATTGATAAGTGGAACTAGAATTGAAAACAAAACATATGAGAGAAAATTAATTTGGAAGTCTTTAGTTAGTTCTGGAGCTGATTTGATGAGACCCTCAGATTGTGACCAAGGAATAAGTTTAAGCTTTATCTTTGTGTAAATTCATGTGAAAGCAGGAAAATCACAGTTTTTTCTTCTTGCAGTAAAAGAATATTAATTCTGTTAACCTCAATTTAACAATTTCTTATCTGTACTGGGAGATATCCCATAAGGTGCTCTGATGCCTGTTCAAATGCATGGCATATGGAATTATGAATTATTCACCCCTTGGAGGGAATAGCACAGATGTCACCAGTTTCTTCTGCATCAGCTCGGTCACTGCTAATCTGCGAATACCAAAATGAGGAAACCTTTCTGATGCCAATAATAGTAATAAGCCCCTCATTTGAAAAATATATAGCAGAGAACCTTTGTGGGCAGTTCTGAGTTTCCCTGGGTCATGGGCAGAACAGTTGAACAGGCAGCATTGTGCTCAAGGACACTGTGCTCTGTTCCTGCTCCATTTCAACTTCATATAACAACCACTTAATTTTTCTGGTCTCCACTGTGCCTTTATAGTCCAGCCCCTTGTTTAAGGCAAGTTTTTTTCAATCTCAGGTAAAAAATCAACCGTTGATCAAATGGCCCATTCTCCATTGAAACTTTAGGGGGCTTCCAGCTCTGGAGACTCAGTACTAAATATTGTGATGTACTAAATCTGACCAACAAAAACATGAAGAAATTTCCTTCTGATTATCAGTTGGAGTCCAGGACATTCAGTTATGGCTAAAGAAAGCTAGGACTCTGAAGAACCAGAAGACATCTCTTATTTTGAAAATCCAGCAACTGCTGCTGCACTGATACATTCAATATTCTGATGATTCATACACCTTGCTGCCTAGAAATCTCAAGTGCAGAACATTACAGTCAGCTTCAAGTTAACCTCAAGAAACAATGGAATGGAAAATTCATTAAAATCTTGCACATTTGTTACATACTAAATCTTTAATTTAATTAATCTGTAATTTCATGATACAAATGCTTTGGAAATGAAGACTAAAGATGCCCAAAGGGGTCTGTATTTCACATGAAACTACTGCAGCATTCTGTGACTGAGCTGTCACTGCCATGCATTATCCAGCTTCCTGTTACTAGTTCAGGACCTCAAAGGAGGGTTGAACGCAAGCTGTGCAGGTTTTTGGTAGAATTTCTGTGGAAGATGAGATCTTTTCTGCTGTGTGAGAAGTCAGACAGCACATTGTCCTAGGGCAAATCCTTCTGTGAGCTGCAACGAGTGATCAGTACATGCCTGTACAACCAAGGCCAGAAGACTTCCTATGCATGAGAGCACACGAGGAAACAACAGCTCTATACTTTCACCAGCTGGCCAAGCTTGACTTTTATTCACAGAGAGCAACACTCAATAAATCAACACTTGCTTTTAACTTGAAGTCCTCACTCCTGATCATATCCATTCTTTTAGAGTTAGTAACAATAATGTTCCCGTTTGCAGCTTGGCTTTGAGTCATGAATGTGGCTCCCTTGAATAGACAAGCAGGCACCAGGCTTCCTGTGAGAATGCCAGATGTCACTAAAAAATATCATAAACATCATTGCCCCCTTGCATTTTTTGTCTGTGGGGAAGATACACAGCAATAGCAACTACAAAAGCTGTGACTTGATGCATCAATATTTATAATAGTTCTGGACATCAGTAAAGCAATTCTTACAAGAGTTCATTTAAGGCATGTTTTTTCTGTAAGAACAGAAACTGCCAGAAGAATTAATTCAATAAAAGCAGCAATAAAAAAGTGCACACCAGAAGAATTGTGGAGATTGACTTACTCCTATACGTTTAAGAAGAGTTCACTTATAGTTAAATACCAATTAAAACTTGCAGCAATTGTTCATTATTTTAGGAGCACTGCAGTATGCCATTGCAATTATCTTAACCACATCTTATTTTATTAAAGAGTAAGGACACTCTGCATATTAACATCTCTGTAAAGAGTTCAAACTCAAAAGCACTGATGCATCGTTCACAGAAGGATGGCAAGTACTGCCAGATGAAGTGACTTTCCAGAGGTTATAACACAGGTAAGAGAAAAGCCACCAGCCCAGGAAACTTTAAGCATTAAAACATTAGTCCTGTCACAGCTTCATATTAGTTCCAATGAAGTGATGTTCCATTACATTTTATGGTAACATCATCCTTAATATTTTTTACTATAAGATAGGAACAAAGGATACAGAGCAAAAAGGCACCTTACTGAATCTCCAAGACCACTCAGGTCAGAAGAGTGCTTGGTCTGCTTTTGATGAAGAACAATCTAAAATTAATTTCTCCGCCAGCAGCTGAAGTTCTACAGTGTTGATGCTCTTGAACTACTTTAAAGTTTAAGTCTTATCTGGACTGCACTGTACCCTGTACCTGAAGACATTGTTACATCTATTTGTACTCACCTACCTCACCAGCTGAAGTATCAGATTGGCCACACCCATCCTTCTGCAGACAGCTTTTTTAAGCTAAAGGATTAATCATACTGAAATTCCCAGAATTTTGTTTTGTTTGACAGCTCCTGATGAATGCAGAAGGTAACAGGGGATCTGTAACTTGACACCAGGTGCCGTAATAAGAAGGTTGAATTAATGCTTTGTACACTTTTCACAGCTGCATCATAGAGGTGTTTACAGATAAATAAACTGAGCATCACACTGGCCTTGTGTCTTTGTCCAGGCCTTGTGGATTTAGGCATCAGACCAAACCCACAGCTCCCCCTGCTCTGCAACAAACAGTTGGGCTGCAACACAAAGATTCCCATTCAATCATGGAGCTTGTTCAGCTCTTCCAGGCTTGAGAAGTCAGATTTTCAGACTCTGGTAAATGCTAAACTGGTAAATGTCTTAGCAGACAAGGAGCGTTGCACATTCCATGCATTTTGAAAGCTGTGTTCTGTCTCCAGAAGGCAGCTGGCAAGGATGAGTGATTATTGAGTGTTCAGAACCAAAANAAAAAAAAAAAAAAAAAAAAAAAAAAAAAAAAAAAAATAGAAGAAGGCAAAGTAGAGAACTGCAATGCTTTGTCTTCACTAAAATTTAATTTTTCTTCACATTTTCAGCTTGAACTAAAATTGAACAATGGACTTGCCAGCCTGTGGGACTACTTCAGCTGCTAACCCACATCAGTATGCAGATAAACTTGCATCAGGGGAAAAAAAACATTAAAAATGTTACAACCTTATCTTCTGATAGGAAAGGCAGTAAGAGTGATACTGATGGATCACAGCAACAAGTCTGCTAACACCCAGGTGAAAAAGCTGGGTTTTGAAGGGGAAAATGGTAGAAAGAATCTGTCCTATTCTTCAGAGAACCCTGGGGCTTCTTTCTTCCTTGGAGAACTGGAAGATGTCGATGTTCTAAGAATATGGATTTCATTGTACTACACAAGCCCTTTAACTAGTTTTTCTTACAAGTACTGGTGATAACTTGAAGGCAATACTGACCAGCAACTGAGTTAAGTGATTGGCTAGAGGTGGATGAACCTAAATCCTTATTGAAACACTCCCTTCTTCCCTCCAGAATGAACAAACATTTTCTGACAAGGCAATTTTAAATGTACTGGTGTTTGCCTTAGGAAATTAGTACTGTATGTTTCATTTGAGCTGGGAAGCAACTCCATTTCCTGCCTTTAGGAACCACGTTATCCTCAAATAACACATTCCTTTGAGTCCTGTGGTTATTTTGCCTCATGACATTTGATTCATCCTATGCAGGAAAAAGGGAAGGAATTAGCAGGTTCAGCAGGTGTGCTCAAGGGAAAAGAGGTAGGAATGTCAGCTCTTCCTCATTTCCTATCCGCCACAGGAATAAACCCCACAGGAGTTGAACAAGCAGCAATAACAGAGCACAGTGTAGTACATTCCAGCTTCCTTCTTGAAGGAATGTCCTCTCCTGTACATCAGGCACTGAGGCATTTTACTGAGAAATAAGGGACAGCCAGAGCTGTTTTCCTGCCTACAACCCTACAGACTGTTTAGAAAAAGAGAACTGAGAAAAGTCCACTTCTTACCACTTAGACAGAGTTTTAGATATAGGTGGTACAAGAGATTTGTATATGAAAAGCACAGCTCACTTTTACAGAAGAGGAAAAGGTGCCTGTTATAAAGTAGTGGAAGAATTTACTTGGTGTAAGTTGCAGTTCAAAGTTCCCTCTCTGATTCAGACATGGACTTAGCCTGAAGAAACTACCCCAGCACTAAGATCTGTGTCTTTGTAATAGACCAAATATTAATGTGATCATGAAACTGTACATTACTGTTAATCACCTCTCACAGGGAGGCAAACCCTGTCACCTGTTCATTTAAACCTGGAAGGGCTGAAGTCAAGAAATGTTTAACTTATAACTATGAAGTTTCTCCTTGAAGACAATTTTCCTGATGAATTCTTCTAGTTTGTCATGATTAATACTTACTACCGCAATAAGTATGCTTGGTTGAGAGGAAAGTAGCAATAGAATTATTGAGAAAGTAAACCACAGTTGCATTTCATGCAGAAAAGTGAGCAAGCACCACAAGAATGACTTCAGATCTCATACACCTGACCAGAAACAAAGGGTGAAGAAATGCACGAGCAGAATATTAAAATTAAAGACTGCTCACTGCAGGCTGATGTAGATGCACAATAACTGCACACTCAGTAAGCTGTACCTGAGCCCCAGCTAGTGGTGGGAATTACTGATGGCATTTTTACATGAAAGATGAACATGTTCATAGCAGAAAAGCTTCAAATTCTTATGTATTGCCTCCTACATCAAGCCTGGTTTTATTTTTAAAATGCTTCCAGCAAAATAAAAGCTACATATCGATTACTCATGGTTTGCCTACACCATTTATACAGCACCTCAGTGGTTGAGCTGCTGGAATTTGGAAGAAGCAGGAGGGTAGACAATGAGATGCTCTCTCCATTTCAGTGTTATTTTCATTCTCTGAGCCAGCTTGTCACTACACAAGTAGTAGGCAGCACCAGCAAGAATTGAAAATTATTCTTACCTGCTTTTCCTTCCATGGAGAATTGCCTACATATTCTCTCAACATAAATATTTCTGGAATAAGTAAGTTTAAATTATTAATTCAGCTAAGAAACTCATGGCCATCAATTTTCTGGATGTAATCCTATTGTGTTCAAATCAGTTTATAGAGACAGTCCTAAAATATCTACTCTAGTTTGCAATGGAGATTGTCCAACATCATTGATAAATTTACATTTTAGTGAACTTTACCCCAATGACACTGTTGGTGTAACTGATACAGATGAATTTTAGCCAGTTAGTGTGAGTAGTACACACTAATGGCTACTAAGTCCATCTTAGTACAACTGCCCCATCCCTGGAAGTGTTCAAGGCCAGGTAGGGCAGGGCTTGGAGCAACCTGGTCTAGTGGAAGGTGTCCCTGCCCATGGCAGGGAGGTAGAACTGGATAATCCTTAAGGTCCAATCCAACCTATTCTACCAAGTCCTACAGATTTTACCTGCTGAATTCTCCAGATCTCAGCATATTGTCATATTCTGAAGAGGGCAGTGATCAATCTTGGACAGGAGTCATCTCTTGTGTAAAACAGGGTAAAAATCTCAGGATCCCAACCTGTGATCAAGAGGGAATTAATCAACCTAACTGACTTAACACCTGTGCCCTGCACCATCAGATATCCTGGTTACACTTTTGCTAAAGTCAATCAAATGGCAGTTGTGAAAAAGCCCCCTGAAGCAGGATATAGAACCCAAATATCAAGACTAAGTATGACCTACGATCAATTCCATAAAGCAGTCTTGAAAAGGGATTGCTCCATAGCTGTAGGAAAAACAGCACTTGTGGGTCAGCAGGTGAGGAACTTTTGTACAATATAACAGGTGACTGACAACACAGATAAGAGTGACAACCAAACCATGAGACATCTGAGTTGCGTGAAAGCTTGGACATTGCTTCATGCTGTGAAAAATTAGATTTATGTAACAAAACCTGCTGCTGGTGCAGGCTGTAGAAAGCAGAAATGAGAACTGTGAAGGACCTTGAGGTTAGAAGGGCTCACCTAAACCAGCAGGAAGTGAAAAGAGCAGGAATACTTAATGCTTGAGTCTTAAGAGTCCCATTCCCCAGGACATTTTGAGCACATCTTCCCAAAATATCTTAGCAGTTCAGTCAATTCTTTATTTTCCAAAAATACACTTCTAGAAAAAAATGGTAATATTGCTTAAATTCAGAGCTATTAATAACCAGTAACCCGAGCAGTTCAGTCTTTCCCAGGGCAACAACATGCAGCACATTGTCTTCTAAGGACAAGCCAGAACAGCACAGAAAGCAATGATAAAAGAGACCTTGTTGCATTCAACAAGAGAAGAACTGGCCGTACTGGTATCACTGGAGTCCACCTACTTTCAAGGCTACTTTAGACCTTCTGATAAAAAAAAACAACCCTTTTCTGGAAATGTTTTTTCCTGCCGTGGCTCACTAAGATTTTTCACACGCAAGAAGTTCATTTTTCTCGCCCTGAATATATTCCGTCAGACACCCAAGATTTACAAAAAGGTTTTTGCTAGTATTTGCCTCTCTTGTGTGCTTACATGTCCCCAAGTAACCAGAGGAGCTTATTCATAATTTTAGAGAGCACAACAGCAGGAATATTGATGTTTTAAGAATACAAAAAATTAAGTGTTGAAAACTTCAATCAAGTAAAGATTTGAAGGCTTCTCTGACAACTGAAAGTGTAAATTGAAAGTGTAGGTCCCCTGGAACACCAGCAGATGGTAGATATTCTCAGCATAAATGAGGGGATAATAAGAATGACGGGTACACACACAGGTGGAGGAAAGTTATCATTTCTATTATTTGTGATACTTTTGGGAAATCTTATATTTAACCTTGAAGGTAGAAAAGTTAATATTCTAGCTAGTTGGGTAGATAATTTGTTCTATGTTTTCAATTTTTCTGTTACAGGTATAGGGCTCTAACATGTTAAATGGGAACCTTGATTTTTCATAAAATAACATCCAAACTTACACAGGTGTAACTAGTCCAGCTTAATTCTAAAACAAAATTTTAATACAGATAAATTAGAAGTAATTCAGTCTAATAAGTCAAAGTAGTATAAACATACTTGAGGTTTTCTTACTACTAAAATTAGAGCTTTCAAAACTGATTATGGTGTACCTACACAGCATTTTGTGTAATATAAATGCGTCCTGAGAGTTCCAGGTGGAAAAATCACTGTGTCCTGTTATTTTTGAGTTTGCTGTTGCTTGCCAAAGCTAAGCATCACTGCAGAGATGTGCAAATTCCCTGGCAGTGTGTGTCTTCCAGATGTAGGAAAGGTTATCTTTGTAGCTGTGCTTCTTGGTAATAAGGTGGATTGTCTTAAAAAAGCTTTTTTTTTGATAAGGGTATGCAGACAGGTAGTTTACTTGGCTACTAGCTGAGGAAACCTTCCAGCTTCATGGAATGGAATGGAATGGGATTCCTTTGTCCTGATGCTATATGAGTACTTCTTGTGTCCAGCCTTACTGACAGTTTTAATGTTACTCATTGATGTACATAATCAAGTAAATGTAAAACATTTCTGAACTCACTCTTATCTGTAACTGTATTAATGTGCTATGGGTTTAAGTCAGGCATTTTCTCCCAGGAAAATGGCAAATTCTTAACAATTCCAGGCAAAATACAGTCCTAGCCTGGGAGGAATACACCTTTGCATTATGAATAGAACATTCAGGGGAGAGAGAAATTAAGGGCAGAGAAACTTTTATGTCCTGTAGTAGAAATACAGACATATCTGAGGGGTTTTTTTTCCTCTCAGGTACTTGCTCAGAAATTGCACTGAGAAAAACCTGGTTTAGATGGAACAGCACAATTTATGTGCAGCACAAATGGGTCCCAACCCAGAGACAGCCTGGGCCCCTCAGGGCTGTGAGGGTCAGTCCCCACATCACCTCAGCAACCCAAATAATTTCCCCTCAGCCAGCACAATGGCTATTTTAAAATTTTTTTTTGTTTTCAGTCACAGGTGAGAACGCTGTGGAGCTGCTTTACAACAACAACAACAACAACAAAGAAAGAAAAAAGAAAAAAAGAAAAGCAACGGGAGAGAGAACCTGGAGAACCTGTTGATTGTCATTGATTGGAAAAGGGCGGTGGATGGAGGTGGCTGGGGCTCGTGGTCTGATCTGAGGGGGCTCAGGGGATGAAGAGGGTGGGGTGGATAAAGGGGGTAAACGGTGAAGGAGGGTGAAAAGGCATGAAGGGGATGAAGGGGAGGAAAGCAGTATTGGGGATGAAGGCAATGAAGGGGATGAAAGGGGTAAGGAAATGAAGGTGACAAAGGGGAGAAAGGGGTGAATGGAACAAACAGAATTAAGGTGATTAAAGAGCTCTTGTGGATGTTGGGAGTGAAGGCAATGTAGAGGATGAAGGCAAAAGGGGCTGTTGGAGATGAAGATGATGAAGGGCTGCAAGGCAATGAAGGCAAGGAAGAGGCTGTTGGGGATTAAGGCAAAGAAGGGCTGGAAGGGGCCGTTGGGGACGAAGGGAATGATGGAGATGAAGATGATGAGGGCAACCAAGGGCGGGAAGGGGCTGTTGGAGATGGGGGCGAGGAGGAAAACGAGGATGATGAGGGGGGTGAGGGCGATGAAGGCGATCAAGGGCAGGAAGGTGGTGCTGGGGATGAGGGCGATGAGAACGATCAAGCCGATGAGGACGATGAAGGCGATGAGGGGCAGGAAGGGGCTCTGGGGGTCCCGCGGCCTCCCTGCAACGTCACTTCCGAGGCTGGAGACAAGATGGCNGGGACCTGTGTCCGCCGGGAGGAGGGAGCGCCTCGGAGAGGGGAAGCGAGGGCGGAGGATGGCGAGGGAGGCCAGTTGGAAGAAGATGCTTCATCCCCTGGGCGGCTTTTTCAAATTTTTTGCCTTGAAAATGCTGCCTCGGAAGTGTCGGCTGGCTCCGGCCACTGCCGGAGAGAACTCTGCTCCTTCAAACTGTCTTCAGAAGTTCTGGCACTTCGCAGGCCCTAAAGCTCCTGCAGGTAACGTTCTGCCAAGCTGGGTGAGCAGAGCTTGAAGAAATTAACTGTAGAATTGATTCCCTCACTGGAAATGTCCATCTGTGAATTAATTCTCCTAAGTCGGAGAATAATTCATGATGGTGCAGTGGTACCGGGGGGGAAGAGTGTTTGGGGCGAGATGAAGAATATTCATCTAAGACATTTAGAGCAGCTCAAGAGATGTATCTGAAGTGCATTTTTTATTTGAAGCCAGGGCAGCCTGCAGAGCATTGCTGATAACCATCTCATGGACAGGTAGCTGAAGTATTCAGTGAAGTTTCCAGTGGTTTCAAATTCATATGAAGCTGCAAAATTTCCATTCTGAAGCAGTAAAGAAAACTTTAAGTTGTTTTCAACTGTTGAGGAGGAGAAGGTGGTATGGCTGCACCTGCTAAATGATCATTCAGTGGCCAGAGAAAAATTTTCCATATTTTACATTTGAGTGAGCAGCAATGGACAGCTCTAGAGAACAGTAGAGCTGCTTGTGCTTCTGATGCTGCCCCAGTTTGCTGTTCCCAGTCTGTGTCCTGGACTTTGGGCACATTATTTGGATGCAAAGTCTTTTCCAGTTTTTCAAATATACAAAGTAGATTAGGGGAACTGAAGATGTGTAGCAGCATGATATGCAGTTATTATGTTCTTCACCAGGAACTGTAGTGATAGGACAAGAAGTAATGTTTTCAAACCAAAAGGGGGAAAGTTTAAGTTAGATACATGGAAGAAATTGTTCCCCATGAGGGTGGTGAGGCCCTGCCAGAGGGTGCCCAGAGAAGCTGTGGCTGCCCCATCCCTGGAAGTATCCAAGGTTGGGCAGGGTGTGGAGCAAGCTGGGATAGTGGAAAGTGTCCCTGCCCATGGCAGGGGGTGGGACTGGATGAGCTTTAAGGTCCCTTCCAGCCCAAGCCATTCCATGATTCTATTTTGTTGTCTTCTTACATTTACCTCATTTCACTATAAATTATGGGCATGTTAAGGATTCAGGGCTGCTTTCCTTGGTGTAGAGAGAGATTTCCAGCTCTTCCAACAATGGAAAGGTGTGATGGTGAATCAATGAGAGCACTGGCACTTTTCAGATAAAGATCTGCATCACTGATAGATGAGGGAGTGACTTTTAAGAAACAAAAGAACTTTTGGACTTGCAGAGACAGCAGTGAGAACCATGTGGAGGTACCTGTTGGTTTTCAAGGATATGACTTCAAGGATTTGCTGGGATAGCAGTGCCTCCACAGTCCATGGCATAGACCATAAAAATAAGTGGCACTTGGAGTGAAACCCTAGTTATGTTAATTAAAGGGTAGATTATCACTTTGGACACAGTATCTTTGCTAGAAATGCCATGATAAGTATGGTGTTTGGAGATTCCTGAGTTGGTGCCTGTTTTATGGGAAACCAAAGAACAGCTTCCTACCAGCACAGCATGGAAGGTGGGGAAGAATGTTCAGGTACGTCCCTGCATTTGTGTAACACATCCATTTTTTGCTATTGAAAATTTACTGGAGAATGGAAGAGGAGCAAAACAGAAAGTCTTTTTCTGTAAGAACTGAAATGGCTCTGGGAGTCCATCCTGCAGTGCAGTGATATTGTCATTTCACTGTTACACATAAAAGCCTTGATCCTTAGGGGTAAACAAGTATTATAAAGTGTACTAAAGGGAGATACTGCTTACTGGGTGTCTCTCTCTTGAAAACAGAAGTCTGGAGAGGTTTAGAGGTGACCAGTAATGTACTCCTGCATTGGCAAACCTGTTTAAAGTACTGTAATATCTTTGCTGTTGTACTTGTTAGCATGGAAAGGGCAGATATGATCCTGATGCTTAACCCCCCAAACGACATAATTTCTTTTACCAATGTGTTTTTTCTCCACTGAGAATAAGCTGAAAAATATTTCTTGTCCACCTCTGTATAAAACATGCTGTGGTCAAAAGTGGGAGAATGAGTCCTGTGTTGTAAAAAGAAATTACTGGAATTGGCTTTTTCACACAGTAGTAAATCAGCAGTGTACTTACCCGAGAAAAATTTCGTTGGGTTTTACTGCATTTGTGAGTCAAATTAGAGTGCACTCATATCTGAAGATTGGAATAATGTTTCTCCATATTTGCACTTGTTAGAGACTTGTTATTTTCTGTTGACTTCTCTTGACTAGTTGCTGTTTAATTAATAAACTCGGGGTTTGTGTTGTGTTGGTGATTTCTTGGCTTATTATCTTGGTTACCTGAATAAACCTTCCTGAGGTGTAACAGTTTATTTGGTTACGTGGCAGTAAGCAAAGCCTTTTTTCTTACTGGACAATAGGTAATAGATTTCAGTGTTCAGAAAATCACTGTCTGCCCATTTTTTCTCTGTTCTTATTCAGGCAGCCTTGAGTAACTGAAAATGTCTTTGCATTTAATTGCCTGTTGGTAGAAACAGGATGCCCTACCACATGCATATTTTAATCTTTCAGAGTTAACATGAACTTTATTTTTTTAAGTTGGCAAGCTCTATTTCACCTACTGCATAGAAAATTCATGGATGAGAGTATTTCAGTATTGAATTGAAAACGTGTAGATGTCTAAATGTTTAAAAAATAGTCATGTGCTACAGCTAGAAAGTAAAACAAAGCCAAGAGCTGTGCAGTATGCCAGCCTGAACCCTGGTCATTAGGAAAACAAGGCTGTGGAGACTTTTAAGTTGTTCCTGGTTCTCTAATGAACATGTTTCTACTGGAGCAGTGATGTAATGCATGTCCCATTTTCAGCTTCCAAAATAGGATTGATAGTCTCATGCCTGGTTTTTCCTTTCTCTGAATTGGAAGCAGCATTCTCTTTCAAAATGCTTTTTCATTCTGGGTTTTAAAAAAACCCCACATACAGAAATTATAAATATGGCTTATAAAACCAGAAGATAGTCTACTTAGTAGAACCTAGGAATGCTTCAGTATGTTTCAGTCTGATTGAGTTGGAAAGGGATGATCTGCAATGCTGGTTTTGAATAAAATTACTTGCTTCTGTTTGCAGAGTTTATTCCTAAAAAGTTATTGATTTTCTAAGGGAATATTTAAAATTCTGAAGAATAGCTTCAGAAATAATGTCAAAATACTTTTTGCTTTAAGCATTTTGTTTTAGAGACCACAGTGTTTCCTTAAATACAAATACCTTGTACATTCTTATCTGAATAAATAAATTTGTTGCCTTTCAGAAAAACTGAGCCTTTCAGAAAAATTAATTTTTCTGAAACTCTTAAGGTAAGATGATGCAGTAGATCTTTTTCTTTGTTTCCCAGATGCTTTAATGTCTTGGGCAAGTGTGTAGTATTTTTGTACTTGTGAGATACAGCAGAAAGTAGTAGTTTAAAATCAATATTACTTGGCAGTGTTTTCTGAGAATTAATTTTGAAAATTCAGGTTGCTGGTGTGTGTGCTTCACTTTTGGGGTAGAACCTTTATTATTCTTTTCTTAGGGCTTTCAATGAATGGCTGAAGTTCACTGTGGTAGATGTTATTAACAGTATCCAGGTCTTTATTAGGCTATGTTGCAGTTGAGTTTGGAGGAAAGGTTGGATGAAAATACTTGTTACCTATATTTGATGGAGCTGCTGACTGACTTTTTCAAAGCAGTTGTGGACTATTGCTAACTTTAAAACTGATTTAATGGGGCCATCACTGTGGCTTTAATATATGACACATTCCCCTGGTGACACATCAGAGCATCATGGTTTTCTTCAGGGCTTTCCTGGGAAATCCTGCCTAGGACCTGACTGTGTGTACCTGGGAATTCATCAGTGAAGAGTCAGAACTTGTTCCTGCTTGCAGTGATAAGAGTAAAGACCTGTTGGTACTCAGTGATCGTGCTGGGAACTAATGTTTGGGTAGCAGTTGTAGAGTTTGTTTCATATTTTCTTAAGTTTGTTGAGCTTTGTGTACCAAAAGTTAAACCCCAAGCTTACTGTTACAGATACTTCTGTTCTTATGATGTTTCATTCTAGGTAGAAGGAAAACTAGTGGCTGCACACAGGACTCTGTACAGCATTAATTTTATTTATTTTCCAGTGCAACTAATCTTGCTTTTCACATAGTTGATGTGAGAAATGGTCCTCTTCTTTAACAGTTGAGTTCACTGTTAAAAAAAATAAGTAATGCAGAAGAGGGGAAAAAATGCAGCTCTGCAGGTATAAAATTTTAATATGAAGTGTGTATTTTAAAGTAATAGCTTTAAAGATACTTGTTGAAGTATTTGGTTTGCTATAAATTCTATTTCTCACCTAATTCTGTTTTATGCTCAAGTGGTTCCACTGGTAATTGAAAGAATTTAGAGTGGAAGTTGGAAGAATATAGACTGGAGTCTGTTAGGAATCTGCCTAAATTGTGTTATGTGGATGTTTAACTACATCAGTATATTAAGATTTGTTGTCATCTCCTAAGAAATACCATGAAGAGATTTGGATACAACCAGTTGTATAAAAGTTGAATAAAATATTTACAAAATTTGTAAAAATATCATTATTTTTGTTTTGAAAATTCTTTGTTAACTATCAATTCTAAGCAAAGTATTTTTGAATTAGTATATGAAAAAGAAGAAAAGTGTATTTTTACTGCTCAAATGAAACAAAGTAAGAAGATTTTGTCTGCTTTTCAAATTTTTTGAGTAATTTATTTAACAACTGGGCTAAGAAAATTCAGCTTTGAGGAAATTTTCAGCTTGACAGGACTTTCCTTTAACTCTGCAACCCATCACTATATTGCTATTTACTTGTCTCAGTTTCTACTAATTTAGTGGTGGACAGTGATGGTGTTCAATGTTTTCTTCTGTAAGACAGTGCTTTAAATCCTTATTGTCTGTGTATATGTGGTGTTTTGGGCTAAGGGTTCAGTGTTGGAGATGAGGTGTCAGGGGACTGTCATTCCCCACTGTAACCTGGGCAGTTCCTGCAGGTTTCCTGGATTGCTTTCCAGATTTGTGATCAAAAGTGGTCATATGAACAGCTGAGCCCGTGGCATTGAGGGAATGATGATCTTTGGTGAGAGGGAGGAGAAAAGAAACAGGCAGGTGGAGACACTGCCAACATAACCTTGTGCCACAGCCTGGAGCTCCTCAGGCTGTGCTCCTGTGTCCATAAAAGGTTCTGGCTTTTCTTGACTTTATGTGAGTAATTGCATAAAAATATTCTAACAGTATAGAAAAATGAGACTAAAAATGAGATTATTTGATACTAAAAATAAGTTGTGTTTCATACTAGGAATTTATTTGATGCCTGGCTGTCGCTGTTGAGTCACAACACGACACAATAGGCTCCAATAGTCTAGAAAGGTAAAGAACAAACTTTATTAAGAAAACAACTCAATATATAAGATACATTGTAGACAACAAATTTCCATTGGATAGAATTCTGACTCTAAGATGCCATAGGCTAGAGGGTATAAACAATTACTCTAAGAGCACACATATTGTTTTTGCAGGTGCAAGCTGCTATCTCATTGTTTAGCATTCATATTTTTATGTTGACATAAAGCTGGTCTGAGAACAGGGATTGTTTTGACTCAGTGTGTGAGAATATTCTAACTTTGCTTCATGGCTTTAGTCTGAGATTTTCTCTGCTCTAAGCCCATTCAGCATCGACACCTGTCTTGCTATGCAAAATATTTCATTTATAAAATGATGTTGTGTGGGTTTCGTCTCAATGAACAATGAATAAGGGTGCTGGGTTTTTCCCTGATGTTCAGGCCTCAGCTTAAGTACAGAAGTTTATACTGTCTTCAATCTAAAATAAGTCAAGAAGTTAGTAATAATGCATTCCAAAAGGAATGCTTTTCTTTGGATGTGTACAAGATGTTCAGATGGAGCTCCTTATGCCATAACTGGTCTTGGCTGGCAAACTTTAAATCCCACAGAATCAGTTGCAAAACTGGAACTGAAATACAGATGTTTCAGCTTTTTGTTTAAATGCTCACATAGTATGGAAACACGGGGACAAAATGAGTTAATTCTGGAAGAGCTGTATATGACAGAAATATCATTTCCAGGGACATTTTTCATTTTATTATTGATTTCTAAAGTAATGTAACATTTGAATGATGCTTGGCAGTGTTGTCACTTTTGCACAGCATGAAGAATTCTTTCAGAGCAAATATGGGAGGGATTATGTGAAATTTATTTGGAGTAGATTTTGGTTTAATTTATTTTAAATTAAATGTTAGTACTTATGCAGAGTACTTAGTTAAAAAATTCAGCTGATCATAGTTATAGTACAAAAACTAAAGACAGGGAAGAAATAGCAGTCCTTGAATAAAGTGCTTTAAGTGAAGAGGGACCAGTTAACTTTCAAAAATGGGGGACGTTAATTTATTGAAAATTCTTTTGAGGCAATGGGACTAAGAGTGTTTTCGGCCTAATTTGCAAAAAGCAGTTTTGTATACATTAACAAAGAAAGGAAGTGAGTTGATGTCCTCCACCCTTAGATATGGCATAATTCTGATTAGTTTTGCCTCAAGTGGTGAGTTTCCAAATTTGATGCCTACTCGAACTAGGAATTTTTGTCAGATGTTTGGAAATCTCAGGCTTCTATTAAGAGGGAGTGTAAAATGTATTAGTGTAATAAAATACCTCAATACAGCTCAATTTTAAGGAATATTTTCCTGTTTCAAATATGGAAGATTAGAGACTCAATACATGCATTTTTTTAATTTGAAAACCACGTAAGGCTTTCCATAATGCTTTGATATAAAATTCTAAAGAGATCTGACTTCTAAAGTTCTTAAAAGTACTCAATCTTGAGCAAACTAACTTACTTAAAAAAATTGGATCAATCTTACCTGAGCACATCTGCTACATCATCATTTGAAGTGGGAAAAAGATTAATGCTAGATATTCTTCTTGAGAGTATTCAGTCACATTTGAGCTGTAATAACAAAACTGTTGCTTGGAGTAGATTTTTTTCTAAAGCTTAATGCTCCTTTTCTACAGATTATTTAGGAAGAGAAACCACAGCTCTGTGTGTACTTTCAGTTCAATGTAAATTTGTACATAGGTACACATTACAATTGTCTTTTTCTTTTTAGGATTCATGTAATCAAAGGAGTTTCTTTGTTGTGTGTATCTTTTCAGAACACAACAGGAATTCAAAATGAATCAGGTGAGTAGAAATGTAAGATTTAATCAAAATACTTAGAACAGTTAATTATTAATAAGAAAAGTAAATCATCCACTAAAAAATGTTCTTTAAAATCTTCAGTCTCATTAAATTTCATAATCATCCATTCTTGTTTCATGGATTCAAGGTTTTTGTGAATTCCCTTTAGCGAAATGTTAAGTTACTACTCCTGGAACCTCTTCTAAGAATGCCTCTCCAGAAAATTTTATTTCCTACTGAAGCTTTCTGTAATAATTCAGTTCCTTGTAAAAGTGTTTCGAAAACTGAAGGCTTCCACTTTTAAAAAACCTTTTATAGTCACATTCCCTTTTCAAATGTGCAGTAAACAGTCTGCCACAAATTGATTGATAGGGAAATTTCACATTTTCTGGAATCTGAAGTGTTTCTCCTGGAACCAAGTGGAAAGACTGGGAAAGCACATTTCCTTTGTGGAGCAGCACTTTGCTGTGTGGAGTCCCGAGTATCCTGACTGGAGGATGTTGTTCTAATTAGCACCAACTGTGCAGCACTTTATTCTGCATTTGTTTATCCAAGTAGGAATTGTCCATCAGTTTGTCTGTCACTCACAATTGTGTTACTTAGAGGTATAGAAAACGTCCATGTTGCCTCAAATTTTTATCACAAGTCCTTCTTTCCCTGACTTCTTTACCAAGTCCCTTTGGCATGGGAGTGTGGCCATAGGATATCACACTGCAGGAAAGCCATTTTTACTTAGCTGAAAAAGTCACCCATGATCAGAGGCTGATTATGAGTCAGAAACAACCACAGTACACAGTTGTATAAAAAGCTTTGTATACTTCAATTCCTGTAGCTAATGTATGCTTTTATTATCCTTATTTGATCAGCAGCAGGCCAGAGTACAGTTAGCATTTGCTGAAGTGTGTTTTCTGTGAAGTCATAGAAATATATGCATAAGTAATTACAGCATAGAAGGGTTGGTGGGATGTTTCCTGTTGCTTTTTTTTCCTCTGATTTAAAGAAAAAGTCTTCAATATATTTGTACATAATAAAAATGTAAAAAGCAAAATATAATCTATCAGAGCATTGAAATATGTATTGTAAAATACTTGTATTATATCTATAGACAAATATGAATTATATATATAATAGAAATGACATTTGCATTAGCCCACTTCTAAGCATTAGTAGTCTGTTTTGGAGAGCAGAGTTAACGGCTGCTTCAAAATTTCTGTTGATGCTTGAAATTTTTTCACCTGTAAGATTTGTCTTGATGCACTCAGTGGCGTGAAGCCAGCAGCCTATTGCTGTGTCTGCTTGAGGAATAATCCTGCTTTATTAATCATTCCAATAAGCATTGGATTCTGCTGAAAACTGTAGATCCTAATCTGTAATTGCTGTTATTGACTACTTCCATCCCATTTGTGTGTCCACATCCTCTTGTGTCCTGTCTGTTGTTGTGTTCCTCCACCCCGATTTGTTTTTAGAATTAAATCAAATTTCTGTGCTGTATCAGAAGTCCTCATCTTTCTTATGGGGACTGCTGACACATTAATGCCATGCTGTGATGTGTGTCATCTTACAATTAAAGGGTGAGATGGCCCTTCCTCAGGGAGTTCATACAACAGCTTAGGGTCCTCCTTGGTGTGTCTGGCTTCACCTTTGGTTTCCAAAGCACATGGAGCCCATATGGCTTTTAGTTGTTTGCTGACTGTTTGTATTAAGTGTGTATTTAGCATCAACCCTGTGGTATTTTTTCTTGCAGTGCCCTTGTCATTTCATTCACTGTTGACAAGTTGTAGTGCCAGGTCTGTACAAGAAATGTTTTTGCCTGATGCCAAACATCTTTCAAGTGATTTGTTCTCATATTTCCTTCATTCTGCTTGTCTCTGCTTTTGGTGTGACTTTGGTGACCATGAAACTAACTGGGCTGGTGTTCATTTGGTTTCTGTGAAAAGACTGTTAGTTTAGTGGTTTATCCCACAGAAGTCTTGAAGTAGTGAAGGAAAATATTTTCTTAAATTCTTTGAAATGGCCTTCTTGTTATGAGGAGAAGGATTCCAAAGATTCCTGTCTCAGGATAGGTAGTATGTGTCCTCTTTTGAATTAGTTAATCAGAATAGCTGAAAAATTTATTTTTAAAAACCCCAAGCAAACATGGGGTTTGATTGGTAGCATTTACTACATCTCAGACTGCAGTAAGACAGAGTAGGAGGTATTTGGGTGCTACCTGGAAAACAGCATGGGCATTTACTTAAAAAGTGCTGAGTACAGGAACCAACACCTGCACTTATACTGAAACTTCGTCCCCCATTCCTTCGGAACTTTTCAGTGATTGTTTCAAATATTTCTAATACATCTTTAATTTTCAAGCTCACAAATTGTGTGAAATTGTGGCAAAGAGACACAGGTAAGGTGCCTGGCCAAGGAGAGACCTTTCTTTCCTATGCTAGCTGGCCTGACTACCCTTCCTCAACTACCTCTTTTAACTTCTCTGCCATCTCCTCCCTCTTCAGTGGCATCCTTTCCTTTATCTTCTCATTTATCCTAATCCTGTTTCCACCCTAACATGACACTAACTGGCTGCCTGTCGTTCATTGCACTATTCAGGATGGTTTCTCTCCTTTTCACTCTCATCTTTTATCACCTGTAAATATCTAGTTGCAGGTGCCTTTCCTACTCTGTCTGAATGCTGTTTGTAACATCATAGACTAGTCTGTGGTTGGTTCATAAGTACATTTTATATTGAAAGTGGTGTGAAAAGTTGCTTAATGTATAAAAAGGTACTGTCAGAGTGTCAGGACTATAGATTTGATGCAAACAGGAAAAGGCAGTTTCAGTTAAGGCACCACTTCAGCCCTTAAATGATCCTTTGGCATTGCTCTAAAGTCACTTTGTAGTGGCTGATTTAAATGCTAGAGTGTAGTTTGCTGATGAACTTCAGAGTAAGAAGGTTAAAAGTGAATTAAGCTTCAGGTGTTTTCTAAATTGCAGCCTTGGAAGGAGTGAAAAATACTATGTGAAGGCTTCAGATAAATGCAAAAGTTGACTGTAGGACATGCACAAGTGCACTGTCCTTATCAAGAGGCGACTGCGGTAAACAGAAAAATAAATTTAAATGTGATTTTTAAGTCTTGGTAGAAAAGTGATTGAAATACAGTGTTTCTTTTTGGTAGACAGACATTTCTTGGGTACAAATTGTGATCTGAAAAAAGTTTCAAGCTACATCTAAACTGCAATTAAAAAGAGATTGCACTGATTTGACTGAACTAAATAGTGTATTTTACTGTTTTGAATTTGATTACTTCTTACCATTCATTTGAGGTGGGCAATGTATTGTTGTGTAAAGGCCGTATCCAGTTTCCGAGTAGTTGTGAAATCATTAATATGACAAGTGTTGGATGAGTCTGTGTTGTGTTCTCTGAATGTCCTGATTTATGTAGGTAGATACACAATAAAATTCTGATTGTATTCTACTACATACAAGTACATTTCTTAAATGGTAGAACAGTTTGGGGATATTTACAGGTAAAAGGAGGTGTGACTATTAAGGAATATACCAGGAAAACCAAAGATGTACACTTGTCAAGGTGCTGTACATTTCTATCTGAATCAGTTGAGTCTCATTTTTCAGTTTTGATAGGTTAACGTTTATTTGCAGGCTTGAGATTTGAGATTTTTAACTGCTCATCAAAACGAAAAACAACACTCTCCAAAGAAACAAAACCCCCAAACAAAACCCAGCCAAAAAACCATCTCACTTTTATCTTGAAACTGAAAGTGCACCATTCTGAGAGCTGTCAGCCACCCTCTTCTGTTTCTGTATAAATCTTGTTAGAAACCACTGGGGAAAACAGGCTTGGTTCTCCCCTGATGAAGTCCTGGGGTAACGTACTGGGAATATGTTTAGGTTCCTTTGCTATGCTGAGAAGAGCATGTTTCTTTTTCAGCTGAGACATGGCTTCTTGCATATCAGTTCAAGGCAAACAGATGTCTGAAAATCAGGCTGCTTTCATCAGTATTTTTCCTTTTGGGTTGTTGGAAGAGCAAAATAAAGCTTTGCTCTGCTTTGAATAGACTTCAGCTATTCTAACTAATGAGTAAGTATTCATTAGTGTCTTCACTCTTGGATGGGAAGGGATTTCTGGCATTCTCTCCCTTCCATGGTTTCCAATTTGGGGGTCCTTCTCCCCTACAAATAGTTTTCTGGGAGCTCTCTGTGCAGTTGTTAAGGCTTATGAAGGCAGCACTAGAATAACCTTGCTCTGACTCCAGTTTTATTATTTTCCCCGTTGTTGCAGTTAAAACTGGCAGAAGATTTGTTCCTGTAACTCAACTCAGCGAAAAGGGTTTTCATATGTAGTGAATGATTGCCATAGCAGCACCCTGACAAAGATTGGTGCACTCTTTTGCTTTAGAGAAAAAAAAAAAGAAATTTGATAGCATATTGACATGCATTTTAAAATATGTTTCCAGTAATCTTTCAGTGTATTTCAGAAGTATTCACTGAAAAATACTCTATTACTCAATATAAGAAAACTACCATGGTATCTCTTCTTTATGGTTGTAGGTAAAAGCCAGAATAATTTCCAAAAATTGGAGTTTATTTGGAAAAATTTCTCTGTTTAACCTCTCCTAAAAATGGTTTCAGAGCTCAGGTATAACATCCTTAATATTAGAGTTGTTCCTGCCATTACCACCAGTGTTTATTCCTGACCAGAATAATTAGAGTTCCATATCAGAGGGCAGGGAGTTTTTTAGGGCATATTGTTTAATAAAGGCTTGGTTTTCACCAAGCACAGTTCTTTCAGAATGTGGACACATTTTATAGGAAACTTTGCATTCTTGTAACTTTGAAATTCTGGTAATTTCTATCAGAAATAGTGTTTTGTTAATTATAATGAGGTAATAGGGAGAAGATTGTTTGATGACAAGTGTGAGTAGTAATAGTACGAACAATATTATAAGAATAATATTGAATCTTGAAGGCTCCTTAAAGTGGAACTAATCACTTACTGGACAGTAAATAATCTACTAGCTTTATATTGCCTATCAAACTTTAATATAAAAATATCTTAAAACTTTTTGTAATAATTATAAGCTGCTGGCTAAAGTTCTGAGCTGTTGCTTGATTAGGAATTATAACATTTATGATATTGAAATAGTAACTATTTAAACTTTTTTATTCTCTTTAAAAGCTGCTTTTAGCTTATCCTCTTTCTTACAGAGCAGTAAACTTGACATGCACCTACTTTAATCACCAGGAACTGTAGTGACAGGACGGGGGGAATGGCTTCACCATGACAGAGAGTAGGTTTAGATTGGCTATCGGGAGGGAATTCTTGGCTGTGAGGGTGGTGAGGCCCTGGCACAGGGCACCCAGAGAAGCTGTGGCTGCCCTGTCCCTGGAAGTGTCCAAGGCCAGGTTGGATGGGGCTTGGAGCAACCTGGNTGGACACATTTTATAGGAAACTTTGCATTCTTGTAACTTTGAAATTCTGGTAATTTCTATCAGAAATAGTGTTTTGTTAATTATAATGAGGTAATAGGGAGAAGATTGTTTGATGACAAGTGTGAGTAGTAATAGTACGAACAATATTATAAGAATAATATTGAATCTTGAAGGCTCCTTAAAGTGGAACTAATCACTTACTGGACAGTAAATAATCTACTAGCTTTATATTGCCTATCAAACTTTAATATAAAAATATCTTAAAACTTTTTGTAATAATTATAAGCTGCTGGCTAAAGTTCTGAGCTGTTGCTTGATTAGGAATTATAACATTTATGATATTGAAATAGTAACTATTTAAACTTTTTTATTCTCTTTAAAAGCTGCTTTTAGCTTATCCTCTTTCTTACAGAGCAGTAAACTTGACATGCACCTACTTTAATCACCAGGAACTGTAGTGACAGGACGGGGGGAATGGCTTCACCATGACAGAGAGTAGGTTTAGATTGGCTATCGGGAGGGAATTCTTGGCTGTGAGGGTGGTGAGGCCCTGGCACAGGGCACCCAGAGAAGCTGTGGCTGCCCTGTCCCTGGAAGTGTCCAAGGCCAGGTTGGATGGGGCTTGGAGCAACCTGGGATAGTGGAAGGTGTCCCTCCCACCACGAGGTGCCACTGCATGGCCTTTAGAGATGTCCTTGAGGGGCATCCCCACTCCAGGGAGGAATCTCCACACACACTGCAAGAAGGGATGTGTCAGGAGACCCCGTTCTAAAGTGCGACCGGGTTTCTCTAGGATGAAGTGCTGGACTGTCACTCAGGTGTCCCCAGGCAGCTGTGCCAGCTCAGCAGCTTTAGGCAGGTTAGCAGTAGTATCACTTGTTTGTGCCTTTATCGGGTATTTTGTGAGCTCTGCCATGTCTTCTCCTCATCCTCACTATGTTTAACTTTGCGATTGATGAGTCTGCCTGGTTTTAGCATTATTCAGCACCAAAAGCAGCATGGCCCCACTTCCCTCCATTCACCACTGATAGCTTTCCAAATAGGGCAATGTCTTACCCCATCCCAGGCAGAGCATCCTGCTACAGTGTGGCAGAGTGGATGGTGTATCCCAAATGCAAGTTCTCTTGTCTGCATTGGAGTGGTTAATTTACTGCAACACGCTCCCTTCAATCGGCAGAGCAAGTAACTTTTCGGGCTTTTTAACTGTATGCACTTCTTGGAACTGTGAGTTTGGTTTTCTCCTAAAGTTACTTTTTACTCTTTCTCACAAGGGGTACTTTGTCACATAATGCAAGATGAGAAACTATTTTAGATTGGTTTTGAGGGACTGATTAGGTTGAGTATGCCTGGAAGTCATTCTTTGAAAAAGGGAAGTAAATGATTGCTAATACACGTGATATTATCCTCAGTGTGGTGAGTTGGGACATTTTACTTCAATTGCAAATCAAAAGGTTTTGAAGCTCATATGGGTTGATCACCTGTTGTGTAGTTGTTTTTGCTTGTTAATTGTGGTTGGCTTTTTGACTGGTAGAACACAACTGACTCCCCTGTTGCTGTGGAGACCTTGGACGATGTTCCTGAGCACGTACTTAGGGGCCTTCCTGAGGATGTGAGGCTCTTCCCATCTGCTGTTGACAAGACTCGGCTCGGTGAGTGCTACAGCTGTGAAAAGAGAATGAAGATTTTTACAGTAGCTCACATAAATTGGAGTTGCTTTGAAAGCCTGGTGCCCTCCTGTGCTGGGCAGAGATGATGTCTGGTGTACTTGTCTGAAATAATTCCTCTTGGAAAGAGTGGACAGCTCCCCAGTCTGAGACAGACACATGTAATGATCTTAAGAAATATGAACTGAGAGTAGAAGATAGGCTTGAAATAACTTAGATTAGTTTTAACTCCTGATATGTGTCTCCTCAGGTGTCTGGGCAACAAAGTCAATTTTGAAAGGCAAGAAATTTGGACCATTTGTTGGTGACAAGAAGAAAAGATCTCAAGTTAAGAGCAATGTGTACATGTGGGAGGTAAGAAACAGCTTGTAAATGGAAAAATGTACCTGTCACCAGGTCAGTATTTTGTGTTTAGCCTTTATTTTTTCCAGAGATTTTACAAATAGACTTGATGTAAAGTAATTGCTATCTATTGCTGCCATTACTAATGGTTATTTATAGACACTTGGAGGGAACAACCATTCTGAGTTACAAGGCTTTATAAACCATTGGCATTGTTTGAAATAGTTGTATTCTTTACATGCTGTGTGTGGAACACACCTGCCCTTAAGAGTTTGTTGCTGACATTTACTTCGTTGGCTTAAACCCTGAGTGCAACTGAGTGCTCTCAACTACTTATAAAATTAGGGAAATTAGGAGGATATGGAATTTCCCTAAGGAAGCTACATCAACATCAATCCTCCTCGTTTAGCTCTTTGATAACCAGCTTTTGGAGTTTTTGTAAGAGTTCTCAAGTGTTGCAGTATTTCTTGTGCTAGGCTTGCCTTGAAACAAGTGCTATCTGGGCAGCTGAACAGCTCTGGAAGCTCCACTGGTAGTCAGGAGACTTTGGATATTAAGTAGATTTCAAAATGTAAATGTAATAGTCTGGAGCTAAATCCCATCTACAGTGTCTTTAAGGCAGTTCATAACCACTCCCAAAGACTACTTCAATCTTTCTGAAGACAAAGACAGCACATAGTTTTAGCCAAGTGAGTAGTCAAAGAGGGGAGGGGTGGAGGAACTGTGGCATAGAATGTTCTGGAACATGGATTTTTAGGCTAAAGATACTGATAATGGTTATCCATCCTTCTGTCCCTTTGCCTGCAAAAATGGAACTTCCTAAAACACTAAAAACATGCACAGAGCTTAGTATAAACCACTATCAGAGGAATTTATCTAGGACATTCCTATTTAGAAAAGCAATAAAGTTTTCAAGTATAATGTTTGTTGCCCTGAGCTCATGCTATCACAAACTCCACTGCAAAAGATATCTCCAGTTTTGATCTGTTACAGGAACATTTGGTGAGATTGAATCAGTTAAGTAAATTATTCACCTTATAATTATTTTTCTCAGTGCTGGATCCTGAATGTTCATGGTGGATATTTTTTCAGTTTGTGTTGAGAAATAATAGTTGCAAGCCAGCTGTTTCAGAGTTTCCTAGTTTGCAGTGCAGGTGATAATGGGAACCCTTGTTAGATTGCAAAGTATTTGTGTGTTGCTTTAATAGTGATTTTAGAGTTAGAAAAAAAGCAGCTAAAATGAGACTGTAACAGTTGGTCCCATATGCTGATACCTGAAACCAGTCCAGAATGTCAACTGTTAGAAAATATGGTTTGTAGAAGGATGGTGGTGTGTAGGAGCAGTTCAGTATATGGACACTCAAATTGGGGAACAACTTTTTCCACAAGCATTCCATTTGCTGCTTTAGTCAAATTAACCTGAATAAAAAGTAAGGCTTCTAAAGGCATCTCCAGTCAATTTTAATGATTTTGAACTGTCATACCAGAAGCTCATTGTGAAAAAGATGAGTTGTGTGTGTCAGTATGTGCCTCTGGTGTCTGAGGAAAGAACATATTTTCCTTTTCTACTGGAGAAAAGCCACAGTTGGGAAACTGAGAACAAGTGTCTGAAAAGGGAGGGAAATGCTGGTTTGGAGTGACTGGCACAGCTGTGCTGTGTGGGTTTTATTGTGGGTATAGGAATCACTTAAAGTCACAATGTTAAGGAGAGGAGTTGGAGCTGTTTTCTTTATCCCAGTGCATAAGGCTTTTAAACAATATTCTGTAAATTAGACTGTAATATTCTGTAAATTAGAAAAGCAGTAAAATACTTTGGTTTGTTGAGAACCCATAATAAAGTAACATAAAAACTTAGTAAGGTTCTATATATATAAAACTAATCAGTAATTACATTTAGACATATATTCTGTGTCTATTTAGCTTTGCCACAGCATTCTTTGGCTTTTCTCTTCCATTTTAACCAAGAGAATTGCTTTTGCAGTCTCACCTGGGATGCTCTTTATGCTTTCATATTGTAAGGGCTGGGCTTGCTGGTGAACATTTTTTCAAAAGTCAGCTGATTAAATCCATGCTGGAATAGTTTAAGTAAGGAAGATGTTTTCTCTTTGCTTGGAAACAAACTAAGATGGTTGGGCTGTATTTATTAAAATTTCACTTTTATTGATAAAATTTTATTTCATTAAATCAACAGTATTATCAGCACCAAAAAAATTGAATTTAATAAACAGGAGTTTTTTCTAAGCTGTTGTAGAAATGTATGTAAGATTGGAATTGGAGAACAGTTTGAAAAGCCTTGGAATTACTTGTAGAGTATCAGAAAATCAAAAGCTGCAGCACTGTAGATTTTTGGAGTTTTAGAAAAACAGAAAAATACCCATAAGAATACCTTCTTATAGGCATCTAACTTGGATTATGAGAAGAGTGGGAGATGCATGATGTCTTGCAGAGAAGCAGAGCCATCAGAAAATAGTGAACATGTCAGTCCCCTGCTTGCTTTATTGCAAGGTGTCTGGAAATGTAAACTCAGGAGTAGGTGTCAGCATTTTCCCCAAGAACAGAAACCAAAGAATTTACACAGCATCTTGGAACATGCAGAATTTTATTGACATGGTCAGTTTTTTAAGGTGATCACAAGATTTCTGAAAGGTTAAAATGTTTGTTATTACCCCACAGAAATATTAAATATAAAGTATGCTTTCCCATGTATTTCCAAATAAAGCAAATGCTTCTAGCTTTTACAGTTACTTTTTCCAATTCATCAGATGGTAAAAATAAAGCTCTGTGGCCTTCATATCTTAAAATCAGTCATTTTAATAAATGCAAAATCTAGAGTACCATTTCAGGCTTGCCAAACTGAAAAGAAAGTGTAAAATGTTTTTAAGATTTTGGCTTTTGAGCCCAGAGCCTTCAGAGATGGGATTGCAGGCCATGACTGTGTTTTTTACCAACTGTAGCAGTTTCTCTAAAAGATTGCAGAGAGCAGCAACACTTTGCCCCAGTGCAGCCGTGGCTCTGCCCTGCCCTTTGTGTTGTTTCTGGCCCTGGGTGGTCCTGGGTGCTGTGTGTAGCTGTGAAATGCAGTGTGGCAGTGCTGTGGTGTGAGCAGGTGTCCCTCTGTCTGCTGTCTCTCCCCCAGGTGTATTACCCAAATCTGGGCTGGATGTGTGTGGATGCCACTGACCCAGAGAAGGGCAATTGGCTGCGCTACATAAACTGGGCCCGCTCGGGGAAGGAGCAGAACCTCTTTCCTCTGGAGATCAACAGGACCATTTATTACAAGAGTTTAAAGGTATCACTCTCTCAACAGCTGCTACTTTGTTATCTTTCCTTAACACTTTTCATTCTGCTTTATTAAAATACATTTTTCTTACTATTTATATTAAACAGAGTTTGAAACATTTTATGAAAAATGTTTAAAACACTGCAAATGTTACACATCATTGATATAAATTCTTATCTGCCAATACAGTTGACATTAAGATTAGTGTTAAACTACAGGATGTTTCAACACTAATTCTATCTTTTTGAGTAATGATTTGCTGTAGCATCAAGTTTGATACAAACTAGAATGAAAAACTACAGAGTATATGAAATAAATGTTTTTCTGTTTTTGTACATACCAAGACTCTGTTGAGAATGTTTCTGCAGTAACCAGTTATTTTTATGGTCTGTGCATCATATGACAAAGTTTGGCTGTCAAGACACTTTTATAGGCAGCTCCATGAAACTATTTCTCATGGTTTTATAACATTTTGGTTTTGTTCAGGGGTTGAGGGAGAGGCAGGGAAAAGGGTGTAATTCCTGAAGCATTTTATCTCCCAAACCAAAAAAAAAATGGTTTAACTATAATGGGGGAGCATGTTAGGTTAGGAATATTGTGGCTCTAAAGTATTTATTGAATCTGTGATGGAGACCTTCTAGCAGTGAGTGTGCATAGCTTGACTTCATTTTTATTTAAAATACTTTTGGGGCTTTGGGGTATATGCAGCCTTGTTTTTGCACTATTGCTGTTCCTTCCATTTCCTTGTGAGGCCAACAGTATCTGTAAGTAACTGGTGTTTGCTTAATGAAAGAGTGAGTTGATCCCATGCAGTTTTGAAGTTTATGGGGCAGTATAGCAGTAGGTAAGTGTTGTATTTTAAGTCTTTCAAACTAGATTGAAAAAACCTTCTAAACATTTTCTGAACTTTGTAATGGCATTCAAGTGGAGGTTCACTATTGCCAGCCAGACTACTGGCTTCTGTGCAGTGTTTATTTGCAGAGGGCAGACTCCCAGTGTAACTCTGTAGCCTTGATTTTTCTGGACACGTTAGATTTCCACAGCCTTTGCCCACAGTCCCACTAGCTCATTAAATAAGTATGCTTTTGGAGTCACTCTGATATTTTAAATTTCTCATTGAATCTTTTCTGCAAAAGTTTTAGTCCTGACAAAGACAAACACATACAACATATTTAAAATTTGTTTATTTGATGGATAATATTGCACTTTGGAAAATAACTGTACTGCTGAAAGAGGCTGAGCACTGCTGACAGAGTAACAAATACCTTGTCTCAGCACTGGAATATCCTGTTGTTCCTTTAATTGTTGTCTCTTGCAACTTGATGAATTTTATCCCAGTCACACCTCACTGCTAACTGAGACAAAAGAAGGCATGCAATAAAGAACATCTTAAATGTCCTATCTTTTGCATATAATGTTAGTATCTCTACACAGCAATTTCAAACTTGCTGTAAATATACCAGCACAGGTATGAACACATGGTTCTTTCCTGATCTTTATAATTCATTAATTTAGGGGAATTCCATTTGCTGACAAATAAACAGCACAGGTTTTATTTACCCCCAAAGGAGAATTTAAGTGGCTTGTGTGTAATTTTGTTCTGCTTTACCTTAAAGCATTGAAAGTATAGTCATGGAGTCTTATTTTTCCCAAGGTTTCCATCAGCCTTTTGTAGGTTTTTAATTTGTAAGTTAAACAGGCTGATTTCAAAGCCTCATTGCTAATATAACAAAGTCCAAATTTACTTGGTGTAGAACCACCTCAGGACTGCAGAGCTTTAACTTCCTTGTTCCCTACTCTCAATGAATAAGTTATAGGATAGAACTTGTGAGTGAGCACAAGCAAATGTTTTTCTCTTCCATCTTCTCTTCGTCTTTACTGAAGGACTGGGGGTATTTGTGAGCTGCTTTGCATCTGCTTTCCCCAGGATGCCTGTGTGAGAGCTGTGATATTGCAGGGGAACAGCTTCAACTCGTGATGCAGTTTCAGCTCTTGCTGCCTCTGCTCATGAGAGGAGCTCACTGTGCAGTGTTGTTCTGCACACAGGACAGAACTTGAATTCTAGAAAAAGTAAAATACAGTGAAAACTCGGTTTCAAAAAGTCTTTGGAAGAAGCTTGGCTATGAAGCTGTCCCTAATTAAAAGGAAATTAATTTGCTTATGGAAGACTGTTTTGCCCAAGAGGTTTATAATAGCTCAAGATCCTCCTTTTTACATAGGAGAGAACAACATAATGTTGTGTTATAGAGTGTGAAAGATTCACACAGCTAAATGTCAGACTGTTCACTTTGGTTATGTTTGGTGAGATGAGGCCACACTCAGGTGCAGAAGCACAGTATCACAGTAAAATGCAGTGTCTGTGGTGAAAAAGATACTCTGATAAGGTCAGGCAGGCAAATGCCTGTCTCAATCTGTATAAGACACATTAGAGTGCTTGAATGTGCACAATTAATTGACTTTTAGGCAATCTGTGCTAGACCCTCTTAGGTTTCTTAGGTTAGGTTAATAACTTGTTAGGATATTATTCTTGAAAATAACAAATTTTGAGCTTACTGTAAGCCTTTTGAACAGAAAATAGATTAAGGACTGTTAAATGTTGGCAGTTAAAACAAAAAGCACAAAAACATGCATGGGAATTATTAACCTAATGAGCCTTCTGAAATTCATACCTTTTTTTAGCCAGGCTGTCCCAGCCTGACACTGCGACAGCAAGGATCTGTAGGGAATAGCTGGGAGGAGGTTGGGTTTTGGGGTTGTTACTAGAGGGTGTCATGAGGAACAGTGGTAGTACAAGTGGCACTTGCTCAGTGTAGTCCTTCTCTCATACTGCTACTGAGGGAGCAGCTTTAATTGTCTGGTTTTGAAGCTACTGCTGCATCTCATTGTAGAAATACAAGGTTAGAGGTCTTAATTTAGATTCTAGAGCAGTCACAATAAAACTAAATTCATCAAGTTGAACATTAGGTCCAGCCATGCAGCTAACAAATTATGTGCTCATTAGCACCCTGTGCCTGCATTGCCTGAAACCTCAGCCAGATCTTTGCTCTGGCTTGGTATATTTTTCAGATGATAAGGGATTTTTTGCATCAGACAACTCTGCTGCATTCCTTGCTGCTCACCAGCTACAAGGCCATGCAAATAACTTTGCCACTATTTATCCTATCAGGCCTCTGGAACTCAAGGAAGCCAAGCCATAGGCTTTGCTTATGTTAGAACTTATTTTTCCCTTAGTTGTTGGGATCTTGCACCTCCTGTTGTTCAGTGTCTGGGGGTATGATGATAATTATCACCTTTATCATGTGCTGTGAGGCCCACTAAAAAATGGGCTGTAGAAGAAAGAAATCCTACTTTTCTCCTTGAGACAAAATACCCCTTTGGCTTCAGACAGGAAATAAAAGTCTGAGGACACTCTTTGCTCTGATGTAATGACTGAAAATAGGATCTGGTCTCCACCTGCCCCACGTTCATTAAGCCCTGAAAGAGGGGGATTGTAGTTAAGGCATTTAAGTTTTTCTTGGTTTTGGGTAAAATGCTTTAGGAAATGGAGAAACAATGAGGAAGATTTAAAAAGTAAGTTAAAATACATCTCTAGTCTGCCAATTTGGAGGATTACTAGGTTGAGTCTGATGTTTTAAGGAGCATGTGAAATGAGCTGATCAATAGAGTTTCTTTTGTTGGCAGTGCTGGGAGTATGAGTAGCATTTGCAGTGATGCCCATTTGACCAATTTAGTCTGTGGTTGTTTTTATTATTAATTTGATTAAAAAGAATAGAAATAATCAATTTGGAATGGCAAGCAAACCTTTGATTTTTGTGTTGAAGTGGATTTGTTAAACCTATTTTAATTACCTGTATTCCTGTTAACCCACTGCAACAATCTTTTCCTGGATCTTAAGGTTTTGTTCCAGATCCCAGCTGTAGTGGCTGCCTGAGAAGTTGCTTATTATTATATTATAATAAATTAATGTTATTTAATGTTCTGTATAAGGTAGGTATGTTTTTCCCAGCCTTTGTGCTCTCTGAGAAGAATCAACAGTGGGTATCCATAGAAGTGAGCACTGGGATTTAAATCAGTGTCAGTATTTGAGGCAAACCACAATTTGGAACAATACAGCTGGAAGGTTCATGCCAAAAATAGTAACAGTAACAACAGCTGTGTATTAATTATTAATACAGGGACTATATTAATAATTAACTATATAACTGTATTAATATTAACTATACCTCTATTCATATTATCTTGGTACTGTCAGGAACTTTAGTGATGGGCCAAGGAGCAATGGATACAAATAAAAAGAGGGGAAATTTCAGTTAGATGATAGGAGATTCTTCCCTGGGAGGGCAGTGAGGCCCTGGCACAGGGTGCCCAGAGAAGCTGTGGCTGCTCCATCCCTGGCAGTGTCCAAGGCCAGGCTGGACAGGGCTTGGAGCCCCCTGGGACAGTGGAAGGTGACCCTGCCCATGGCAGAGGCTGGGACTGGATGAGCTTTAAGGTCCATTCCAACCCTTTAACATTCCAGGGTTTTTTCTGTTTTTTTCCTCTTTTCTTTTTTTCTGTTTTGTTTTGCTTTGTTTGTTAGTTTGTTTTTTGTTTGTTTGGGGTTTTTTGTCATTGTTTTGTGGTTTTGTTTGTCTTTTTTCCTGATTTTGTTTCTTTTTT
>VZTR01019429.1:711503-737062 GCA_013400775.1 Chaetops frenatus | reverse complement strand
AGGCTCGGCGGGGGCAGCGCCGTGGGCGCCGCCGCGGCCCCTCCCCGCCCCGCCAACAACGCGCGCGCTGATTGGTCGCGCGCCCTGTGTTGTGTCCCGGCAGCCAATCGCGGCGGGCGAGGAGCTGTTGGTGTGGTACAATGGCGAGGACGACCCGGCGATAGCGGCCGCGATCGAGGAGGAGCGAGCGAGCGCCCGCAGCCGCCGGCACTCCCCGAAGGCCCGCAGAGGTACGGAGGGGACCGGTCCCGCCGCCGCCAGCGCGAGGGGCAGCCCGGCCTGCGGCCCGTCGTGACCTTCCGCAGCCCGGCAGAAGAGGGAGTGGAGGGCCCGGCCCGGGCAGCGGTGCCGCGGACGGAACGTGGAAGTTGTGGCTGGAAAAGTTGGAAGAGGCGGCGGGAGCGGCGCGGGAAGGGGGAATGTCTCGCTCCGGCGGCGGGACACGCGGGGCCGCGGCAAAGCGCAGCGATCCCGCGTGGGGCGGGGGCCGAGCCCGCGGCAGCCGCGATCCCTCCTTGGGAAAGGGAGCCGAGCTCGGGGCCGCCCCGATCCCTCCTTGGGAAAAGGGAGCCGAGCTCGGGGCCGCCCCGATCCCTCCTTGGGAAGAGGCGGCTGAGCCCCCGGCCGTTGCAGTCTCTCCTTGGGAAGCGGGAGCTGAGCTCGGGGCCGCCGCGGTTGCGCCTTGGAGAAAGGGGAGCTGAGCCCGAGGCCGCCTGGATCGTTTGGGAAGGGGGAGGCTGAGCCCGGGATTTGGGAGTACGTCAGTCGAGCCACATGAAGAATTCTGGTTCTGTTATTGCCTGTGGTTTTTAATTTATGGTTGTTTCTAGGCCGATTTGTTGGGTATGGAATTTCGCAGGCAGTGGGAACGGCTGCTTCCTGGCTGACTTCGACCGAGGAGGGAGGGTGGGAGAGTTTGGGGTGGTATAAACGCATTATTCCCTATGTGAATATGCATGTCAGACCAGACATCCATTACTTTTTCCATGACTAATTCAGCAGCAGGGTTTTTTTAGAGTGCATGTGCCTCCACGCGTGGCCTTATATAACTGACATTTTGACTAACGTTTTAGGCCAAAATCACAATAAAGCCTTTAGTTACAGGGAATAGGTATTAAAGGGGAATAATCACAGTTGTAGCACAGATGTATCAATTCCTCTTGCGTGGGAATATGTACATTTTGGAATTCTCTGGAGGTTACAAATGAACCAAAGAAAGATAACATTTTAAGAAACATCATTATAATTTTTTTTAAACTTAAGATGTATGGCCTGATCTTACAGGTAGTGCAATTGGCTGTGGAACTCACATTGGAAACAAGGTCAGATATTGAGAACAGTTACTGTGTAAATTTTTTGACATTGATGGAGGGGCTGTAGTGCAACACAATTGAACAGTATTTCATAGGTTAAGCAAATACAAACTGAAATTCAAGCACCGAATTTCATTTTATAATGGAAGGCATATTTAGCGCATATATGTACCACTTAGTAAATTACAGTCTATATTATGGTTTTTTTCTTAAATCTGCATTATCTTAGCACATGGAGTTTGTGTGCCTATGATTTACTTGAAAGGCTAGAAAAACAACCTGCAAGAATTTGATTAGAAGATAAATCAGAAAAGCCAGACAGAATAATTTCTAAGGTAATTTTTCATGGCATAGAAGTTTGATTTGCATTCACGAAGTTATAGGTAAAAAATACCAGTAAATTAATTTGGTTTCTGAGTTTTGGTTTTGTGCTGTTTGTAGGTTTTGTGTTTCAACTGTTACAGTTTTTACAGATTTCATAATATGGAAGAGTAAGTCTTTCCCCCCTTTTTATAAACACAAGCTCCTTACTGAGGCTCACAATTATTGAATAAAAACCAATCCAGCAAAAGCCAACTCCCAGCACAGTATTGATGAAGCATTTTAGAATAACCAAGAATAATCTATGGATTTATACTCTTGTTTCGTGAGGCAGAAGGACCAAATTCCTAGTATTTAGTTGATTTGAATTGTTAGATTAAAGTTTCAGCTGAAAAATGCTAAGGCAATTCATTGGCTATTTTGAAATTTTGTAGGTCTATTTTTCACAGGTTTCATTGGAAATTTTTTTACTTTGCATTTACTCTGTTATTTTAGTGTTTGTAGTAACATCTGCTAATATTTGCAGTTCATATCAATCCTCTTACAAGAAATATACACCTTTTTTCCTGCAGGTTTGATAGCAGTTAGCTGCAGTGAGGATTCCAAAATTGCTTTCTACTCCTATCCCTGCTTTTGTAGATTCAACTGTATCCTTGGATGTGGAAGGCTCTTAACCCTAGACTTGAGGGGTTTGAGGAAGTAAAGGAAATTATGGTGAACATGATTGAAAAGTAATTAGTTTAAAAATGAGTAGTTCTAATTATATGATATAAAGGGATGGGAGGAAAAAGATTTTTGTGAGTTAACTTTATGCGTGTGAAAAACTGGGAGTCTGTGTAAGGTAATATTTGAATTAAATAACAATTTAAGAAGCTTGCTAGAGAGGAGCACCTCCAGAGGGTTGTGAAATTTGAATTCATTAGTGACCTAAATAGCTGAATATCTTTTTTTACTTTTATTTTGGCCTATGTTGCACACTGTTGTCTTACACACTGAGAAGAAAATGTAACTAAGTGAGAGTTGCCAAATTCTAACAACTGTGAATGAGTGTGTCCTTTAGGAACACGTTTTCCAGAAAAGTAAACTGACAGTTTAATACCTTAGGAATGATTAGACAAGACATTATTTGAGAGGTGTATTACGACTTAGTGATACAGACCATGTAGTTATTAGATAAAACTCGTAATTGTTCTGTATTCAGTAAAACAAACATCCAGTTGAGTTTTTAATGCATCTTAGGTCTTACACTTGAACAGTTAAGATATTAATTTTTTGACAAATAACCTTGTTCCTGCCATTTTTGTATTGAACTTTTGACAGATCAGAAAAGGTGATCATTTCACAGGTATTAAAAATGAGCTGTTTTGCCCAGTCAGTCGAGCAAGGCTTTCATTGCTGTAACATGTTCACACTGCAGGAGGAATCCTCTCTCTGAATGAAATATGGAATCCTCTTGTGCTGTAAGTCAGACTTAGTTACCAGAAGAGGCAGGACAGACTGAAGTTGTGAGGTGTGAATGAGCCAGGAGCTGACCAGGCCTGGGCAGACACAAAGTCCACGCTGAACTGCTCGTCCTGACCTTGAGCTGCCCTGTTTGCCAGTGATCCCTGACACAAGGTCCATAATCTCCTTTAAAGTATCTAGGATGGCACCTGGCATTTCCTCCAGGTCCCCATTTCCCTCCTGGGTATTTTTGGGTTTGTGTTCTGCATTCAGACTACTTTATAGTCTCCAGGTGTTCATGTTTGTTCCTGCCTGGCTTGGTTGTAGCTTTTCTTTGCTGGAATAAATCCTCTTCCTTCTGCCACGCTCAGCAGCTCAGGAGTACTGGAGGGAAAAGGCAGTTCTTGCTAATTTATTTTCATACATTGAAACACTGCATGTTGTTCCTAAGGTGCATTTGAGATTTAGAAAAAAATTTAGTAGGCTAACAAGGTATCGAGAGGAGTGAAAATGCAACCCCCCAAAAAGGAAAACCTGATGAACTTGGGTACCATCACACATTTTTATCAGAGGCAAGCTGTTATCACTGCCTTAACTACGCATTAGGGGTTTTTTGTTGCCTTTGCATTTTCTGAAATTTCATTTTTTTGTTAAACATTTATCATTGTTTCTCCCAGGTTGTAGTTAATGTGCTTCTGTACTGCCTGCCAGGCTTGTAGGGAAATTTGCTCAATCAAATACATTAGCACAAGATCTTTCATTAATTCTCCTTCTAAGGAAATAAAAGAGAACAGCTTGGGTTCACTTTGCAAGTTGGGTTCATGTGTCCTTGAGAAAAGTAGTGTGGATTTTTTTTTTTTTGTCTCATCCGGGAGTTTCTTCCATTGCAAAGGACAGGAATAATTTGCAGCAGTGATCAGGAATAATTTGTAACAGTGAGCAGTAACATTGACAGAGTTGTTTCCTTCAAAAAGAATACATGAAGCCTCTGGCTGCAGGCTCCGTTGGTCTGAAAGAAAGTAACTTTTCAGAAGCTAAAGGTGCTGCATAGGCTCCAAAGTGGGATCAAATGAGGCTAAAATCTCATTTCTGTTATGGATTATGTAGCAGATCAAAAGTCTGGTTTTGAAGGATGAAAGATACTGGTGTTACCCAGGATGAAAGCTTGCCCTGCAACATGCTTGGGAGTAATATGTCTAAAATAGCCTTTTTTGGGGTGAGAGGATGGCGATGTTTTCTTTCTCCCCTGCTTGTTTCTGTCTCTGGCCCTCACTGTGTTTCCCTCACATCAGCCAGGCCCAGGGCTCCCTGGGAGCTGCTCTGGTGCTGTCAGGCTCTTCGGGGGTTGGGGGGAAGGAGGAAGAAGGATGAAGTCTGTAATTTGATTCTTCCAAAAGCACATGCTGCATAACGCAGCTGGAGTGGGTTGTGAAACCAAATTAACTCTCAGCCATAGTTGTGTCAACTCCTTAAATACTTGTCTATTGTAGGGCAGGCAAAGCACCTGTATCAGGGTCACCTGTGTCATGGACTACCCCCTGGTAGCTCAGTATGGTTTTAAAGTCTCAAAGCATTGCTAATAAATCTTTTAAAGCTTGTTTCCTTAAATGGTTCTATTACTAATGTTGCTGCTTCCCATAGTTCTTAACAGGTTCCAGGGAGAATATGAGCTATAGGGGTACTCATAATAACTAACACTGACCCAGAGGCAGTGAGAGATGAAGGTGGGTGAATTAAGAATCAGTTATTGGCTGTTACAAATAATTATTGTGCCTTGGTTTCTGTCAGGCTGGATGCAAAGTGCATCTTCAGGCTTCTGCTTCCCACATACAAATAAACTCTGTCACCCTAAAAGTTACTCTGATTTTCCTCATCTGAAAGTATGACTACTGCTGCAACAGTGTCAAATTGCTGTTGGGGAACAGGAAAACTTAGGGATGAAATAAGCAGGTTGAATTCTGTGATAGTACAAATCTTTGCAGTTTTTCTTTTTTTGTTAATGATCTCTTAGGCATTCTCACATAGTTCCAAATAATTAGTTGTACTTGAGAGTGCTGTAAATATGCATCCTGTTTATAAAAAGTAGGCCTTGAATTACTATCTGGATGTCATCCCAAATGGAAATTATGGTCGAATGATGTCGTGATTGTCTGGTTTTTAAGTTACACAAATCTGTTAGGCTTGTGCCTGAGCTAAGTTTAAAAGTTTATTTCTGAAAAGAACTTGTGAGAAAAAATGGTTGTGTATGAGTTGGAAGGTAGCTTATGGAGGATGTGTAAGTTGTACATTGGTAGCAAGGATATAATGAAATTATATTATTATCTAAGCTCTATTTTCATTAAATTTAATTAAAAACTCAGATAGGAGTTCAAGACTTCAAAATTTCCTAACCAATGACTGGGGAAAGACAAAGAAGGAAGGAAGAAGTCATCAAGATTATCTACAACAAAGTCTTAAAATGGAATTTACTTTGATTTCCCCAAATCACATTGATTTGCAAGAAAGTTTATACAACTCCAGTTCAGAGGCAGCGTTTGGGATGTCAGGGGACCATATCTCTGATGGAAGTGTCTGTCTGGAGTATAACTCATCCATTTGAGGTCTTCTAAGCAGTGCAAGTTTTCTTTTAACCCCCATATATGGGGGCCTTTGAATGGCAGACTTGTGTTACTTTAAATTGCCATCTTCACCTCTCCAGCAGTGCCCCCAGTTCCTTGGACAGCTGCTCTGAGCTTTCAGAACAGCCGAGTGAAATTGGTATCACTCATTCCAGCCTTGCTCCTGCCTATGGATTTAAGAATGGGATAAAATAAATCACCTATATGTAGGAAAATTTAAAAATTCAGCACTGAATTGCCTGCGTTGGCCCCTTAAACTCTGAATTTCCAAGTATAAACTTTTGGAAGTACAACAAGCACCTTGCACACACTGTTACTTTATCTCTGTGGGGTTTTTGTCTTTGACTTAAAATAACAATCTGGCCTTCATGGTTGTTACAAGTTGTATTTCTAGCTACTAACTTACTTCTGCTTAGAGCAGATGTATGTAGTTACCTAACAGAATAAAAATTCTTGGGTTATTTGGTAACCTCAAATTCTAAAGCGTTCTGTATTTTTTTTCATACTTTTGCTTTTTTAGCCACACTTCCTTAGACTGCTTTTCTCACGTTAAAAAAGTAAAATGCATCTAGACCACAGCTGTGTCATTTCCCAGCAAATTTGCTAATGCTGTCCTCAGTTACATAATCCACAGTGGGAAGTGAAATAAGGCACCAGGCAGCTTTCTATTATTAATCAATTTTTTTTTTCAGTTGATCAGAGTTGGCTTTGAAACGAGGAGTGACCTGGAAGGAAAGCAGCTTGACATTCCACTGTTAATTTTTCAATTAATCCAGTGCATTTGGAAATTATTCTCCTCCTTTCCTAGTAACACTCTTGATTTTCCTGAAAATAAGTTACAAGTTACTAAGTTGCTATTGAAATACCAGTTTCCTTGTAGAAATATTTTATTGTATTGGGAGTTTCCAAAACTTTCTTAGTTTTCTTCTGACTCATAGAATTTTTTAACTGCTTCTTGGTAGAAGATGGGGAGAAAATTTGGTGATTGCTGTTTTAGGGAAGAGCTTTGAGATAGATTTGGAGGATTTGTTCCAAAATAGGAAGGGGATGAATTCCTGCAGAGTAGAATAGACACTATTTTCCAGAGAGAAACAGGTACTTTTGTTTTTTATGCCTTCAAGTATTTAATGATTTAGAGTTGTCCTGTTGCTTAATGAATATAAGAGCTACTGACTGCCTTACATCTCACTAAATATGGGTGACTTTTGCTCACATGAATAATCCTTTCTTGAATTACTTTGTGTTCACTCACATTAAGTCAAGGCTTTACCAGCCACTGTTGCTCTTTCTATGGTTTCCTCCTGTGCAATCTCCCACTTCACTGTTAGTTTCCCAACTGGGGACTCTGGGGCTTATGGTGGATGCAAGGTAAAGTCAGTTACTGATTTTCAGTGTATTTTTATTTTATTTGCCTCCTGCTTGAACCATCTTTTTATTTAGGGAAGGCTCTAAGTTCTTGTAATAAGAGTCTTCTGTACCTCTTAATAATTTCTACTGCTTTTCTCTAGATGTTTAATGCCTCATCTTTTCAAAACCATTCTGACCATGGTCAGAATCAATATGAATAATATTTTATATCATTAATGGTAATAAACTTTTTTATTGCAATTTACCATAATTTTGCATTGAACTTATATTTTACTTGAATTATTTACAGGGAATGTCTTACACTGAGGGCTTATCTGCAGATGCCCCATGTAATTTATTATGCAGTGGTAAACAAGCACATTTAACTTCAGGAGTGAGGAGTGTGCACAGAAAGTTTTGATAGGTGGTTTATTCATGGAAGACATGCAGACTCCATTTGAGTGTGTGGCTGAGAGCTTTTTGAGATCTCCTTTGGAAGGTAACTTGTGTTTGTCAAGTCTCTGAAGATTCTCATGTCGTGGCATTACAAACCTGCAAAATAGCAAAGAAATTCTATATTTCATTTATTAACAGTTTTCGTATATTTTTCCAATGAACAAAAAGGAAAACCATTTCTATTTATTTTTCTCAATCTGTCGAATCTTCCAGTTCATTTTGTCATTCCTGCCAAGAGCCTTACACAGATTGACAGGAGTTACTTTGTTCTGAAGAATTCTCACCGGCCTACACTTGCTGTGTTGAGTTCCTCAAGCAAATGTTACAGCAGACTGACTCTCTGCTTGGGTTGATTTTCAGTTATTGAAACAAGACTCAATGATATTTCAGCATTTGTAGCTAAGAAATCAAACAATGTCTGACCATTTTTTAGAAGTATTTTCTTGCCTTTTATACACTTTTCGCCTGGAAAATCACAATATTTATTTGGATCACCAGTGCCTGACAATTATTTAGGATAAAGCTTTCAGAGCACTTTGGAGCTTACCAGCTGTTAGGAGTTAATTGTGTTGTTTACACTTTGTTGTCAGAGTTCTGTGAGAGCTTTTGATTGACTATGATTAATGCTGCAGAATTTCAGAGAGGCACTGTTATTAATGTGCTGATTGACATGAAGTTATTCTAGTGAGAGTATTATAATAGCTGAAAATCCATCATCTTGATTATTATGCTACAAAATGCCGTGGAAATGAGTAGTCAGCTAGACATTACTCTAACTCATGGTGAGAGCCAGATGCCTAACTCGAGCCTCCTCAGATACAGATCTTGTTTTGTTTGGCAGTCCATCAGAAACAATTTGACTGTTGAATGGGAAAGGCCTGGTGTTTGTAGAAGTGTCTTGATTCATAGAAATTTGGGGAAATTTTCTCAGGCATCACCATATTCAGGGCCAAGTCCAATGCAAACTGCTATATGTTGCTGCCAGCAAAACTGCAGACTGTAGAGATAGTGAGCTGTGGTGTAAAGGAGCTCAGTGCAGTGATAGCTGACCTGTCTAGCAGGGATTGGGATCAGAACATTCCAACACCCACCTTTGCTGTAGCTGGGTCCTCAGCCAAGTCTGAGAGTTGTCTTGGGCTTTTCCCAAGGAGTACATCTTACCAAGTGGGAAGGAGTTGAGGAAAAAGTTGACTTTCCTGCAAAGTGTTCCCCTTCAAGTTGCAGCTAAAGAGCAGTGAGTCCAGTGTTTCTGATCTTACAGACCCTTGTCAGGGATTGCAAAAGCAAAGTGAACTTAGTGCTGAAACTTGGCTCATAGCTCCCAAATCCTGAGCTGTTTGGTGTAACCCTCTGCTCTCCCCACTCAGATACCAGAGCTGGTTTTATTTTCTGGTTTGTTACCTACAAATTAAATTGTCCAAGTTATGTTACAGTGACATTTTATTTCTGTATTCTGTTTTGGTTGATGTTTTGAACTATAAATAGGTATGTGCAAAAAACTTCTAGAACTTTAACCCATTTAGATCAAATTAGACTTTCATCTTGCACGTAGCAGTTAACTGAGCAGAAGACAAGTACATTTGTGCTCTAAGATTTGTTTTCACTGTTTGAAAAATGGAAGTTTCTGTGCCTTGTAGTGACTTTATGAGCCTGTGACCTTTCTTAGTGTCACAAATTAAGCAGATAGCAATTTGCTGTTGTCTGGTTTGGGGCATATTATAAATTTAGAACTTCTGTTGTCGATCTTGTTAACATGAGCACCAGCTGTTGCTGTTGTCCTGTAGCACAGTCCTTTTGAGAAAAGGACTGATTGGGCAACTGGAGGATTACGGTTCCTTTGGAAATATAATTCAGTGTATCTCATGTTATCAGAGAAGGCTGACAAGCATTTCTCTAAGAAAGTATCAGTGGGCTGTGGCTGAAATGAATGAAGCACTTTGTTTCACCAAGGAAGTGAAGCAAATCTTCCACAATTTCCCAGCAGATAAAAATGGTTTGGTGACTATATTGTACATTAAAATGATGAGTTTACATCATTTACATATTTATGCTCATTTATCTACTTCTGTGGAGGGCCTGCAGTTATATTCTGCCATATGACCTTGGATTTGTTACTCTGAAGCTGGAAGGAAATGACTCTTTCCAGATTTAACAGATACAGAGAAGCAGAGTTTTAGTGCTGCAAATATGTTTTGACAGGAGGTGGTTATTAACAATTAATGTTCCTTGTTAGGTTGGAGACCCAGTTGAGAAGATGCTGTAATATTTTTATTGGGCGCTGATGGAAAACCACTGCATACTTACTGTAGTAGGTTGTACTGAAGCAATATAATAAGGTTAAAGAAAGAAATTTGGAAATGAATGTCAAAGAAGGGGTAAAATACATTGTAAAACACAGAGGAGTGATTTTACTGGGAATATTTGTTGGAGAAAATTTTCTGAGAAGTGACAGATGTGATAAACATGAATGACATGGCAAATTTGAATGAAATTAATAAGAGTACAAATTTGAGTGACTCTAAATGAAAATGTTGAGTGTGACCTTGCACAATTCTGAGGGGTTTAATTTTATCCATAGGAGCTTCAGCATGGTGGTAGCACTGTCCAGATCTTGTGTCTGTGAGAGGCTTTGCGCTTGTTGCCTCAGCGGTGGGGACTCCTGTTACAGTAATCCTAGGGCTCCTTTTAGACACAAAGGCAGCCCTGTTTCCTGGGAATTGTAGCCTTTGTACAGCTGTGTTCTCCCAGCAAAGCCATCGCCCCTGCCTGGGCAAACGTTTGGATCAGTGGTTCAGAATTGGTTTTCCATGCAGTGACAGCTTTTCACTAACTTTGTGTGAGTTCTGTCTGGCATAGAGAGGCACAATTGCTCTGGTAGCAAGACACCACCTCGATCCAGCTGTGTGTGAAGGGCTTTTGGGTCTGCAGTGGACTCAAAAGTTGTTTTTTTCTTTTCTTTCTTTTTTTTTTTTAATGTCACCTATTGATATGACTGCTGCTGGACTGGAACATACCTTGTTTGTCAAACAGCAGAATAAAATGGCAGGTAAAGGCCTAAGTAGTTACTTTTAAAGATAACTTAGCTAAAGCTAACTTAGCTACTTTTGATGTAGTCTTCTCAAATGTTCAGTGATCCAAATAGGGCCATTACAAATATTTGGGTTATTTATTACATATAAAGGCAGACTGATCTAGTAGTGATTGATGATTTTAAACTTGCTGGTACAAGTAGTTGTGTGAGGTCTTTCATTTGCATTACCTGGTAAATGCTGCTGCCAAAATAGGTGATATTTCTATGAAGAGTAATTTCATTTCACAAACATTTTGTAGCAAGCTCTAGTGACTGGAAGCAACATTTTCTGGGCTTAGATAAAAGCTCTCATTGGTTAAAGCAGAGATTTAAATTTGGACACTCTGTATTAAATACACAATTTAGGTACTCTGGTTTTAACTAAATTTTATATAAAAACTGGCTAAATATAGAAAACAGTTATTTCTGGAAAGTGTGTGTGCCAGCTGACATTTCTTCTGCTGCTGCTTTTGTCTTAATACTTAGCAAAACAAAAGCTCATGGAATAGAAGTACAGAGAAGAATGTTCATCATGTGTCCTGCTCTGGGCTGGCTCTGGGAGTGGTGTTAGCTATGGAGCAACTTGCTAGGAATTCATAGTGAATTGGGGGAGGCTGTGTGATTAGGGAGGGTGGGAGGCAGGAATACACCAGGAGTTGGAGTGATAGAGAAAGTCTAGAGCAAGTCTGGTCACATATTTGTGTCCCCTTTCTACTGTTTCAGAAATATTGGCATAAGGGCAGAAATAACATTTTCAGATCTTGCTAGGATTAAAGCTCTACATTTTCATTATTTGTACTTAATTATTCCATCACAGCTCTTGTGTGGGTTAAAATTGCATGGAATGAAACCCTTGTTTGCCATACATTGTAATTGTTGGGTGACATTCTGTACTACTTAAGTCATTACGAGTAAGTCTTGTAGTCTATAAATCTAAGACTTCCTGGGATATACACTCAGGTTAGTCAGAAGGCAGAACATGTTGGGGATGGAATGAGATGCTGCAAGAGTGGATGGCATACTGTGATAGACAGGTAATATAAACTGGTTTTGTCTCTTGTCTGGTACAGAGTTATGGTATATAATTTAATTTACAATATGTAACTTGTATGTAGAAGATTGGAGACAGGTCATAGTTCAGCTTGTAGGGATTCATGTTATACCACACATTAAACACAGACATCGCAGTCAGAATTTTTCACCAGTTTTTTACAATCTGTTTATCTGAATTTTTGTGAACAGTGTGAAATTTTCTAGTTTCACAAACTCCATATAATGGCAATATATTCCCTTCTGCTTCTTGCAAACTGTTGGGTCATTTCTCTTGGCATGGCACACCTGTGGTGCCATTTCTTGTACTGACTACCATAATTCTAGAAGTTTGTGGTAAGAAACAGTAATGTGATCTTCAGTGCTATCATTAAAGTGGAGACTTTGCCAAACATTTGCAGGAATTGGTGTTTTAAATAGCCCAGCTCAGAATTTTCTTACATTTTCCATGGCAACAAGTTCATCTGTTATGCAAATGTCATGTTAACAGTCTCTGTCAGTGCATGGCTCTGTGTCTTTTCTGCAAAGTGCTTAGTACAAATAGTTTCATGCACATGCATAGTTTGGTGTATGTGCCTCTGTCTTCAGGTGTTCTGAAACACCTTCTCAAGGCAAGACTTCATTGCCCCTTTTATATTGTGGTTGGAAAATGCAGTGATTAAAATGTGCTCTTTGTGAGTGAAGTGATGGTTAATGGGTAGCAATAGGCTTATACAACAGGCAGTTTGGTATTAATAGAATTGCTCTGAAGTTTGGCTTCCTTTTTCTCCTGCTCCTATGTGGTAAGCTTGAAAGTGTCTTTTTATAGAAGAGGAGATGCAAGTTCTGCTGGAAAAAATTACAGAGACCTTTGCTCACTGCATTTACCCATAATCTTGTCGATAATTCACAAGATGTTTCCATTTTTTTCTATACTACATAGCTGTATGTATTCTGCCTCTCCAGCTTTAATATTATTTGATACATTAGGTCTGGGCAGATTGACAGTAGAGAACCATGATCTTCTGCAGCTCTGAAATGTCTCAGCCGGAGCAGCCCGGATGCTCTCCGAGACTGGTTGTGGCTGTCCCAGGTCAGAGCTAAGCCCTGCACCACCCACAAGCCAGCAGCTCTATGGCCAGGTGTTCCTCTGGAGATGAGGGTAGGAGCAAGAGGCAGGAGGTGACCTTCGGTTTGAATTCTGGCAAGTTTATTCCTCCAGAGGGGTCAGGGGACTGAAGAGCCTGATAATGGCAGTGCACCAACTTATAAAGGGGGTGGAAACCAGGGGAGGGAACAGTATTGGGTCCAATGAGGATGGGTGGAGGGAGGATCCCAGGGGTGAATGATGGGCAACAGTACAATAGGGATACATTGGGGGCGGGGCTACATTTGAAGGAGCCAGTAGGGGACTGAGTAGGGGAGAACTCTCTGGAAGGGTGGGAGGGGTAAGGACAGGATTAGCATCTCTGGAGGGAAGGTACAGTCTTTGCAGGGGAAGGGCTTAGGGTAGGGCCATACCAGCTCACAGGGGTGGGGGTATTAACCATCTGGCAGAGAGAAGAGGGAAGGGAGAACACAAATCATTTTCATGGGAAAATATTGAACTAACAACAGAGGGAAAACAAGAACAAATCACAAACACAAAAGCAGAAAAGGTGACCGCAACACTGAAATACTCTTGTGGTTCTCAGGACTTGGGGTTCTCAGGAGTTTGGGGTTAGAATTCTGTTGTCATGGTTTTTGTACACTGTGAAACAGTTCATGTCAATTTTAGTGTTTCATTTGCTTAACAATACCTGAAGTTATGCCTACACAAACTAGTTGGATCTGATGACTTTATAATGGTGTTGCAAGAGGTATACTCTGCCAATTATGATGACAGATTGAAGAGAACAGGATAATAAAAGCATAAAAGCATTTACATTTTTCTTTTTTCTGCAAGTTTTCATACCTACTTGACAGCATAGTTGAAATAGGCCTCTTAATGAAACTATGTGTGGAGCCATTCACATTTAATTGACATCCTTTTTAATGAGGTGTTTGTTTCAAAAATTGATCTGTAGATTGAATTTCACCCTTAGAATAACTGGAATGTAATTAAAAATGTGCTGACTTGGCCTCTAAAATTTTCAGTTTTAGAAAGATACAGTACTGAAAATGGAGGTTTTCATGTGTGCATGCCCACAAATGCTTGGGATGATCTGTAGCCAAAGTGGGAAATGCTCCTAGTACAGCATATCTGTCTTACACTGACAAAATGCAAAAATTAAAAGCTTTTTCTGTCTCGTGAGGAAAAAACCATGCAATTATCACCAAAGGTGTTCTGTGGCAGCATTGGAATTTCTGAGCTGTGAGCTCTTGGGAAGCCTCTGTTTGGGTTTTGTAGCTTGTTTTGTTGCCAGTACAAGGGTGTTTTTCTCCAGAGCATTTGGCAGGCTGTGGTTTCATATTTAATTTCATTTTAAGTTGGGACCTTTAGGGTTCCGAAGCATTCCTTCCCCAGGTAATGAGTGTTTCTGTTTAGAGGTACTTGGAGTTCCTCAGCTAAGCTTGCTGGAATCCTTTCAAAGCAGTACTTAAATGGAAGTACTTAAAAGGAACTTTGATATATTGTTGTAATAACAGTAATGTTGTGGAAGAAATATTGGAAGTCAATATTAAAACATTTAAGTAATGTTTGTTTAAATAAGGCAGAATTGTTGAGGCTTTTTCTTTCAAGGTTGCAGTCTTTTTAGTCCTAGCCTAATATTAGGTTTTTTGCTATTTTTACTCTTGCTTCCTTTTTCTCCAGTAATTTGCAGTGTGACATTTTGAACCTCAGCTATCCTATACCACTTAAAACTTTGGACAGCAATTTTAAGATTTAATTAGCACAGCCTATGAACTGGTGGATACTGTGAGTGAGACAGCTGGAGCTGCAGGGCTGTGGTGCTGCAGAGACCCTGTGCTGTCTCTGAAATGTGGCTCTTGCCTTACGTATCAGAATAAAATATTTGTGTAACTTTGTGGGTTTGAGGTCATGTTTTTGGCAAATTTCTGTAATCGCCCTGATTATATGAATAATCCTCATATACATTTATTTTATATATATATATGTATATCAGACATGTTGTGCCTACTAGCTTTCCCTAAATGTTGGGAGTTCTTGGCTGTCTCAGTGGTTCAGTACAGCCCTTAACACACAGCTTTGTTGCCCTTTATTTAACCAGGTGGTTTTTGATTTGGCTTTGCTATGTGAACAGATGTTGGAAGAGAATAATGAAAGATTTTGTAAATAATGGAAGAACTAAAAAAAAAAAAAAAGGAAGCAAAACCAAGACACTTAAAGCAAATAGAAGGACATATTAAAAGAACAGCCTTAATATTCACATCTTAATAATGAACATTTTGAATTAAACAGCATTTTTTTATAAGTAAAAAATGTAAGCCTAGTTACCTTACTGTTTAATCAATTCAGCTCATTAAATATGTAAGGTCTTTAACAGCCATGTGCTGTGCCATTTACAGTTGGACAAGATTCTAAGAAGTCACTGCACCATGGTTCTGCATTTTGTCATGCTCCTCCAGCCAACACAACTTGGATTTAATCTTTTGAACCAATTTATGCTGTTCTTTTGGATATAGGATTGTGTGTGAAAAAGGCATTCATGTGTTTTTGCCTGTCTGCAGAACAAACAACTGCTCAGATTTTTACTGATGCCTGCAGGCTTAAGGAATTTATTTTGAAAAACATGACATCAACCAGGATTTTGGATACAGGAACAGACAAATTCGGATGCACAGCAAGCTGTTTCTCAAATAAAAATTCAAGTTGTATCAGTAGGTTAGAATTCATTAATCAAAAGAATATGGAAATGATAGTGCAGTTGTTTTCTGCTGAATTTTCCAAAAGAATGTTTTAGTTTCAATATTCACTTAATCTTTATTTCCTTCTTTCTAATGCCAAAGTGCTGATTTTTTTTCAGTAGGAGAAAATAATTAGAAGTTGTTTTATAGAATAGTAGCAGTTACTGCATGGGATTCATGCAGACTTTAATCTGAACCAGTTCCAAAGGCTTAACTAATGAGTTGGTATTATTACACTGTGATTTGCAGCATGAAACTGGGTGGCATTGTCAGAGGCTAATATGTCTGCTTGTCTTTCCCTTTCAGCCACAGCCTTGCCAGGTGCTGCCCTTGTCTGTGCCCTAAGAATACTTTTCAGGGGGTCTCTGAGGGAGCCTTTCCACTGTTTTCTGGGAGACTTGAGATTTGGACAGGTTTCCGTGGTACTTTTCAGCAGCAGCACTTACAGGGTGTGGTCTGGGTGTGTTGCTGGGCTGCAGTTAGTTGTTGGCTACAGATCTCAAAGAAGTAACAGTAATTTCAGCTCGTATCAATTATTCTTTTCCCTTATTAACCTAAAATTTTTGGGGAGGCAGATGTCCATACTGTATTTCTGTAAGAGATTGAAGCAGTACTTGAGCTCAGGTGTGAGTGTCTTTCTTACTTTATGATCATAACTGTGAACATGTTTAGTGCTGCACTTAAAGGTTATTAAAGACAATGGCATCTTGTCCAATTGAGCAATATTTAATTATAGAGTTCATCTCCAAGTGTATGGAAAGACTGTGTTAAACATGTTCCCTCCCAGCTTCTGAGTATGCTTATCCCATCCCACCAGAAATAACTCAGTGGTTTAATAGTCCCATTAGTAGTTTGGTTAACAACAAAAGTCTGAGCACAGCTAACTGTAGGTTCTTCAGAGGTGTCTTGGTTTTATCAGTAAAATGAAGTATGGGCAAATAAAGATTACTTCTCTCTTACACTGTTACTCTGTTGTTATCTGAACTCTTCCAAAATTAGTGGGAGTACTGATGATCTGGACATTAGCAGTAGCATGAGCTCTTCTGTGCCTGTTGCAATGTTATAAAGGGATTGTAACAGTATGAAGACAGAGCTATCTTACAGCAGAAGTGGAGAGAAAAAGGAATCGTATTGAAAATGGCAAGACAAATTACAATTTGGTGAATTCCTCTTTTGACCTTCATCACTACAGACAAGTTCCTACTTTCCATCTGTTTATTTCACTCATTTTCCTTTGCATCTTTCTTTTACAATTCTTCTATAGCACATACACATATGTTAAGTTCTGCCCTTCATTTATTCTTTTGTCATTGTTTCCATTTCACTTTCCCTGTGTTTCATTCCTGTATCTTTCTTATTTAGACCAAGTGGAGGATCCAGCTGGCCGTAGCAGCCATGTAGGACCCTTCAGGAACCTGATGGTAAGTGCACGTGTGTACTTATACTCAGGCTTCCACCAGGTTCTGTGTTCAGAGGCATTTCCCCCCTCCTGCAGGCTTCTGTTCATTCCTGACCTCTGAAAGAGTAAGAAAACTAAGGGACAGGTTTTGGACTACTCACTGATACCCTTTATATCAGAATAGTAGGTTGTGTTTTTATTGGAAATCTGCAGGAAGAAAATGAAGCAAATCTTTCAGGTTTATATGGATTTTAAAAGCACTTTGAGAACTCATGAGAGAAAATCTGTCAACAGCTGTTAAATGTCTTCAAAAGGTCCTGAACTCCAAATATATGAAAGCTGGGAGAGCATGTCAGTGAAGTATCACCTATTACTCTGTTCTCAAATTCTCTTCCTGGGTATGTGCTGTTGAATGGTCAGGGCCATGAAATGGTGTATCTGGGACAGTCTTTGTCATGTTTGAGGATAGTGAATTCTTTGAACCTTCTCAAAGAAAGCTGCCACCTAGAAGATGAACAAACTAAAGCTGGTAAAGGAGATCATCAACAATGGTTTGGTGTCTCTCACTGATGTGTGTCAGAAATTGATCTGACACATCTGGAATGCTATCTGTGCACAAGAAGTTGTGTTCACTGCTCAGGGAAAGGGCAAGTCAGGTGCTTGTGAATCCTCTCTTCAAGTGCATCAGTGCTTAAAGGCCAGGAACTTGAAACATCTCCAGCTGTATCATGGAACAGGTTACATCATGAGCACATTGCATATCTTTTTAGGACTGTGGCAGGAAAACTTGGAAATGATCTGCTTTCCATCAGTAGCATAAGGTGTATGACATAAGTACCTTGATATTCTGTGAAAATCCTGCTATTGTAGTGATTACTCAGATTATAATTGGATTTGAGGTACTATAAATTTTACGTTCTCTAACTGGATGACACTTAGAAACATTTCTGCATGCTTTAGCACTTGGGATTTGTGTTGGTGCCTTTTCATACTTTACCTCACCCTTGAAAGAGGACAATATATTGCCAATTCTGTTAGAAAAAAAGAATTCATTTGGTCTTGGTTTGAAGACTTTGATAGTAACCTGTTTTTATGGTGAAATTCAGGGCTCCTGTAGAATTAGATGCAGAATTGCCCTGTGACTTCATCTGCAATACATTGGACACTGCACCAGTGGGGAGGAAAAGTGTCTCTGAGCATGGCCAGGTTTGGCAGGTGAGAAGGGCCTATGCACCAGCCTTTTCATTCTTGTTTCCAGTCTCACCTGTAGAGAGAGATGAATCAAGAATTTTGGTGGTTTTAGGTCAAGATACTGATAGTGGTCTTCAGATGATAAGTGGTCTGCAAAATGTTGAGAGCTCTTAGGGTTCTGGGAATTCGGTATCATTTGTTATGTCACTCATAACATGTATTGTGATGCATGTTTGATTCCTAGGAATGTGCTGAAATCTTACATTCCCACCTTTTCCCCAGAAATGGAACTGTTGGATTGTGTTACTGTAAATTCCCAGAGCAATTTCAAGTGACTTGGGAGATACTTCTGGAAACTTCTTTGATATCCTTCATACTCAGATCTTGGTAGTGTTGGTTGTAATTATGAACATTAGAGGTGCTGATAATAAGAAAAATGGTGTTCAAATTGGACATTCAGTAGCCTGTCAGGTAAAGAACAAATTTCCTTATGCTTATGTGAACACTCAAATATGTGCTAAATCATCTGACAGTTGCAGATGTTTGGTATAAAATCAAAATTGAATATTGTGTTGTTCAAACAATCCAGTATTGGTTCATTATGGCAGGTTAGACATGGGGATCATTACAATAACTGAGGATATTCAGAGAAAATTGCTGGTTCACTTTGGGAAGGATGTGTGTGTCTTTTCCAAAGGTGACGAAAATTCAGTCTGAGTTACTATTGTCAGGTTATAAGACTAAAATCTGTTAAATTAGATAAGAAATTTAAAAAGGATAATTACATACATAAAACTGAAACACATTGTAATTTGGGGACAGCCTGTGAAATCTGAACTCCTTGGGAGGAAATACAGATAATTATTTAGATAGAATGTTCAAATTAGAACAAGTGTTTCCTTTTAAAGCTGAGACTGTCTGAGCTGTTCTTTTGTGGGGGTGTGTGCACTTGGAACTTCTCAGAGGAACATTTCTTTAAAAGACATTTCAGTTTCTTGACTCGGGATGTGAAAAATATTTTCAAGGGGTAAAAAGAATTTGTTGACAGGATTGTGACATGGAAGAATGTGCTTCTAACTAGGAAGTAGATTTAGGGCTGCTATGGACATTCCTGATCAGAGGGAAGGGGCAGTGTGTTATAAAGTAGCATTTTGTGTGTTAGAGGGTACAAAGGAGGAATTTGGATTGCTGCTTCTGGACAGTTCTTCCAAAGAGTTGTATGTAGAATTGTGGAGTTTCAGTGGTGTTTTCTGTATTCTGTGTGGAGAGTACAGTCTGTGCTTTAAAGTGAATCAGAAAACCATAAACTTTTGTTTGTTACTACACACCCCTTATCATAATTTCTGTTTGTTATAGGCCTGAGTCTGTAAAATTATTGGCAAAAATTAGCAGTACTTTGTAGTGCAGTGGAAAATGAAGTTTTCAGTGCGTTTACATCTTGCAGTACTGCTCAGCTCTTTGCATATAATGTGTCTTTCTGTTCATCATCCTCTGCAACTAATACATGCTGCTTCATTTTGCTAACAGAAGGTGATAGCTTGAAAGTGGTGTTTGTGTCACAATGAATTACCTTCCTGGTTTGCTGTTTCCCACTTCCATCTCTTTTGGGTGTACTGCCTTTGCCATGCTGGCCAAGCTCATGCTGCTTTCAGTCGTCTCATGATATGTTATTACTTCATTGCTTTTATCATAACTCTCCTCATTATTCTGAATGTTTATACAACTAGAATAAACCTTTATGGGTTTGTACTTCATAAGGTCTTCCAATTACCATTAAGAATTAATAGTATATGAAGAGATTTCCTATTTTCCATATACTTCTGTAGAATACAGGAATTTAGGGGCCATATTAAGGCATTGGGTAACTGCATGATGTGAGCTGCTTAACCCTGGACAGGTAGTTTGTTCTTGCTTTAGAAGTGAGGAAAATATTTCAGCATCTGAGGTTTTTTACCTGAACTAATCAGCCATTTGTATTCCTCAGGAAAGCAGGGTTTCTACAGGAGTTGTAGAAAAAAAAAAAACCCTCCCTCCAAAGCTGAGGGTTTAGTTCTGGCACTCATATATGACAAATAAAAATTGTTGAGCAGGAATAATAAATGTTTATTTCTTCCCAGGAAAGAAGAAGACTCAGGAAGGTAAAAACAAGAGAAAGAAGGCAGCAGATACAAAACAGAAAAAGACTGATTTGGATTCGACTTCTGCAGATATGAGGGATTCTAAAGAGGGTGGGTTCTCATGTGTCTTATTTTTCCCTTCTCTCTATCTTTTTGAATCAAAGGATGCTTGTCATGTTCAGTGCATTAGCAGGTTATCTTACTGTAGCAAAGTGAACATGTTTATATTGTTTACCCCAATTGTTTTACTAGGTAGGAACTTGGCTATTAGAAGCATGTCATTAAACATACAACTCTGACCACAGGAAAAACTAATGTGCTGCAAAATTTAGACATAAACTGAAACTCCTTAGGAGAGAATAGCAGAGCAAAGTCCTTATTCTATATAGTGTCTTTGGAGCTTAGTTACATGGTCATTATTCATTATTTATTGCTAATTAACAAAGTTAGTACCAAGGGGAAAAAAATACAGTATTAATTCTTTTGACCCATAACTCTTCCATTCCTTCCCTCTGTTGTCCCTTCTGCTTGCACAACATGTCCACCACTGTTTAGGTGTCTTATGGCCCAGCTAAGAAATGGAGAAGGGTTTTTTGCTCTACAATGTACTTAGGCAACATTGTGGGAATTGGTAGCAAAGGTGTTTTCCTAGAACCATCACAGAACATTTTGGTTTGGAAGGGACCTTAAAGCTTATCTTGTTCTAACCCCCTGCCATGGGCAGGGACACCTTTCACTAGACAAGGTTGCTCAGGGCCCCATCCAACCTGACCTTATTTTCTTCAGCAATGGATATACCTGACAACAGATAGGTAGGACTTGGAAGCAGAGGTGAAAACATCCATCCACACCTGTAAATGAGAAGTGGTGGTATTGCGTTGGGTCAGGAACATTGGATATGTTGTGCTAGAAGAAAAAGGAGAAGAAAGGTGTAGTGTACCATGAAGTGTTTGGTAAAAATATCTCATGCTTTTCTTTATTACATCCTTGTCTTCCAGGTCATAAAGAGGAAGATGAAACACCTTCTGTTTCTGCTGTGCTGTCTCTGGAACAAACAGCTGTGATTCAGGAAATGGTAAATCAAGATGTACTTCCAAAGCTGATGATCCCCAGTCCAGCCAACGAACCACAAGTGGTAACTGAAGACAAACAAGGAGAAGGAATAAACTGTGCATCAGATGATTTAGATGATGATGAAGAGGAGGATGAAGAGGAGATAGAAGATACCAGTATTCCTAAAGAAAATGCTGAAATGCCTTTGATATGTGAAGAAAAGTTGGACTCCATGGAAGAACAAAAGAGTACATCAGAGGAATCTCCAGAAAGCTCTCCAAAGAAAAAACTCATGGTGAAAATTCCAAAAGCACAGGAGGAATCCAATGGTGATGTTCAGGAAACATTCATGTTTCCCTGTCAGCATTGCGAGAGGAAGTTTACAACAAAGCAAGGGCTTGAGCGCCACATGCACATCCATATATCCACTCTGAGCCACGCGTTCAAGTGTCGGTACTGCGGGAAAGCCTTCGGCACTCAAATCAACAGGCGCAGGCATGAGAGACGCCACGAGGCTGGGACAAAAAGGAAACCATTCCTGACACTGACATCATCACAACACTTGGATAATGTTGCTGATAACCAAGTGATTGTGGATGATGGTCTTAAAGATGATCTGAGCGTTTCCAGTCTTGTGCAAGACTCTGTTGTCTTGGATTCTGAGAAAGTTTCACAGGAAATGTCAAACTCTGCGTATGCCGAGGAAAATAAGGAGCCCAAAGAATTGCATCCATGCAAATACTGCAAAAAGGTTTTTGGTACTCACACCAACATGCGGAGGCATCAGCGTAGGGTTCACGAGCGTCATCTTATTCCCAAAGGTGTCAGAAGAAAAGGGTTCTTTACCGAAGAACCACCGCTCCCGACAGAGCCGGCCCCAGCAGTCCAGAGTGTGTACATAGCGAGCACAGAAATAGAGGAGGAAGGTGAAGGAGATGATGTCTATCTTATGGATATTTCCAGCAATATCTCTGAGAATTTAAATTACTACATTGATGGTAAAATTCAGTCCAACAGCAGCACTAGCAATTGTGACGTGATTCAGATGGAGTCTAACTCTGCAGAATTGTATGGATTAAATTGTATAATCAGTCCAGTCACAGTGGAAATTTCGTCAAATTTAAAGGTTACGCAAACACATGTGAATGAACCTCCTAAGGAACCCTCTAGCAGTGGGAGCAGTGAATCCAAAAAGAGAAGAACTGCCAGCCCTCCTCTCGTACCTAAAATAAAAACTGAAATAGACCCAGAACCTATAACTCCTACTAGTTCTTTAAATCTTCCTCTTAGCATTTCAACAGAAAGCTTACATTTTCATAAAGAAAAAGGGGTTTATTTGTCATCAAAATTAAAGCAGCTTCTTCAGACACAGGACAATAAGAAGATAACTCCATCAAGTGAAATCCCTAAAATAGGACCTTCTGTTATATCATCCCCTATTTTGCCTCCAGTATCCAGCAGATTTAAAAGAAGGACCAGCTCTCCTCCCAGCTCTCCACAGCACAGTCCAGTGGTTCGAGACTTTGTCAAATCAGGTGAGGGAAAAACTGTGTGGAATGATAATATTTGGAGTTCAAAAATGCCAAAGTTAGAAAGCCACAGCAGCTCACCTGCTTGGAGCTTGACTGGAAGGGAGGACAAAGAGACTTTGAGCCCTCTTTGCTTTGAAGAATATAAAATATCAAAAGACGGGATAACAGCTCCGACTTTTAGCAATGTGTGCAACCAGCAGCCACTGGATTTATCCAGTGGTGTGAAACAAAGGTCTGACGTCAAAAGCAAGACTCAGGTTCCCTGGGAATCCATTTTAGATCTAAGTGTGCATAAGAAGCCTTGCAGTGATGCTGAAATCAGGGAATGCCAAGAAAATTCCACACAGCCAACGTGTAGTGGCGTTAAGAAGAAGAAACCCACCACTTGTATGCTGCAGAAGGTTCTGCTGAACGAGTACAACGGGACGGATGCAGCCCCAGACAGCGCGCTAAGCTTGGACAGCACTGCCAGCCCCAGCAAGGCCCTGGAGCCTCAGGCAGAGCTCAGTGCAGATCCCGCTCTCTCAGCATCGTCTTCCACTGACACTCAGCCCCTCAGCTCCTCTGCTTCCCCTGTACCACAGGCGTCTGCTGCTCCTGCCATGTGCCAGCTGCCTCCGTTGTTAACGCCCACCAACCCCCCGTCCCCGCCGCCCTGCCCACCTGTGTTAACAGTGGCCACATCACCTCCCCCCCTGCTCCCAACGGTGCCCCTACCAATTCCAGATGTCTCTGCCAGTGCCACTAACACTTCCTCCTGTCCCTCACCACTCTCCAACACTACTACCCAGTCCCCACTACCAGTTCTTTCACCTACAGTTTCTCCTTCTCCATCCCCCGTCCCTTCTGTTGAACCTCTTATTCCTGCTGCTTCACCTGGCCCCCCTACACTGTCTTCTTCCTCTTCTTCCTCCTCTTTCTTGTCCTCTTCCTCATCATCATCTCCATCTCCACCTCCTCTTTCTGTAGTTTCTTCTGTTGTTTCCTCTGCTGATAACCTTGAAAGTTCTCTCCCAATAATAAAACAAGAAGAAGCTGAAAGTGAGGAGCAGAAAGCAAGAGATGATCCTCATACTTCAAGTGAATCAGGAGTAGTGCAGGAAACATTCAACAAGAGCTTTGTGTGCAATGTCTGCGAATCACCTTTTCTTTCCATTAAAGACCTAACGAAGCATTTATCCATTCATGCTGAAGAGTGGCCCTTCAAATGTGAATTCTGTGTACAGCTTTTTAGGGATAAAACAGACTTGTCAGAACATCGCTTTCTCCTTCATGGAGTAGGGAATATCTTTGTTTGTTCAGTGTGTAAAAAGGAATTTGCTTTTTTGTGCAATTTGCAACAGCATCAGCGGGATCTCCATCCAGACAAAGAGTGCACACATCATGAGTTTGAAAGTGGGACTTTGAGACCCCAGAATTTTACTGACCCCAGTAAGGCAAATGCAGAGCACATGCAGAGCCTGCCAGAAGATTCTTTGGAACCTTCAAAAGAGGAGGAAGATGAAGATCTAAATGATTCTTCTGAAGAGCTTTATACTACTATAAAAATAATGGCTTCTGGAGTGAAAGCTAAAGATCCAGATGTTCGTATGGGCCTCAATCAACACTACCCAAGCTTTAAACCACCTCCATTCCAGTATCACCATCGTAATCCTATGGGTATTGGAGTTACTGCAACAAACTTCACAACCCACAATATTCCACAGACTTTTACTACTGCCATTCGATGCACAAAATGTGGGAAAAGTGTTGATAACATGCCTGAGTTACACAAACACATACTGGCCTGTGCATCTGCCAGTGATAAGAAGAGATACACACCTAAAAAAAATCCAGTACCCCTCAAACAGACAGTGCAACCTAAGAATGGCATGGTGGTTATTGCTGGGTCTGGGAAGAACGCCTTCAGACGAATGGGTCAGCCTAAAAGACTCAATTTCAATGTTGAGATTAGCAAAATGTCCTCTAATAAACTAAAAATAAGTGCATTGAAAAAGAAAAACCAGCTCGTCCAGAAAGCTATCCTGCAGAAAAAGAAATCTGCCCAGCAGAAGGCAGAACTGAAAAATAACCCATCTGAGATGGACTCTCACATCTGCCCCTACTGTAACAGAGAGTTCACTTACATTGGGAGTTTGAACAAACACGCATCATACAGCTGCCCCAAAAAACCCATCTCTCCCTCCTCTAAAAAGAATTCTTCCAAAAAAAGTGCAGCTTCTTCACCTGCAAACAGTGACAAAGGCAGCAACCAGCGCAGGCGAACAGCAGATGCAGAAATCAAAATGCAGAGCACTCAGCCTCACCTGGGCAAGACGAGAGCACGAACCTCAGGACCTGCACAGCTCCAGCTCCCCTCTGCCTCCTTCAAGTCCAAACAAAACATTAAATTTGTACCTTCCATGCGGTCTAAAAAGCCAAATTCATCATTGAGGAACTCTAGTCCTGTAAGAGTGTCTAAAATGTCCCATGTGGATGGGAAAAAAACGAAGGTGGTTTCTAAGAGCAATTCCTCTGGAATCTCCAGCAAAGCGTCCCGGAAATTGCATGTCAGAATACAAAGGAATAATAAAGCTGTTTTGCCAAGTAAATCTGCTGTGGCGAGTAAGAAAAAAGCAGACAAGTTCAGTGTAAAATCTAGAGAGAGGATTGGAGGACCCATCACACGGAGCCTGCAGCAGGCAGCAAATGCAGATGCAGCAGAAAACAAAAGAGATGAAAGCAGTACAAAGCAAGAACTAAAAGATTTCAGGTAAGCATTTAATTTGAAGTTGAAACAGCCCAGGAACACGTTGCTTGCTGTTTTGCCAATTTTCTTGGT
>VZTR01019429.1:680545-711482 GCA_013400775.1 Chaetops frenatus | reverse complement strand
TTTTTTTTTTTTTTTGATTTCTCATGCTTAAATAAAAAAAAGTTGCATTTCGTAACACATGGATGAGCAGCTCATGAATGCTGAGGTATGATGTACATACTTGATGCATTTTGTCATGTCATGAAATAATACACGGTTTGTATAGAGAATGTCTTTTAACTATAAACTGAATTGAAAACTCTGGAAAAAAAATGTCAATACCTGAGTGCAAATAAACTTAATGCCATTAAACTCGATGTTATTGGAGACACTGACCTTGTATTTGATATCTGACATCTAAGGTAGCCCAGAATCATTCTAGATTTATTTATGGTGGTTCACTAAGTTAAAAACCATGACTGCATTCTTTACTCACTAAAATAACTTGCTTTGGTTTGTAATAAAAAGCATTCTCTGCAGATATATATATATATATATATATATATATATAAAAATAAAAGACANTATAAAAGTATAAAAGAAACAAAAGAAACAAACCATGACCAAATACTTCAAAATGTATGTGCATATGAACTGAGATCATTAAATACTTAATATAAGGGAAGTACACATGTAAGAAAAGTTACATGAACATGTAAATTTGTTAGAAGTATCATGCTTTTATGTTTCACTATAAAATTTTATAATTAAAAGTTCTATTTCTTTTTGAGAAGAAGCATTTTAATCACAAGAAAGGGTAATACTTCAATAAATAAATAAAAATCTTAATCTACGTGCCTGAGTCCCGACTTACGTCTTCATGTAGTCTCTCAAATCAGTAGTATATTTTGCACTGTTTATAACCTCTGTTACCTTGCTCCTGCCCTGTTTTTCTTGGAAACATGTGTCTGATTTGCCTATGAACTTTCACAAAGCTCACGGGTAATTAAGAGTTCTTTTGGGGTTGGTAATTGCAGCGCCTGGCTGTGATTAACACCAGATTTACGGCCAAGGGTAGGGTTTTTTAATCGAAGTCATTGCTAGAGGGGGACGGGGGGAAGGAACTGGCAGCCTCCCTCAGAACAAGTAGAGCAGGATCTGTTCATTGTCAAAATCCAAACTGTTCACAGCTTGTGTGTCTTACAGTGAAGATCTCCGAGGTGAAAATAGTGAGGAAATACTTTGTAAAGGTTCAATATAGCAGAATCATTCCCAAGTGCTAGAGGGGAATTTGACTTAAAATAGTCTGTACCCAAATTAGGATGTGTTGAAGGAGAAAAATGTTATTGGAATTTGGAGACTAATGGCGTAAAAATGCCTTTTAGAAACAAGAAATGTCTACCAGGCCTGTTCCCTTGGACATAAACATCTTCATGTTAATTCTCATCAGCTGCTCTCTTAGTTATACATTTATATGATTATAGTATTTATAAATACTATAATATATATATATTATAGTATTTATATAGTATATCATTTATAGTATTTAAATGATGCCAGAACAGATCAGTAGAACAAGAAGCCAAAACACCACATCTTTCCATCTAAATGAATCGTTTGACCTTAGGGAAAATAACCAAGTACTTGCAAATGGGTGCATATGGGAATTGTTTAGTAGTATTTGGGGAAATAACAATTGACCTGGGGTAAGGTTTCCTTGCCTGGCTCAAATACCATTGGTTTACTTTGGCTGCTTGGAGTCTTTATCGATTTAGTGAATAGTTACACTAGGAAATTCTTTTTGTTTCTGAAGTAACTTACATAAATTGTCTAGTCAAGTTCTTTTTATGTCAGTTATATAGTATGAAGAATTTTTTTGCCTTCATACACTAATACCAGCACAGTTTAACTTTGATTCTGCTCTATGTAGGCACTGTTGGGTTTTGATTTTTTTTCCAGGAAATCTTAATATTTTTTCAGGACTTGCTTTGTGTATATTTGTCTGCCAATTTGTTTTTCACCTTTCAGTTTTTTGTGTAAACATACTTGTTCAGAAATTGTTTTGTCATTTATCTTCAGTTTTGGTTTTGTTTTTGGGGTTTTTTTTTTCTTCTATTTTCTATTTTCTAGGAACCTCCTGTAAAAACAAAACCCAAAAAAATCCCTTAATGCCACGGTAGAGCTGTTGCATGCTCATTTTAGGATAAGCACTACGCCAAGGGAAGTGAAATCCAAGCTTGTGAAACCCACAGAAGCTTAGTCACAACCATAAAATTGCCTGCAGGCTCCTTGCTTGTGCTCAGTGTCAGGTCTAGATTTTCTTACTTTGTGCTTGACACACACAGGATGATTCAGATTAAAGTGAAGGGTACTGTTAAAAACTTAATGAAACCCCACAGGGAATCATCAAAAGAAATAGTAGGATTAACTGAACCAAATCTTTTGCTCTTAATTTTGTCTGTACCTTTGTGGATGGTGTCAGGCAGTTCAGTTTCTGTGCTTGGCAAAGCAGGTTCCTTCAGCCTGTCCAGAACTCAATGTAGATTCAGGGCGTACAATTGCTGCACTCCAAGTATTTTTGTCATGTATTAGGTCTCTTAAAGCTTTTTTGTCTAAATGAGTCAGTAGAGGCCAACCTAGCACAGCAGAATTCCCTTCCCACCTTCTCCTTATTTTCTGAGTCTTTTATATGTCCAGTATACAGTGAAAAAAAATCCTGGTTTGGTTGTTTTATGGATTTTCCAAGTTCTTATTTACACATGCAAATAAAACTTTATATAGCAGTGATGAATTTCTAAATACCAGATATATAATGGATGCAGTGTATCTTTTTATGGATAAGAAGGCTAGAGCAGGGCTGCAGACCTGCATATTTTGAAAACGAAATATATAATTACTCCAAAAGGTTGTACACCTCTAATTTAAGACAATGAATTGGTCTATTGTTCATAACAGCTTTTTATGGAAATACTGTTTGTCACATGTTCACAGAGCATTCATGATTAATGACAGAATGGATGGAAAGTGACTAGTTTCTTTATACAGACACCCCTTGTATTTTTTGTTCTTAAAAAGTAATCTACCTCTTTAAAATTTGTAGTTTAATACTTGTTTGGTGAATTTGTGCCACTTTCACTTTCACTATCATTCCCATTTTGTTACATTTCTGTTATGGGGACTTTATGTTGAAATATTGTATAAAACATTTGTAGCAAGTTTAAAAAAATAAAATATTTTAAATTATTTAAATTGTTTTGGACACTTCAATTGTACTATATGTGATTTACATTTTGCATTAATTTCATTTTGTTTTCATTGTGGGTTGTTAATCTTGGAGCATGTTCCTGTATTAAAGTTTGCTGTTTAGTTATATTGTTTCTTCTATTGGAGAGTGATACAAAGACTATTCTAATGAGAACATTAAAAATTGCAATTTGACATAAAAGTGGGGTTGTCCTTGCTTTTGAACTCGGTAGCCTTGCTGGAGGGCTGCAAATGCAGGTAAGCAACTGAAGAGGAGTTTTCCTCCTCCACGTGCTGTCCCATCCTGTGCTATAAGTGCCAGTCAGAGCTATGAGCCTGTGGTGTTACAAGCACTTAATGACCAACTAGATGGAACTATCATGACACATTTTCTATAACCAATAAAGTAAACTTTTTATGAACGTGGGGGGAAGTTGACTTTTGTGCAGAAAGCAGATGTGCCAGGAAAAATGAAGCAATGTACATCTAGGAGGAGTTAAGTGTGCTTGCATCCTTCAGTTGTGTCCCCCTGGTTCAGTGACATGGATTTATACCAACTGGCCACTTCTGTTGTAGCTTGAGGATTTTAATTATGGACACAGCTAATAAATTTCAACTAGTTAAATGAAAATTACATCCACTATTTCAACTCCTGATACTATCGTTTTCTGTTTTTCTGATATTATAGTTTTCTGTTTTTATATGCTTTAAATTGTTAAATAGTTCAATTTAAAAAAAAATACATGCAAAGATTTTTTTTTTTTGGCTCTTGAGAATTTTGGAATGTTGTATTCCACCACCAAGATGTGTGTTCTGCCTCTTGCAGTGGAGCAGGAAGCATCTCTGTCTATATTGGGGTGGAATAATGTAACACTGGTAAGGCTAAACAGCATTTACAGCAGTCAGTTCCTTCACGTGCTCCCTACTAATCCTTTTATGTAGTTGTCTATTCAAATTAACGCTTCTGTCTGAGTAAGAATTTTTGGTAAGAACTCCCAGTTTTTTGGTTTGGTTTTTTTTTTTTGTGTAGGATGTCATTCCTTGAACATTTTCTCTCCATAACAGTGTTTTCTGTGAATTTTAACTGACGGGAAGATGTGGTTGAATAATGCAGAGGTTTGCAACATTGTTTATGGAGTGTTTCTGCACTCACTGCAGTTTGGGATTTGCACCACAATGCAAGAGGTGAATCCTTAGTCTACTTACAACAGCAGTTACACTGAGGAGGTGGGAGGAAGCCACAGTGAAGGTTTTCAGTCTTCATTAGGTTTTACTATATTTACCCAAGGGAAAACATTGTTTTACATGCCCAGTGTTGTATTTAGTTGTTTTATAAGAAAAAGGAAACATGGAAAAAGTGAAAACTCAAAGTTTTGAGCTTGCTGAAGATGGGACATAAACTTGATCCATTGTTTCAAATCTTTTACTGACAAATGAAAAACCAGTTGGTGTTTGCTCTTGCTGCAGTCTGGGTGTTTCAGTCACCTTGTAAGGATTTATTAGCCATGTCTAGCAGTGAACTGATGGTGAGTGAACCAGCCTCATTCCCTAATATGGCAGAAATCCTTTTGCCATTGTATTTGCTGTTTCTCTGCTGTGATAGTAAATCCTGCTGAGTCCTGAGGTTGTGCCACACTGAGATGTTCACTTGTGTTCACCAATTGATCAAGAAAGTGCTAGGAGATGGAGATCTCAGCTCCAAATGAGAGAGGATCACCAAGGAGTTTAGTCCTAATAGGTGACTCATCACAGATAGAAATGTGCAGCTTTCAGAGTTCCTATTGCTATTGCATCTCATCTGCATAATTGAATTTCTGTGGCTTTTATAGCTGTCTCTGTATGATCTGAAGCAACAATAAAGCTGTAACATTGCCCACAAAGTGCTGACACATCTTGAAATGCATCCAGACAGGCAATGGAAACAATTAAACTTGTCCTGTTTACAGAGAGCAAGTGACACCCTGGACGAGATCAAATGAGTGTTGGTTTAATAAAAACAGCTATGTTGCAGTTGGAGTTGTTGTGGAGACAGAAGACCTGACAGGTTGTGTTTACCTTTTTGTTTTCCATTTTCCAGTTTGCTGGAAGGCATGGGAACCAGCTTGTGGCAGCAGCTGTCCGAGCTGTGTTCAGTCCTGGGTGTTACAGCCAGTCCAGGGGATGCAGCCAGGCCCCTCCTGCTCTGCAAGCTCCTCAGTCCTGGTGCAAGCTGCCCGAGGGGATTAAGGCTGGGGTGGTTCTGGTTCTTTGGTTTTTCAGCATTTTGTATTTCAAGACTTACTTCTTAAAATTCTAGTTTGGTTCCTGATGATTTTCTTTGGGGAGATGTCGTGGGGTTTGATGTCTAAATGTTCAATATCAAATGCAAATAGGAAGAGCACTCACTTCATTTACTGTGGTTTGTGATTTCATTTCCAAAATTATGGGCTCACTTCCAGCTTTTTACTGGAGTTGTGTTTAGCCAAGGAGCTGAATTGCTAGAGACAGACAAATAGCTTGTGAATTACCTTAAAAAGAGAACTTAGAAGACTTGACATACTAATTCTGTTTTTTATTTACTGAATGTGATCTGTGTGAGTCACATGATGTAGTTCTGCTCACGATGAAAAGGGGCTAAACAATAGATTTTGAACAACAAGTACATGCTGGTTTGGAGCTGAGCTTTTGTGGTAGGTCAGTGATGAGAGAGGGGTGAACTTATACATCTATTTAATTAAACTGTAAAAATACCAACTTTCTAATGAAAAGAAGGATATACTTTCCAGTACGTGGCAAGAGTGGGATGGTGAGGAAAATACATCTATTTCAGAGCAAGATGCAAATAGAATACTCTTAAGTAAGGCATGATATATTAAGTGTACAGTTAATGGTCCATTGTACACATCAAATGAGAGGGTAGGGGTTGAATGTTATTGAAGAGGGATCTCTTTTCCATGTATATGAATGAGTAGCTGTTATTTCCTAAGCTTTGTTTGGGATCTTTTTTTTTTAATTTAAGTAATATCTTACGGTATTTTTTGAGTGAAATGAATACTAAGGTAACAGACTGCAGCAGGAGTTGGTGCCTCTTTATGCCCATCAGTCACAGTCAAGCAAGGGTTAGATGTTTAAAATGCAAGATGGTTGGAGTGGGGATGAGTGTAAAGCATCCCATGTCTAACACAAGATTACTGACAGAACACAGGACCAGGAGGCCTGTGCTGCCTCTGCACCACAGTCTCCAGGCACCACCTACTTCTGACCCTCTTCCTTAGTTCAGAGAAAGCCATTGAGTCACCTCTGAGTGCTGCTTCCGACACATAGCTCATCACTTTCCATTCTCATTTTGCTGCACCTTTACTTGTCTTCATAAGGCTTTAAAAATGGTTTTGGTAGATGGTACTTTTAGAGCATTCACTGGGAAAGGAGCACTGAAATACTGCTTTCTGGTTTTTTTCAGATACAAGGCAGTAAAACTGAAACCCAGAGGGAAGCTTTCACAGGGATCAAGTTGGAGGGAGGCTTTTTCTTAAGAGATAGGTAGCTGCTTCATTTTCCTAATTTATTCAAAGCTCGAGTGGTTAGTGAAACATAATGTTGTAATCAGCAACATGCACTTTGTGTATATATCTGTTTAATTTTTTAATACTTTAATGTTTCATGAGCCAAACAGGGTCTCTTGAGTCATGTTTTGGATGACAGTACTCCCAGAAACTGCCAGATGGTTTTGAGAAATGGCTTTGGTTATTCAGCAGGTGATGTTCCATTTCTCTGAAGCATAGGCTCAGCATTCAGTCATTCAAGGTGGCCTCACACACAGCAGGTGAGCAGCAAAACTGAGACTTGCACCACTCAATGCCCTGTGTCAGTCAAACAGTCAGAGTAATGATCTCATACCTGGGCCTGTTTCAGCAAAGCCTGCCTTGATTCCAGCTGGGGGGAGCTCAGCCTGGAGAAAAGGAGGCTCAGGGGGAACAGTCTCTCTCTACAACTCCCAGACAGGAGGGTGCAGCCAGCTGGGGATTGGGCTCTGCTCCTGGGGAACAAGGGACAGGACAAGAGGAAGTGGCCTCAAACTGTGCCAGAGGCTGCCAAGGGATGTGGTGGAGTCCCCATCCTGGAGGTGTTCAGGGAGTGCTCTGGGCTGGGTGACAAGGTAGGGATGGCTCACAGGTTGAACTCAATGGTCTTGGAGGTCTTTTCCAACTTCAATGAGTCTGTGATTCCTTCTGCAGTTCAGGCAGTGCTGCTCAGGAAAGTTAAATGCCTGTTGTAAAGTAAATGCAAGGACTTTTTCAGGGAAGTGATTTTGTTAGGAAGGCGGAGGATGCACTGCCTGCTCAGCATCTGAGGGCTCATTTCCATGCACAGACTGTGTGTGTGTAGCCCTTAGTCGTGTTCCAACCATGCCTCAACGAGGGAATTTATGTAGTATTTCCTTTAGGTGTTGAGATCTCTGCTAAACATTGCAGTGTGGAAGGAGGTGGAAGATGAGAAATAGTGAATTCTTATACCACTGAGCTGCTTTGAAGAGTTTCACAATCAAACTTCACTGTGACTGGAACTTAAAGTTGTATTCTCCATTCATTATGGCAAATTCATTATGTCACTCATCTACCTTTTCAAATCAAAAGCACATTTTGTTCTGTTTCTTTTTTATGTAATGAGGTCTGCAGGACTGAGGGCTCATCCTGGTTCTGCTGCCCTCTAGCAATCCTTTTAAACTCTTTTGGTGTCACTATTTCTGTATAAAGCTAAATAAAATCAACTACAGTGTTCCTGTGGGTGATGAAGGTTTTCTCATTCTTTTAGGAATGTGATTCAGTAGATACAAACTTTTTATCAAATTGGATTACCTGACAGTATAGAAGATGAATTTGAATACTATTTTTAATCCAAAACTTTTCACCTTTTGGCTTGCAAAATATTCTGTGCTGCTTTAAAAGGGCAGGAAGATAAATTGCTGACATGATACGTTCATCTAAATTTATAGGTGTACACCAAGATTTCTTCGGTGACTCGTAATCAGCTTGAAGTACCTTCAAGGCAAATGATTTTCTGAAGGAGCTCAGAAGCCATCTCAGTGCTGAATTCCTTTTCAAGTGGCTACTTTAGGTCACTGGTTGCTTTTGAAAATGTAGTTTTGTTTAAGTAAAATGATGTTGATACACCAATTTGAGAGTCCCCCAGGTGAGCTATAGGCGTGGTGAGAGATTTTTTCCCAGCAGATTTCACTGTTGGTTTGGTGCTCATCACCAGAGTTCCTCGTGATCCACTTGGGATGGAACTGAGCCAGCAATGAAGAAACTGTAAAGCACATGTGAAACAAAGCAATTTTTGAGTTGCTGTGGGGCAGCAATGCTGCTTTAAAGAATTGAGTTCTTTGAAGCACTGTGGCTGGAGAATGTTGTTAGGTGTCTTCTTGGAAGTCGAGAATGCGAAGGATCTCAGTAACAGATTTTTCTGTTTTAGATTAATCAAAGGCCTGACCATAACATTCATGATCTGGCCTTTAGTGCCATGTGAAGGAAAGAGAAAATCCTGACATGCTCCAGCTCTTTCTCTACTTTCATGAATAAACACTTGTAAGTCTCCAAACATCCACTTTTTGCTTTCTGCTGCTTCCCCATTTTCTATACAGTGAGTCAGGACTTTTCCATAGAAAAGAGAGACATCCCTTTCAGCAAAATTCTATCCATAAACCTTTTTGTCTTGATAAATACTTTGTTTCACTTAAACAGGCAAACTAAGGTATATTCCTTAGTGGCTGATGTTTTTGATCTTTTTCCAAGTCCTTGTTTTGTGTATTTACTTTCCCATTGAGCAATATACTGCTGCCAGAGAGTTCATTTCAGTCAGGGTAGCAGTACTGTGGTTTAATCTCACTGAGAGCAGAAACACCAGAAACGGCATTTATCCACCCCCTGAACCCTCCTGCTTCTCTTCTGGCCTGTGAAATTTTTCAGCTTAATTCTGCAAAACCAAGGATTTGGGCTTAAACATCCACATTTCTATTTTTTTTTTTCCTAGGCAGTCAATGATTTGTGTCAGTTTAGTTATTCTTTTACTTAAGAGTAGGAAACAATTCATAGAATATGTTGCTGGCATGCTCATTGTTAGACATAATGTGGAATGTGTGTGTGTGTCTTAAATTTTGGAGCATATCCTTGGGGGTATTCTAGGTTAGGAGTGTAGATGTATAGACTTTGCAGGGAGGAAAAAAAAAGCAAAAGAAACAACACTTTATTTGAGGTAAAAATGTAAACCTAAATCACCTGAATTTTTACCACAAACTGCCACGACTTTGTTCACTGAATCTCCCTGGTGGTACTGGCAGCCACATCAGATCACTCCAGCCTTCATTCCCACAAATACCATGGGGTACTGGTCTGGTACCTTTCTAGAAAATTAAACCAGCAACTTGGGAGAATGTTAATTGCACAAGGGTAGGAGAAGACAAGCTAATTTGAATAAAAAATAACAAATGTGTTTTGGGAATGTCTGAGGGAATGGGGTGTGCCAGGATTTTGCATTTTTCCTGGCCTTTGAGTTTGTGTGTGCTGCTCATGGCAAGGTTCAGAGGCCTGGGAAGGTATGTGGAAGTAGGAACTTGGTTTGGACAAATACTTATATATTCAGGAGACAACTTTACCTGTAATAGTAATGCAGGTGGTGGGGGAACTTTTTGCCTTTGTTCAGTCCTGTGCTTTAAGGTTGCAGATTTTCCAGGTGACCTTGGCAAATCCCTTTTCACCTGACTCCATTCTGGATCTGAGAAACTGGGATTATGGTCCTGACTCACACTACAAAACACTTTCAGATCTGAGGATGGAAAACTTGAGGAGCTGGGATTTAACATACTTTTATTGTAGCGAGTCTCACCAAATTTGGTGATTTTTCTCTTAGTTTGGGTATGCTCTCAGTTGTGAGAGAGAGCTTTAGGCCCTGTCTCCATGTAAAAAATAGCCTCATTTAACTTCTGGGTTAGCTTAAATTTATGGAATAGCTGGTGCATCTACCAAGCTGTTTAGTTAATTTTAAAGTGCTTAGTTGACAGATAAAATTCTGTGCAGACCTTTCCTTCCTGGTACCTAACATTTGGGCTCTGGGCCCGTTTTCCTTGCATGCAGAGTATGTTTTCTGATATCATTCCTTCTTTTTAATTAATTTTTTTTCTGGCTAGGACTGTTCCCCAGCAATGGTTCTGGCAGAACTGGGGTAGCCTTGGCTGTGCTGTTGGGCTGGGCTGGGGCTGGAAACAGCCCTTGCCCCTTCCTGTGGAGTCATCCCTCAGCAACATCGAACAGGGTGGCTCAGAATTCCTTTTCTTTGCCTGTCTCCAGTTACCCAGCGCTGAGATGGTGAAAGCAGGTGCCAAGTGACAGTGCTAAAAATAGCAATTTCAATCACTGTTCCTAATACGGGGGNGGGGGGGGGGGGGGGGTGGAATTTCAGCTCCCCTCCCCCTCCAAGACCAGCTCCCCTTGCACACCCCTGAGAGTCTGTCAAAATCATGCTGACATCCCAGCTCTCCTTTACACAGGCTCTTAAATGAGAGTTATCCATCAACTCCAGGTTAATGTTGGGACACAGGAGGGCCCTGATTCCTGACAGCTTTGGCAGAGCAGACATGGCTGAGGCTTTGAAGCAGGGTTCACTGGGAGCACTATGGAAAGGCAGCACTAAGAACTCTGTAAGGAACTGAATTTCACTTTCTATTTAGAAAAACAATCCTTTTTAATCTCATTTCTCTAATCCTCATCTTCCTAATAACAAGCCATGATCTATTAGCTTTAAAGCTTGAGGAAATGAGGGGTGAAAGACAGTAAAATTCCAGAGTAGTTTGGCTTGGAAGGGAGTTTAAAACCCATCTCGTTCCACCCTCTGCCATGGGCAGGGTCACCTTCCACTATCCCAGGTTGCTCCAAGCCCTGTCCAACCTGGCCTTGGACACTTCCAGGGATGGGCAGCCACAGCTTCTCTGGGCACCCTGTGCCAGTCTCACAGCGAAGAATTTCTTCCTAATGTCTGATCAGGGTGTGCGTTTGAAAATCTAGGTCAGATTTTCTCTGATACTTTGTCTTTTTGGATTTAAGCCTATTAACATTTTTTTTTCTTTAGGTTTCCCATAGGATCTAGACCCTGCCTCACTGCATGCAAGAGCACACAGATATCATCAATTATAGAAGAACTTTAAGAAGTCGTAATTAATATTTTGACAGAAAGCATTACTTACAGAGAGACATTCTAAACAGAAAGAAACTAAAATTTCCCTCTTCTAGTTATAGTAAAAATCTGAACCCAAACAAACTAAACTTATTTTGGACATTCTGCTGTTTCCCTTGGTAACAGTCCTTATATGGAACAACAAAAATCTGGCTTTTGTTGACCTCCCCATCACTACTTTTTCTGGTTCTTCCACATTGGCTGAAGGTTTCAGGATTGAATTCACAAAGGCTGGAGTGGATGGTTGACATAGAACAATAACAAAACATTTGGCAGGCAATTTTAACCACCAATTTTAATTTGAAAATAATTGCATTGCCTACTTTTCAAAATTTCTGTGGTTTTTGTTCTCTGTAATGGAAACTTTTGCACTTCTTTATGTCTAACTTTCAGTTACATTGTGTGTAAGGACAAACTGAAATCTCCTTTAAAGAGTGTGTATTGAACTCTAAAAATAACCTGGAGAGAAACCTGGCTTTTAACTTTTTTTAGACCATTGCTGTGTAAGAAAATGATATTTTAAAAGATGTTCCCTTGGAAGAACATAAGTGGTTGGGTTTAGTCAGAATTTGGAAGAATTTGCCTTGAGAAGGAAGGTATGTAATTACCTGTGGGGGTGCACAGGTGTGAGGGAAAGCAGACAAGTTTGTGCATGATAGCAAAAGGTGCTGAATTTAGAAACAAATAGGGGATGTTTTTGGAATCTTTTAGTGGAAGGAAGTTTAGCTTAGGTATACATTTGAACTGAGAATGTAAGTCTAGAACAGGGCAGAAGCAGCTGGACTTACCCTGCTTCGAGTCCTGTTTTCAGGCTTTCTTCTTGAAATCACAGTCAACTGAGGCATAAAATTAAAATTTTACAGTAAAAATCTCTGATTTTCACTTTCACTTTGGGACTCTTAGTTCAAAATTTGAAGTGCAGTAAAGGTTCTCTCGTGCCCTGTGCCTGTCCTTGTCGAGTCTGTCAGTGCAATAGGGACAGAAGTGTTCTGCTGACTTTGACCTGGGGAGAAATGACCAGATGTGGTATATGTTCTGGTAAAGTAAAATTCCTTTTCCATAAATATATATTTTAAAACCTGATATGGACTGTCCTGAGAGAATAGACCATGACTCTTCTAGTTTCTGATGTAACTGTGGGTTTGTCTGTCTCAGTGGGACAGTCTGGGACATGGGATGGGAGCCTGGATGCTGCTTCCAGCTGACATTATCTGTTTCCTGCTTGAATAAAATCACGGGGTAAGTTCAGAACAAGGCAAAAAAACCCTCTTGCCTTCAGAAGTGGCTCTTGGTACTTGCAGTGTGGGTGGAATGTCGTTTTCTTTTCTCATAGGTTACTAAAACACGTCTCTGGTTTTGTTTGTGCCCGGTCCCTGATGCTATTCTGCCTTTTTGCACAGTTACAAGCTCCGCATGGCCTCTAGATGTCCCTCCTCCTCCTCGCATAACCCCAGCTCCAGGCAGTGCAAGAAATCCAGCTCTGCCACATTCCACTTCTTCAAGGAATAGACCCTGAGCATGTCTGACCAAACCAGGTACAGCCACATAGCCATGGGAGGGTGCACAGAGATCCCTTCTCCTGTGCTCACAAACCCCTCCGTGTTTCTGTGGGCAAGGAGTGCAAGGCACTTTGGAGATACAAGCCAAGCCTCAGAAAAGCCACAGTGTCATTGGTCTTGTAACTGGTGCAGCTGTGGTTTGGGGGAAGGCTGAGATGCTGAGAAGTGGATGAGCCATAAAAATGCTACATCCCCTCCCACGTTGGAAGTGATGCTTCCAGTCCAACACTGTGAGACTGCTGAGATGCTTGTACTGTCTCATTGCTGGGGTGGAGAGTCTCTAGGATTTATTATCTTTGGAGCTTTTTTACCAGCAATAATCTCCTCTTGAAATATATGATGTACTAATTCCAAGAGAATAAGGTTTTCTCTAGTCATGGGTACTTACATACTGTGGATCAAAAGGATGGATTAGGGTGTTGTGATAATGAGTGAGCTGGGACCCCAGGCAGGTTCAAAGGAGTGCTCCTTATTGAAAAAACCTGGCCTTTTTAAGCAATTAGGTGGTTATCAGTTCACACAGTTTTAAGGCACAACAAGCCCAAGGCAATCAATGACAATGTGGACGTGTTGTGGATGTGCCGCAGTCACACAGCACCTCTCTCACATCTCTCTGCCTCTATTCTAGCTGAGTTACTCTCCCACAGTTCCCTTCTACTTAGCCTAAGTAACAGGCTGAAGCCATGTTACAAAGCCTTCCCTTTATGAAGCCTTACATGCCAGTAAGATTGGAGTAGTCAGCCCTTTACCCCTCATGGAAGGTTTAAGGGGATTTTCGTTCAGGATCTTTTAGGACCTGAGGTGTTGCTCCCCTGGATCCTGGGGAGCTTGATGATGGTGATGATTTTTGTCAGGATGGGTTTTATCCCTGTCTCAGAAGGAGTGGTGTTTGTATCTGATTGTAATAGTGCAGCCAGTGCTTTGGGATCTGTTAGGCTGAATAGGTGAACACTGAACAAATACTAAATCTCAAAAAAACTGCATACCTGGGAATGTGCATTTTGCTGGCTGCTTTGCTGGCACAGCACAAGCTCAAAGACCATCATTACAATGCAAATTGCAGTGCTGTGATAACTTGCAAAAACCTTAGCTGGGGTAATGGTGAGATAAACTCTGTAATGAAGCACTATGGGCTTGGGCAAATTAATGACTCAGCCCCATGTACGGGTGAGGCTGAGTTGATTTTCTGCTGGTTTAAACAAGACATTGTTTTCTGCTCCTTCATTTCCCCACCACTGACTTGCAGATAATAGTCTCCTTTATACTGATGTAACAGCTAGGGAACAGGGTACTTAATGTGTGTAAAGCTAAAGGTGAGAATGAGTGCTGGCAAAATCAAGACACTGCAGCCTGAAGTTTATTCTTTCTTAAAATCTTTCAAAAAACAACATTTGAGGGAATAGTTAGTAAAATTCTGAGGTTTGCTATCTCCTGAATAATGGGGGTGGTTGCTAATGAAATGTCCCTAGCTGTGCCACAGAGCATTTAGTTGTGGGAAATCCAAGCAAAATTAAATTGTGAGTGTCTCTTCCCTGTACAGTGGTTGCTGAATGACTTGTCCTGCTTCCAGCTCCATGGAACCTGGAACTGTGATTCCTTCAACTATTTCTGATTAAACACAACTCTCTGTGTATTTTCAGGTACCAGAAACTTCTGACTGGAAAAGGTGAGGTGAAGTAATCCTCAAGCATTTTCCTCTCCTGCTTTGCTCAGATGAGGTGAGATGGGTTCCTCAGCAGACAACAGGGATAGTGGTTTCTTCTGCTGGAAGTGATGATGAGCTTCTGTCATCTCACCCTTCCTTCCAAGCGAGGGAGCACAGAGCAGGCTCCTGCCTTCTCCAGAGAGTGATGAACTGTGGATGCTGAGGACAGAGTGACCTCGGGATCAACCAGTGTGTGGAGCCCGTGTGCCAGCATGGAGAACAGCATGAAGAGGTGTTCAGGCAAAGAACCCGTGTTCAGAGGGTGGATGGGTCTGGATGAGTCTCCCCTTTCTGGGAGAACACAGAGGGTTTAACATACTATGCAATTAAATTCTGAAAAGACTGTTACATCTTTTTAGTTTCTGCTTTATATCCTAACAGGTAAAGAACTGGGCATCTCAAAAAAAAAAAANAAAAAAAACCACTGAAGGGAGTGGTGGGTTTTCCTGGGGTTTCCACATGTGAAGTCTGTGGGTATCCCAGTTTCTTGACTTTGTACCATTAGCTTTAAGGGGAAGATGCTGTTGCTTTTGAGGTGCATCAGGACCCATGTTTTTTGGGAAGATCACTTGTTATATGATCTCTGGGGAATGCACTGATAGCCCAGCTCCACAAAGGGACAAACATCCATTTCTCAAAACTACCATACCTTGTATTGCCAGTCTGGTACTGTTTAGAGTCAGGATTTATTTATTTAGGGACAGTATCAAACATGGCTGTTGCTGGGCAGTATCAGGCCAGACTTGTCCTTAAATACAACATTTGTCCTTAAATAGAGCACCTGTGTTTGCATCTCTAGAAATGTGTTTGTTTTCAGGGGCCCTGTCCAGAGGCCATCCATGAGGACAGCCAGCAAAGACTAATTCCAGAAACACACAGGTCAGCTGGTAAAATGCAGTGCAGAAAGGTCTCTTACCTCTTTCTTGCCCCCAGATGGGGTCAGTCACACCCAGGTGAATCATCTTCTGGGCAGAAGTTCCACCCAGTTTACACATGAAGGGAAGGGTTCCTTCTGCCAACACATGATTTTCCAGGATCCCTGCTAAAGTAGCATCCAGGTTTGGATTTTTTTAAGGAGTCTAAAGGGGTTTGTTGTCCTATTTCCGTCTTGTTTCAGTTAATTTATTCCTGTCCTTGACTTTGCACTCCACACAGATAAGCACAGATCTGTGTATGCACACGTTAGTTAAGAAAAAACATGTGCCCAGTTGATGCTCCTTCCCATCACCCTGAAAAAATAAAAATAAAGGATCAATTTTATATATATATATCTTAACATATAGATATATATATGACAGATTAAAATATATATGTATGGAATTGCTGAAAACAGTTAATTTTGTATAGTTTTGATGAAAATCAAATTGTTCACAATGAATACAAAAGCTTTTAAAGAAGAAACATTGTTCACCATAAAAATGTTTTAGGTATGTGTTGAGATGGAAGAAAAGGTTTTCAGAATCTGGTATTATCTCAGTACAGGTTTTTTTGGATAAACCCCTCTTGGAGGCTTTCTAAGTGCAATTGTGGTTTGGGGGAAAGCTGAGTGGCTGAGAACTGGATGAGCTGTAAAATGCTGCATCCCCTTCCATGCTGGAAGTGATGCTCCCAGACTGTGAGACCACTGAGATGCTCATGACATTGCTGGCTGCTCTGTCTCATTCCTTGGGTGGAGACTCTCTAGGATTTGTTCCCTTTGGAGTTTTTTGCTAGCAATAATCTCCTCTTGAAATAGATGTACTAATTGCAAATGAAGTTTGGGATTTTTCACAGCAGCCTTGGAAGACTGAGATTCTCATTAGGCATTCAAGCTAGTTGGAAGTGAGTATCCAGATCTGCTAGGCAGCTTGGTAAATTTTGGTCAAGTAGCACAAAAAAGTAACTTTTCTGGCCTTATGTCTATGTCCAAGCAGTTGGTGTGCACATGCAGCTCTCTGGTCAGTTTGTCTCACTTTGGTTTTGCACTTTTTTTTTTTAATTTTCTTTCCACATTTTGTCCTTCCTTTCATCATGTAATATTAGTATGGTAAACACTGTTCTTTCAAACAGGAATGCTCTTCCTGTGTGTCTGGAGAGTACCTATATCACATGAAAAATGAGTATACAGTGCTAATAAACCCAATATACTCTGACTTAAAGCACCAGTATTATTGGTGATTGATTGATTGATTGATTATGATTGATTTTCCCTGTGAGGTTTTCTATGACACCTTGTCAAAGATCACAGTTAGTGTATAAATTATCACTAGTCACTTGAGAATTGTTGCTGAGGAAGAGTTTTCTTGCCATATAACCCAAATAGTGCTTTAAAGAAGCTGTTCTCCTCAGACCCACTCAACTTGCAGTCAGCTAAATTAAGTCTGGAGTTCTGGCATGGATGCTGCCCAGTTTAGTGCCTTTAAGGCATCCCAGTGAGGTTACTAGAGGTCACTTCTGTGCAATTTATTTTTGCTGCCTTTTTATGAGTGTTATCAACTATAAAAATGGAAAGACTCAAGGAGAGAAGTATGTACATTGTTGTGATACAGGAACATTTTTCCCAGAAAAATTCGGATTTATCACACAAGTTTGTAAATATGTATTTACAATTTTAAAAGCACGTCTTTATGTCCCTGGTTATAAATGATCTGTTTTTAAAGTTTTATAATGTGTGATTCAACCAAGAGACCACAGCCCAGAGCTTTATATTGTACTGGTCTGTTTGAAGGGTCCATTAGAGTTTAAGCTGTAGCAGAAAAATATCCACACCACTGACAAGAAGTGGTTGCACCAGACTTCATCATTTTTCCTCAGATAAGAAATGCAGGTTTTTTTGAGAGGGAGGTTGGGGAGGGGGCTGATTTTTTTATTGCAGAAAAAAAGCATCAGTTCAAAATGGTGTCATTTCTCTGGACCAGTGAGGAGATTTCATTCACTGTGGGTTCAGGAAAAAAAATGCCATTTTTTTCCCAAGGCAGAATTTCACAGTTTTGCAGCAAATTTTTAACCTCCCCCATGCCTGCTGATGAAATGTGAAATTTTGCCCTTGTCTAATATCACAAGTTCTTGTGAAAATTCAAGGAGAGTGTGGGGACAGAGCTCAGGTTTTGCATGTAGAATTTGCAAGGATGACACTGGCAGCTCTGCAGTGCTCTCATGGCAGTGCTGATACAGAGAGATTTATTAAAAATAAACTGTGAAGATGTGGTGGGACCTGGTTGATGCTTGGGTTCTGAACATTGCTCTGGAAGACTGAAAGCTCTGTTATCTGTCTGCCATGTAAAGAAAAAGAACAACAATAAATTAATGTGAAAAACCATATTATGGAAATATTTATTGTTATTTCAGCCAAGGAGGTCTTAAAAACAGAGATTGAGTGTGTTCTAGCTCTGAAACAACTGAATGGCTTGGAGCTTTCCTGGTGGGTGGCAGGAGGGGAGGAAGGAGATGTAAGTGTTGCCTTGGTCTGACAGGTTCTGTGCACACAGACAGGGATTGATTCTCCCAACAGCTCCACCCGAGATCTGCACGCTTGGAGAAGCAGCACATGAGCCCTCTGCAGTGTGGCCTCTCCATCCAGATCCAAACCTCCTGCTGAGGTGTGTCAGCATTGTGGAACTCAAGGCTGCTTTTCTCAGCTGGGAGGGAAATGTTCAGGTAGGGTGTGCAGTGGGAGGGTGGTTTTCCTTTCTAGGAGTGGTCCCTGTTTCATACACTGTGTGTCATCACAGCACACTGAGGCATTTTATGCTTTCTTCAGGGCCGTGGGACTTGGCTCTTTCCATAGAATCACAAAATGTTTTGGGCTGGAGGGACCTTAAAGCTCATCCCATTCCCCCCCTGCCTCAGGCAGGAACACCTTCCACTGTCCCAGGGTGCTCCAAGCCCTGTCCAGCCTGGCTTTGGACACTTCCAGGGGTCCAGGGGCAGCCGCAGCTTCTCTGGGCAGCCTGGGCCAGGGCCTCACCAACTTCATTGTAGAAACCTTCTTTAAATGTACTCTAAAAGGGCCCTTCTTCAGTTTAAATCCCTGTAAGGGAATCACTGAGGGTGATGGGCAGCCATGGTCACGGGTGCATTAATACAGCCACATTCCTTTTATTATTTTAAAAAATAATATTTTATTATTCCAAAAATAACAGCAGGTACAATAAATAGGTTTGGGAACAGCTGAATAATATATATTAATATTAATTTCACATAAGCTAAAAATTACTCTTTCACCCCAGAGAATCTGAAGGTTCCTTATGCATTATAAATCTGATCTGTTAGTGAAAAGCCACTATTGTCACTGTCACCAATCAGTGCCTGCAGCAGCCTGACAGGCAGCCAGGCTCCTCTGGCAGTGTCACAGCCTGTTTGGCTTTCAGTAAATGCCACCCAGTTTCAGGTAAATTTGAAAGGATTTGATTACGCTGAACTGTCATTCTGTCCCTGCATGAAAACCTTGAGAAATATTCTTTAAATAGCTACATGCCTCCATTCCTCTGTCTGTGCTGTCACATGAAGCAGCATTAATTACTCCTTCTTATAAGAGCTGTGGCTTTTTTGGGAGAAGGCTACATCCAAAACCAGATAAGGAGGATCACTTTCTCATGATGGAGCTGCTGCCTGGAGGCTGTTCAGAGGCCAAGCTGGCCAGAGGCTGCCCCAAGCCTTGGCTCGGGGCACGAGGGGGGCTGGATCCTCACAGGTGAAGGAGCACAGCTTGTCCCAGGCCCTGGGTGTGAGGATTGCTGGCTCTGCAGCCATGGGAATCCAGATTAGGAAGGAGAGACAAAGGAGGCGAGGGGGCTCGAGAGGCCGAGTTCCAACAATGTTTATTGGGGAGGATTGGGAGCTCCAGAGCGCTGAGAAAGGGCTGAGATCCCCTTTATAGGGGGTGGGAGGGGAAAATAACATCCAATGGGGAGAAAGTGGTGGATTCGGGATAGGAAGATTGTCATAACCCAGCCACTGAGGGGTGATAATGGGAGGGGAGCCCTTTGAACAGTCCAATCGAGGGGGTAACTGTCAGGAATTCTCTGGAAGGAAGGGAGGGGGCTGAGGGTGATGGATAGGAGAGAGAGAGAGATCAGGGATTGACCAAGGGAAGAGAACAGGGATTGACAGGGATGTTTCAGGAAGCTGGGAGGGGAGAACCCAGGGGGTACGAGCTGGGAAAATGAGGGGGTAAGGGAGAAACCATTGCAAGCAATGAGAACTGCAGTGAACCTAGAAACACAAAACTGTCCAGCAACAGTTCAGCTCTGTGTGTGTGGTGCTGGCAGGAGGATGCAGACAACACGACCCTGCCAGGGGCTGGATCCCCTCCCAAAGTCCCAGTTAGCAAAGCCAGGGGGCTGTTTCAGTCCTTGGTGCCAGTGCTGGTTGTAAATGCTCTTCCAAGGCTGTGGGACATAGAGAACTCAGAGTGGGCAAAGAGGACACGAGTCCATCCTGCCTGAGCTCACCTGAGACACTGCAGGAGAGCGGCAGAAATGGAGCAGCAAACCCAGCACTGCTGAGTAACATTTTCCTGGGCTGTGAGCAGTCGAGCCTTTGAGCCTTTCCCTGGGCTCACACCCACCCAAGGGCATTGCTCAGAAGCTGCTCTGGTGCTGTGACACACCTGGGATGCTCCAGCCCCGCGGGCACCGACAGAAATAGTGCTGAGCCTCCTGCTGGGAGGGACATTTCCCGTGGTGCAGTGATGAACTCGCCTGGAAGTGACAGCAGAGCATGTTCTGCCCTGCTGGCCATGGACAAGCATCACTTATTCCCCAGTGAGGAAGAGGAGGGGCACTGACAGGTGCTGGGGGTAGGGGACAATTTCAGGCTGGGCTGCATTTTGTTCATATCTGACTTTGCAGCTGCAAAAGAAGAAGAAGAAGGGGCAGTTGTTAAAGATCAACTCTGGATGTGTTACCTTAGGTATGAGATGTTAATGCAAACAGGGCCACCCCCTGCCTTTTTGTAGTGCTCTGCTAAGTTTTGGGTCACTTTGACTTCAGCAGAACTTTGCAGGGTTGGTTTCCTGTTTACCTTTTTGTCCTTGTGTGCCAGTGGCTGTGCCAAGAGCACGGTGAGGGGGTATTAACTCCAGGCTCATTTTCTTGCCCCAAGTCAGCTTCTCTGGGCCTCTACACTCCTCCAGCTGAAGCTCTGGGGAATAGACTGTGTGGGGACAGGCATTGCATCAGAAAATCTGTACTACAAAACATTGCTCATTATCAAACTCACTTCTTGCCATCTGCACAATGTATTTACTCTCTTATAGATTGAGTTTTTCTACAGCTGGAGTGTTTAATGGCCAGAACTGACAGACTCCCTGAACTTCTTTCTTGGGTTCCTCTATCACATGCAGTGATTCAGGTCTACCTGGGGTGTATTGATTCAGGAATGCTTCTTAATTTGACCTTCAAGTGAAATATCCAAACTATTTCCTGTAGTACTCTGTTCTAGTAGATTCTGTATCTGAGCTCAGTTTCTCTTTGTGCCCAGCATCAACTGATTAGAGTACTTTCAGAGTTGGTATTTCTTCTCTAAAGGATGTTTATCTATTAATTAAGCCATACTAAAGCTTTACTTTTGATAAACTACCCAAAATATTCTCTAAGTCCTTTAGGGCTTTTTCTNAAATCTTTTTTGAAAGAATAAAACTCAACCAAACAAAATTGTCTTTCAGCCAAGAGCTGCTGGAGATGTAATCTGAAGGAAGGTTGAAATATGTTTAATTGCTGCCTCTGATGCCAAACCTTAAGTGCTTTGCTTCAAAGTGAGTTCTTCATTTGCCTTGCATGACAAATGCATCAGAGTTACAGAAACCTTCCAGAGCTGATGTCAGTGGTGTGGTCTGAGGAGGAATAATCACATCCACACATCCCCGTGCATCCAGCCAGAGATTCCACCAGCCCTCCTTGTGACAGTGCTGCGCTGCAAGAAAATGCAAAAATCCTCACTTGCTATTTTCCTCCCAGAGTCTCTGCCTTGCACCAGTGAAATGCTGATTTCTAACAGAAGAAATGAGCTCTCACTTGCTACCATTTGTAGCTGATGACATCTCATTAAGGATAATTTCTGAATGTTCTTTCCTGAGCCCTCCCCCATTCCCAGATCCTTTGCTGCAAAGAACATTGTTGTGAATAACCCCATTTCTTGCACAGGGTATTTCTAGAGCTGTGAAGTAGCACAGTAATGAAGTGTTCTCATGCTGTAATGAGTTTAGCTGAGTTTCTTCTCTCCCTTTCATGCATTTCCTGTGGCACATTGTTGTCTGTTCAGAGGGATAATTGGGTACAGAAGAGAAGCAGATCTCCACTGAGCTGCACTCTCCAAGGTTCTCCTGTCCCAGTGTGAACTGTTCCTGTGCTGCTGCCAGCATGGGCTGGGGATTGCAGGTGCACTGAGCCTCTCCCTTTGCATTTTGGGGCTTCTGATCATCAGTGGGGAGCAAATGAACTGCTACAGCCTCCTGAAATGACCTGGAGAGATCTCTCAGCAGTCATTCCAGGCCAAGGGCTGGTAAAGGTGCATTAGATGGACCTTTCCTGGCTGTTGGTGGTTTGGTGGTAACTCAGCTGTGATGTTTTTAAGCTGCTTGTGTTGCTGCATCTGGGGAAATCTGCTCATGAGCAAATCTGGCTTCAGCAGTGCAGTCCTTTGCAGAAAAACCTTCCACTGAGTGAGAGGTTGCAGCTGACATCCCTCTCCTTTCACCTCCCTCCCACATTTCCAGGGCACTGAATGCACAGATTTCATTCACTGTGTGCAAACACAGCTCCTCTAAACTGAGCTCCAGCATCTTAACAAGGGACACATTATTGACATTATTCATAACACTCATATATTTCCTTTTCACCTAGAAAGAGAAGCTGTGGGTCAGTTTAGTGTTCTGTTAGTGGTTGTTTTCTGTACAGGGTGAGTTGCTGCAGCTGATGGAGCTCACTATGGCACCAACAGAACTGGGGGGACCTTAAGGAACCTTGCACATGCTAAATAGATCTCAGGGTGTTGTGGTAAGCACAGAAGCCCAGAGGAGGAAATCTGGCATTGGCTCATGTGTGGGACTGGGCACAGCAGCCCAGGTGTCAGCTGTGAGGAAAATCCAGGTGAGCTGCAGTGAGGTGGGAAATGTCATTTCTGTAGCTCAGAGAGGATCATTTCTTAGGAGCAAAATGCACTGAGCTAAACTGAGCATTCCTTAGAGTGTGTCCAGAGTGAAGGGAAAGCACTGGGAGCTGCCCTGCTCTGGATCTGCTCCCAGTGTCAGCACAAGAGAAAGTGGTAGATGGTGAGCAGGGACACAAATCTCAGACCAGCTCAAACAAGAGGGCTTCTTTTCTTGCTTTCTGGTTTTTAGGGATGTGGACTGGCTGGATCCAGAGGCAGGAAGCTGTGAGCAGTGGTGTGAAATGGAGCATGGCCTCCTGTGTTGTGGAACTGCTGCACTGGGCTGGACCTGGAGCCCCACAAGGAGCTTGGACCCCACAGGAGCTCCTCCAGAAAACCCTCTGCAAATCAAGGAGCAAAAAGCCTTTAACTGTTCCCCTCTTTATTCCCTCTTATCCCCAGAGTGCCTCTCCCTCCAGTGACAAAGCCCTTAGCACCTCCAGAGGACAGGTTTTCTAGGATTACTGGGTTGTTTTATTGGTTAAGAACCTACAGTGCCCTCTCCTAATGCATAATGGAATTGGGGAGAAAGAAAAATACATCTGTGGGTTCATCTGCAACACTAAAACGCTTGATGTCTCAAAGTTGGAAAACTTTTGCTAAGGAAGTAAAGGGAAAGGATTTCCAGGTAGCCTCTTACATAATTTTCTTTCTTTCTTTCTTTCTTTTTTTTTTTTTCCTAAATCATGCTTTAATATTTCAGAGCTGCATGCAGCTCTGCAGTGGATTCTGCAGACAAGTTACCAAACAGCTCTGGGAAGGATTTCCTGGGACATAGTCAGAGAGAGAGCAACAGGCACAGTTAGGGAGGAAGAAAACAGCCACAGGAATAAATTCCTGAATGTTGAAGACATATGGAACAAATGGCCCAAGTTTTGCTTTCCTTCATGTGATAGACAAGAAGGTCAAGTTGAATCTCTTGTTCCTGTGAGGGCAGAGATTGTTCCTTTGTCTTTAGTGTAATAAACATGAAAAGTAGTCTCAGGTTTGTTTGTTTGTTTGGACTCTGCCAAAGATAGTCTGAGCCTAAAATAATGTTAATCATAGAGTCCTAGACTAGTTAAAGGATGCTTTAAAGAGCATCTAGCCCAGCCTCCTGCCATGAGCAGGGACATCTCCAGCTTCTTGAGATTGCTCAGAGCCCCATCCAGCCTGACCTTGTACGTTTGCAGGGATGGAGCAGCCACAGCTTCTCTGGGCAACCTGTTCCAGGGCTTCTCCACCCACACCATAAAATATTTCTTCCTTAAGTTTACGTTAAATCTGAGGGAGTAGATGTACAATAACCCGGCCCAGCTGGGATTTTGTGGGCAGCTCCTGGCTCGGTGCCCACCCCGTGCAGCGATGCTGCCCCATGAGCTGGGCTGCTGCAGCACAGACCACGACACTTCAGTGACTTCAATTTCCGCTGCTTGGAATTTTCACGGGGTTACTCGGCCTCTCTCAGCCTCCTTTGGCTGCAGGGAGGGGCTGAGATCATCGTCCTGTATCCCCTGGGCTTGCTTGTACCTGCAGGTACTTCTCATTTTCTGCCCTGGGCTTTCTGCTGCTGTAACCTGACAGTTTCTAATTCCACCTAGGTCACAGTGTGTTGTCCCAGCCATGTGGTAACGTTTCTTCCCAGCAGACTTCCCCAAAAAAGCTCCGATGACTCACGGAGAACAAATTTATGCAGAGCTCCCGGAGTCAGCATCCTTTGCATTGGCAGAGAAAGTTTTTCAAATAAAGATGAATCAGCACTGTCGGACTTTGCTGGGAGTTAACTCTAGGCCCCTTTTCCCTGGAAAAGTCTGGAAAAGCCCTGGCTGGTGCTTACGCTGAAGGAATTGCAGCCAGGCATCTCTGCGGGATGCAGACGGATGGGCACGGCGGGCAGGTTTGGGAGCCAGTGCTCGCCTCGCTGCCCCTTTCCCTCGAGCATCCCGGCGGGGAGGCGGCCGGGAGAGGGTTAAGGCAGGCGCCTCGTTGTTCCGTGCCTGAGTTAGCTCTGCCAGGTGCCTCCAGAAGCGCTCCGGGAGCAGCCGCTGCATCCGGGTAGAGGGAGGAGGGCCGGGCAGCCACTGCAGCAGGGCAGGGGATGCTGCTGAACGCGGCTCCAGTCTCCTCCCCCTCACCGGTGTGGCTGGGGGAAGGGAGGAGCGGGCTGTAGGGAATGGACAAGCGGCGGGGGGTGACGCCAGGAGCCCCCGGAGCTCAGCCCACCCACCGCAGCCCCGGCGCGGCCGGTCCCACCCGCAGCTGCGTCCGCTGGAGAGCTCCTCTGACCTCCTGAGGTGCAGCTCGGGCTCCACGCCCCGCCAAGAGGCGGAGAAGGATCTTTCCGGTGCTCCGGCATCCCCGATGCCCTCGCAGCGAGTGGGCTGGAAGGACGTGGGAAAACTCTCGTGTTTGTGGAGGAGACGTGTCCGAGCTCACGGACAATGTAGCCGCTGGGTTTGAATATCTCAGGAGACGAACCTCATTACTTTGTTCTGACCATGGCAGATACCCCAGAAGGGGCCAACCCTCAGTGCCTGGTGCTAATTTGTGCCTGAAGCCACCAGACCTGCCCAGGACGCACGAGAACCTCCTGGGAGAGGCTGAGACGTTTGGTTTTCTCAATGAAAATACTGATGACGCTCCACCGAAAACATGAGCGCTGATCCTCTGCGTTGAGAGAAGGGGAAAGAGCATCCTGGCATCTCGGGAAGAGGCACCACCATTCCTCCCTGGGTGTCTCCTCCTGCCTGCTGAGGATCCGGGGCTGGCAGGAGGTCTCGGAGCTCCGGGCTCTGCTCCATGACGAACACTCAGGACTGTAGGGAAGCCATGGACTCCCCTCCGGTGACCTCCAGCCCTGCTGCAGGGCCCGTTACCTTCTCCCAAGTTTTCGGTCAGCAGTGCCAGCTCATGGAAGCAGGTAAGAGAGGAACGTGCACAGGCACCACCTTGTCATCCTACATCCCACCTCCTGGTTTGCAGTGTCCTTGCTGTCCCTTTTCCTGTTCTGTTTCCCAAGTTCTTCCCTAAAATGTGTTTTCCAAAGGGAAAATTGGGGTGACCCCTTTTGCATTTGCAGACCACCCCTGAAACCACTCAAAAGCTTTGTGCCCAATTATTTACAAACAGGAGCAAGGGTTGGGGTGACTCTGGGGGTTTGGGTTAATGTGGACTGGAACCAGCTGCTCTTTCCCTGATGGTGGAAGTTCCTGTTTGGCTGTGAGCAAAACGTGCAGTGATTTTTGCATTTCAAAACAATGACATTCAAAGTGGAGGTTGATTTGCTGCTTTGGAGGGCGATTGCTGCAGCGTGTGGATCTCTGCTTTGGTATTCAGGGTCTGTGAAGGACAAAGTGGGTTTTTTTCCATGGCTTTTCCTGGCTGTTTGTGTTACTATAGCACCTGGGAGCTCTGTTCCTTTTCCCAGGTGTTTTCATGTATTTCTAACTCTCTACAGATGGGCCTGGTTATTTCTTATCTGGGCCTTTTGGCTGTTACGCAGGTGGTGTTGTAACATGACTAATCCCAAATTTTCCATGTTTGCCTCTTGCTCCTCATAGGTGCTCTGAAGCACCAGTCTGTGAAGTGCCCCAGAGTTGTGTACTCACATCTTCCTTCATACCTGCTTTCCCACGTTTATGAGATTGGATAAGGGATTTTACAAGATTTACTCCTATTTTCCTATCCCAGCTGCCAGCTAGTTCTGAGGAAGGATATGTTTGTTTACTTAGAACAGTGGCTAAACCTGGGTGTCTGCAGTGGTGTCATAACAACACTTGCTCTGAATTTTTAGGGCTTGTTTTGCTGAGATCTACTGGTACTTTCTTATTACTGTTTGTGCTGGTGCGGGTACCTTGGCAAATTTGTCCTGCAAAGTGTCCCATCCTTCTTCCTTCTCCTGTCTCTCTCATCTATTAGCCAGTTCTGTAACTAATGAGGTTTGGATTGTATGTTTCTACTTCTGTAGTGACATTAAAAATGTTATGCATTAGTTTCCTGCAGGTCTCTCTGGGACTTCTGCTCTGCCTCTCATACTCTCACAGGTAGAGCTGGGAGGATGAGTCATTAGGTGACTAATTAGCTGACTGCTACTCAGTTAATCAAGCTTGCAATCATGCTGCTGCCTCCAAGAAAATGTCAGGCAGATCTTCAAGAGGATTTGGCATAAACTTTCCTATTACATGTCCTGGGATCAGTCCAAAGGCTGTGGATCCATTGTGTCAGGTCTTACCCAAAGAAGAGGTGTAGGAGAAAGCCCTGGTTCTGGGTGAGCAGTTTTTTTCCCAAATTAGCAAGATCAACGAGGTGGGAAAACACAGGTGGTAGTTTCAGCTTGGTTTGTTTTCCTTTCCCTTTCTTAGAGGGAAATGCTGCAGAGAAAACCTGGGACTTTTGGGTTTTCAAATCCCACCTTGGTCAGTCAACCAGAAGATTTTTTCCTTTGTGGTGGATCCTCTTGGCAGGATTTTCTAGGTGTTTTCTCAGGTACAAGGTGAGTTGCAATGTCAGGATGGTTGCCATGGGTGTCTGTGACATCCAAAGGGATTTCAGTAGATCACAGGTGTTCCTATGAGTTTTCTATCCTTGTGGCAATCATGGTAATACATACTCAGCCCTCCTGGAAGCACAACTTCAGCTGAAGTGTCTGTGATGTGTCTGTGTTCAGAGACCTTGCAGTGTGGGCAGGAAGGATGCCCTCAGGAAGTGGGAGTGGACAGAGATTTGGGACACCAAGCTCTGGTTCCTGACCTGTGTCCTGTGTCACTGAAGTGACATTTGGGATAGGGCCACAAAAGGTCTCCATGTCGAGTAGGGCTGTGCAAGTGCCTTTACAAACCATAAAACCAGACCTTGCCCCTGGGATTCCCCTCAACAGCAGTGTGTGAGGAGCTAAGTCCTGACTCAAACAGGCCAAATCTCACCAGAAAGATTTGTGGACACCCAGTAGCACATCGTTGTCATTGGTGACATATGGGCTTCTTAATACCACTGGGATGTGCTTGAATGATAAAGGTACTGCCCTTAATTCAATGTCAGATTTTGTGCCTGGAGGATTGCCAAGCTTGAGAGAGATCACAGACTTGACAGCACCCTTTGATGTGCCACCTGCAACAATCTCAGGGGTTTTGTAGCTTTTGCCTGTGGTTTGAGAACACCCCTCCTCCAAAGAACATGTGAGAAGAGCTGGACTCTGCTTGAAAAATGCACTTCAAGTTGTGTGTAGCATCATCTGCCCTCAGTGGAGAAGCCAGAGGGTGTGTGATGCTCCCCTGCAAACACATCCCCTTCTCCCAGTGCTGCTCTTCAGTAGCTTGCTCTGAAAACCAAAACCTGAATATCTGGAAGTCAGTTTTCCCCTTGCCAGCTGCACTTTATCCCCATTGATGTAAGGCTTGAAAAGTTGGGGGTTTTGTGCAGCTGATTGTGCACAATTGGCTGATTATTCATGCAGAGCTTATGGAGAGTTCTGTAATCACAGGATCAGTCTGTGAGTGTGGTGGCACATGGGAGCCCTGCTCCAGAGCTGGCTTGCCCTTTGCACAAGTCCTTGCTCTGTATTGAACCTCTGGAGCAGCATTTTCTAGCACAGCACATGGGATGCTCTTTGGAAAGTTATTTTTCTACCTTCCCATTTTATTCTGTTGCCCCTTACCTCACTAATTTATTACTGCTCCTTGACTTTGTTCTCTGGGATGTGTTCCTGCTGATCACCTGGGTGTTCATTTGCCCTGAGTGCAGGGAACAGAGGGGATGGGAAGGCTGCAGCTGGCTGAGCTCCCTCCTTTGAGAGTTCACTGAAAAAACTCCCGTTTCCCAAGGCAGCAAATCCTTGCTGTTGCAGGCATTAAATTTGGCTGATGCCTGAAAGATCTGCCAGTGTCACCTGGGGACATGGGCACCATTAGAGGGAGTGTAATTCTCAAAGGGGTGCTGTAATTCCTGCCTGGGGTCCCTCAGGGAATAAGGTTTCTGTTTCCTTGGCAAGCCATGCAGGGTGGGTGTTGTTTTGCCTTTTCCAGCCTGACTACAAGGCTGGTGATTTCCCAAAGGAGTAACTGGGAAAGAGGCTGGCTTCATAGCCCCATCCTAAATCTTCTGATCCCAGAAGAAATTCCTGCCTGCCAGGCAATGCTGGGGGATCTTTCTTTCTTGAAGCACAAATTTGAATCTGGCACAGGTTCGTGCTATTAATTTTGCTAATACCCAAATGAAGGTTGTTCACTCTAGAAAGAAAAAAAAGTCTGAAAAAAAAATTGTCATGAGCAAGCTTAAAAATGAGGGTTGCTAAGAATTTGAAGGGTATTTCCCGTCTGATCTCCCATGAAATATTGAATATATAGAGTGAGGCCTGATCTCCAGGAGAGCTGAGCATTCTCTTGAAGAATTAGGCTTAGTAGAGAAACCATTTATTTTATACATGGGCAAATTCCAAGCCATTTGTTTGCATAATGCAGTTTTCTGGACTTACTGCCATGCATTATTCTCTGACTCACTGCTCCATTAGATTCATTTTCTTTTTCCATCAATTCCTTGGCTCTCAGATGCTGCTGATTTGTTAGACTACCAAGATTTTTTTCTTTGTATCTTGCCAGTTAATTTTCCATTGGTTATGAAATAAGGAACTTGATTCAAGATGTGACCAGAATGAACAACAAAGTAATTTGAAAATCATCCAGACCTTAGGATTTTGCAGTGAATCTATTCCATATTATCTTTCCATTACATACACATTATCCATTGCTTGCATTCTGTATTCCACTCTGGTGGCTGCTCCCCAAATGGATGTGAGCTTGGTTTGGCTACCCCCACCAGCAGAAGATTAAGGACATGATACAAAATTCTTAGGAGTTCTTCTATGGAAATTAATGTCCTGTCCCTCAAAGCTTTTGCCTTTCCCCCCTAGATTTGTAGTTTAGCTCTTGATTCAGTTCCTCTCAAGGGGAACGTGAGGTGAGATTTATTGATGTGGCATTACCTAACCAAAATATTTGTCATGCAGCTTGAAATCCCTGGAATCTCACCTGCTCTGGCATCTTTTGCTAAGATTTTGTTTTGCAAACAAAATAGGGGATATGCAACATAGAATTCCTTCATCTGGTGCTTGAATATGGTTTTTAAATAGATAGAATAGTATTTTGAAAATATCTGCTCTGTGCCCCCTGACTTGGGTGAAGGTTTTCTCAGGAGCTGGGCTCCTTGAAGCAGAGTTCAAATCTGATGGCTTTAGATCTGGAAAAAGTGATTTATGGGAAAATTTCAGCCCTTGATAAGATGTGGAAGGAAACCTCTGCCCTTCCAAACTGAGGCTGAGATGAACATTTACCATCTGTGCTCTCTTATTTTTTGCCCTTTAGTCCCTTGTGCACTTTTCCATTATTTAGTTAAGCAGCAACCAAACAGGGTCTGGTTTCAAACCATTTACCTGGAGCTGAGGCAGAGCAGACATGATGCAGTTTTAGAGTACAAAAAAAAGAAGCTCCCAAAAAAGCTGAGCTTAGCAGTGCCTGTCAGGCACTGAGGGAGGTGCCACAGAATCTCAGACGGGTTTGGGCTGGAAGGGACCTTAAAACCCATCTCATTCTCCACCCCCTGCCACGGCCAGGGACACCTTCCTCTATCCCAGCTTGCTCCAAGCCCTGTCCAGCCTGGCCTTGGATACTCCCAGGGATGGATTAATCTCAAAACCCGTGGTGGTTTCTGCTGTTGGGTTTCCTGAATTCCAACACACTGTGAGCTCAGGCTCCAGCTCCCAGAGCATCTGAGCAAACCTTTAGTGACAGCTCTTCTTGCCTCCCGTGGACAACAACAGAAAACAGTCAGCATAAAACTTGCTTGGATGGGTTGGTTTGAGGCCACACAGAATCAGGGCTGGGAATGTGTTCCCTGGCACTTGGGGCATCAGCTTTCCTACGTGCATTGGTCTGTAATAAATCTTTCATGGTAACAAGCTGTTTCATTTGCTCTCCCAGGAGAAGAGGGGGTGTGTGGATGCCAGAGGTGTTTTCAAACGTGGCTGCAGCAGCCTGGCTTAATTACTGTGCCTCAGGTGTGGATTAACTAGTTTTGGGAAAATAAGAAACTGGAGCAGGTATCAGGTGGGTGAAGTGAGATTAATTTGGTGATCCCAAAGAGTCCGCTCATCCTAGGTGGGGAACCACTGCCCTGCTGAGTTGAGGCATCACTGACTCGTGATGACTGGTCATGGAATCATGGAATGGTTTGGGCTGGATGGGACCTTAAAGCTCATCTCACCCCC
>VZTR01019429.1:591912-675150 GCA_013400775.1 Chaetops frenatus | reverse complement strand
GGAAACAAAGTCAACAGAATCTCCAGCTTTGATGGAAAAAGGCAGGCAAGAAAGTTTAAAATACAAATTAACTTCTCCAGAATCCAACTGTGTGAGTCTAATTACATCTAATGCTAATTATCCTATTGATCTTAGCATTTTACTGTGTTCCAGCTATGACTATTGCCAAGTATTAATCACATATTTAGGCTTATCCACATAATACCCAAAAGCAGGGTGGGGCTGCTGCTTTACCTTGGGAGTAGAAGAGGGAGTTTAGTTGTTTTTTAACATTTTCCCCCCTTCCCTTTCAGTTTTTCTATCCCAGCTGGCCCCAGTTACCTGGGAATGCCCTGTGCTCTTTGCCTGCACTCCAGAAAAGTCGTGTTTTCCCGGTGGAGAGAGAGATTTTGTTATGCTTAACTCTCATTGAGCTGGGTAATGTTCCACTTGAGGTTTGCTGCTTTCATTCATATTGATTGAATTAGGGAATCATGGCTTAGATTCCTTCCCCCAGCTCCTTTCCCTTGGGGAGGGTATTTTGTAATAAATCCAAAATGATTAATGAGAGAGTGGGACCGTGATCGTTTCTCTTAAGAAAAGCTGAGTAGAAATTGTTGGGCTCTGGTACCCCATGATCTGAAGGGGGATTAGGGGTGTTTTGGCTGGATTGTTTCTCTTTCCTTTTGCTGGGCCACGGCAAGTGTGGGTTGGCAGCCCCAGAAGAGGGTCTGGAGCTGGGAAGGGTTTCCAGGGTTCCACTCTTCACCTACAGGGTTTGTTCACCTCAAATGCACAAATATCCCAACGCGGTTCGTGCTGCTCTGGCCTTGCAGCAGAAGCGGTGGATTGATGGAATCCTTGGGAACAGGCCAGGAGAGGGAGGCAGAGTACGCTGCAAAGCTCAGCTCCCTGCCAGCCCGGCTCAAACCTGCCGGAGTTTATGGCTGTCAAAGTGCCTGTGATGCACCAAACCCACAGCCCAGGGCAAGGCAAGCGCGGAGCTCCCTCCGCTCCCCTGTCCCCAGCCGGTGCTGGGCTCTTACTGCTGGCAACGCGCTCCCAGTAATCCCAGATGCTGATGGCTCTCCCTCACTTGGGGTATGGAATGAGGCTGTGCTGGGCTTCAGGTTACCCCTCCGTCCCTCCTTTCACCCCTCCGTCCCTCCTTTCACCCCTCCGTCCCTCCTTTCATCCCTCCGTCCCTCCTCGCTGTCTGTGCAGCTCTCAGCCCTGTTATCACTGGTAGCTCCTGACATCCCAAAGCTCGATGGGGCAGATCCTGGGCTGCAATCAAATTCCATGGGATGATAGCTGGTTCAGGTTAGCTAATCTGCACAGGTTCTGGTTCATTTCAGGGTAACTGGCCCGATTTCATGTGATTTGATGATTATAAGCTGCAGCATTTGGTTTATCAAATAGGCCAGATTAGAAGTAAATCAAATTTGTCCTGAGAATTTGAGCCCAAGAAATGCTCAACTGTAAGGGTGATGTACTGGTGATCTCACCTGCAGGGAGGGAAAAGAAAGGAAAGAAAAACTTGAAAAGAGCTTTTGTCTTCCAGGTGTTTTCTGTTGTGAGAATTTTCTTAGTTTTATGAATTAAAGCCTCCCAAAGTGAATAGTGAAATCCAAAGAGAAAGAGGATTCTTCTCTCAGCAATAGCTCTGCAATCTGCCTGGTTATTAAAAAAAAAAAAAAAAAAAAAAAAAAAAAGCATTTTGTGGAAATAAAAAGTATTTTGGGAAACTGTATCTCTTACGAGTCACATCAAGGGCCTTTCATGTTTCTGGGGATCAGTCCAACTTCATCAGTCACGTTCTCTATAGCTGTGCCCTGTGAAAAAGTTTTATTTGATGTCCCAGACAACCTTGAAATTTCTTGTGGGCTGCATCAATTTGATTTAATTCAGCTTCACATGAGAGTAGATGATCTCAAATCAGCCTGGAGCACCCACACTGTGCTTACTGCAGGATTTTGGCTGGTGCATGTTTAGGATTGATGCCAGGACAGTGTGACCCAGGCAGTGACAAAAGTCTTTGTGCTGTGGGTAAGTGCAAGGGAAATGAAATTCCTGCTTGGTGTTGCTTGCAGCCACCCAGGTCAGAAAAAATGAGCTCCAAAATAATTCTGGGGATGAAACTTAGGGCAAGCTGCACATGGAAGTTCTTGCCAGAGGAGAGGTCTTAGCTAAATAAAGTTCTGGTGAGCAATTACTCTCATAAGTCAGTGGTAAATCCTGTCAGAGAATTGCTCTCGGTAACTCTTATATTATTAATTAGCTCAACTACTCTGAGGCATTAATAAATACTGCAATGTTCTTGATGAAGAGTTAGTTATTTATCCCCGTTTTGCACATGGCATACCTGAGGAATTAAGGGTTTTCCTCATTTTTGGTAGGTACAGAGACACTGTTTCAGTTTCCTGACACAGGGAAAACATGATTGGTGTGTGAGGAGCCTTTGATGCCTGCTGGGTCTGGGCCAATGAGGAGCTGCATTGAACAGCTCCAAAGACAGGACTCTTCCAAGAGGGTGTAGTGGATTTAGTTCCCCATCCTCACACAGCAGCAATTTAATGTAGTGGGTTGAGCACTCTGGCAGAACACCAGTGCACCCACTAAATTTATTTACTTATTTTCTGCTGTGAGATAAGGATTAGGAGACAAGCAAAGCAGGCTCAAAACCTTAAAAGGTATAAAGGAAGCTTTATTAACAGAACTAAAAGGAAAAGAATAAGAATCAGAATAAACCTTCAGACACTTTTCCTCCCCCCACCTCATCTTTTCTTTCTCACAAACAATATAAAGAGACAAACCCTGAGAGTTTCAGTTGCTTTAGCACCTTTAAAATAGTGTTTCTTCAGTTCACCTAGGGAGAGGAGTCTCTCCTGCCATGCCATGGAGACTTTTCTACAAGAAAACAGTTTTCTCGTGGCTTTCATATCACAGGGAATCAGCTGCTTGGAAAACTAAATCTGTTTGCAGTGTGGAAGTCCCTTCCCTCGACACACAGTTCTTCCTGCAACTGCTTTCGAGGGCTCCTCTCTGTCTCATGGGGTGCAATTTTAAGGATGAGCTGTTCTAGTAGAAAAGCAAAGGGTCTTCTCTTCTCTCTCTGGAAGCAAGGTTTCTCTCCTATCCCTGGGGGAAGGGTTCTCATCACTCTCATCTCTGTGGCAAGGTTCCTTATCTCTCTCTGTTCAGGTTTCTCACAGATCACAGCTACTCAACATCTGTTTGCTTCAGCACAGGTGCCTTTGCTCAGGCTGCAGTTAGAATGCTATGTCACCCCAATGCATTCATGANAAAAAAAAAAAAAAAAAAAAAGCATTTTGTGGAAATAAAAAGTATTTTGGGAAACTGTATCTCTTACGAGTCACATCAAGGGCCTTTCATGTTTCTGGGGATCAGTCCAACTTCATCAGTCACGTTCTCTATAGCTGTGCCCTGTGAAAAAGTTTTATTTGATGTCCCAGACAACCTTGAAATTTCTTGTGGGCTGCATCAATTTGATTTAATTCAGCTTCACATGAGAGTAGATGATCTCAAATCAGCCTGGAGCACCCACACTGTGCTTACTGCAGGATTTTGGCTGGTGCATGTTTAGGATTGATGCCAGGACAGTGTGACCCAGGCAGTGACAAAAGTCTTTGTGCTGTGGGTAAGTGCAAGGGAAATGAAATTCCTGCTTGGTGTTGCTTGCAGCCACCCAGGTCAGAAAAAATGAGCTCCAAAATAATTCTGGGGATGAAACTTAGGGCAAGCTGCACATGGAAGTTCTTGCCAGAGGAGAGGTCTTAGCTAAATAAAGTTCTGGTGAGCAATTACTCTCATAAGTCAGTGGTAAATCCTGTCAGAGAATTGCTCTCGGTAACTCTTATATTATTAATTAGCTCAACTACTCTGAGGCATTAATAAATACTGCAATGTTCTTGATGAAGAGTTAGTTATTTATCCCCGTTTTGCACATGGCATACCTGAGGAATTAAGGGTTTTCCTCATTTTTGGTAGGTACAGAGACACTGTTTCAGTTTCCTGACACAGGGAAAACATGATTGGTGTGTGAGGAGCCTTTGATGCCTGCTGGGTCTGGGCCAATGAGGAGCTGCATTGAACAGCTCCAAAGACAGGACTCTTCCAAGAGGGTGTAGTGGATTTAGTTCCCCATCCTCACACAGCAGCAATTTAATGTAGTGGGTTGAGCACTCTGGCAGAACACCAGTGCACCCACTAAATTTATTTACTTATTTTCTGCTGTGAGATAAGGATTAGGAGACAAGCAAAGCAGGCTCAAAACCTTAAAAGGTATAAAGGAAGCTTTATTAACAGAACTAAAAGGAAAAGAATAAGAATCAGAATAAACCTTCAGACACTTTTCCTCCCCCCACCTCATCTTTTCTTTCTCACAAACAATATAAAGAGACAAACCCTGAGAGTTTCAGTTGCTTTAGCACCTTTAAAATAGTGTTTCTTCAGTTCACCTAGGGAGAGGAGTCTCTCCTGCCATGCCATGGAGACTTTTCTACAAGAAAACAGTTTTCTCGTGGCTTTCATATCACAGGGAATCAGCTGCTTGGAAAACTAAATCTGTTTGCAGTGTGGAAGTCCCTTCCCTCGACACACAGTTCTTCCTGCAACTGCTTTCGAGGGCTCCTCTCTGTCTCATGGGGTGCAATTTTAAGGATGAGCTGTTCTAGTAGAAAAGCAAAGGGTCTTCTCTTCTCTCTCTGGAAGCAAGGTTTCTCTCCTATCCCTGGGGGAAGGGTTCTCATCACTCTCATCTCTGTGGCAAGGTTCCTTATCTCTCTCTGTTCAGGTTTCTCACAGATCACAGCTACTCAACATCTGTTTGCTTCAGCACAGGTGCCTTTGCTCAGGCTGCAGTTAGAATGCTATGTCACCCCAATGCATTCATGAGATACAAGGAATAGTCTGGTATCATAGTTCATCACCATGGCCTTACAAAAGAATTTCAGCTCCTACGTTTGAAGCATCTCCTCTTTCTTCTCCCTCTGGTCTTCAGCTCTTTCATCACTGACCTCGATGTCTCCATGTTGGTTTCCACATGTGCCTTCACTCTTCCTCTCACTCAAGAGAGGATTGATATCTCTAAGTTTCATCTGTGCATTGAAAGAGTTGTGATCTCTGCCGGGCCCTGCTGTTGGTCACACGATCTCTGCTGGGCAGCGGCCGAAGCTGCTGCAAACTTTCCCCGGGGAGACGGAGGCTGGAGTGGCTGGGATCTCAGCTGGGGCAGGATCTCAGCAGCCAGGCCAGGATCTCAGCTGGGGCAGGATCTCAGCAGCCAGGCCAGGATCTCAGCTGGGGCAGGATCTCAGCAGCCAGGCCAGGATCTCAGCCGTACCTGGCCTGCCCGAGTGGGCTTTGCCCAGCCCAGCCCGGCCCGGCCCCACAGAGCTGCCAGGGTCTGACCCTGGCCCGGCCGGGCCGCACGGGCCCTCTGTTACCTGTCCAGTAGCTGGAAGCAAGAGAGAGTTTCCTGGGCTTCTCCTTTCTTAAATGTGAATCACAGAGGCGTATTCAGCTTCTTAAGTGGCTAAACAGAGTGTCCATATTAGAAGCAGCCAGCCAATTGGTTCTCTCAGGCCTGATGGAAGCTGTTAAGTTCCTTGCCGGGAAAAATCACTTCTCAAACCATGACAGAGGGGTATTCCTTTAATTCACAGACCGGCTTGGGTTGGAAGGGACCTTAAAGACCATCTTGTTCCACCCTCTGCCACACCTTCCACTATCCCAGGGTGCTCTAAGCCCCGTTCAACCTGGCCTTGGACACTTCCAGGGATGGGGCAGCCACAGCTTCTCTGGGCAGCCTGTGCCAGGGTCTCCCCACTCTCACAGGGAAGGATTTCTCCTAATATCCCATCTAACCCTGCCCTCTGTCAGTTTAAAGCCATTGTCCCTTGTCCTGTCCTTCTAGGCCTTTGGAAAACATCCCTCTCCAGCTTCCAGAGGGATCAAGTGGGATTAGCCTGAGAGCAGAGCTGGGATCAGTTGGAGCTTCTCTGACCTGCTGAGTTCTTTCTTGCCACCACAGGCACCCCTCTCCAGGCTCACCTCTCTCCACAAACACCCTGAAAATGAGTGATGACATTTCTTATTAGGAAATAAGCTCCATGTGCCATTTTATGCTTATGTCACCATTTTTTTTCTCCCTTTACAAGTCTAAACCTTCAGTAGTTTGAGGCATCATCTCAATGAAGATTGTTTTGTGGCTTAATGGTTTACTCAGACCTGTCCCCCAGACGTGACAGCCCTGCCCTGGCTCCTGTGCCAAGGACAGCTAATCAGAGTGCAGGCAGCTGAAAGGTCACTGTGGTAAGGTGCCACATTCCCGTAGGGGGGGACTACAACACAATATGAACCTGCCCTGGTGACAGACTGCAGTGAAAATGTGGAAGGATTGGCATTTACTGGAAGTCCCTTTTGTTACAACCTCCGTCCCTGGGGTCCCTGAGTGCTGGAAGGGGTTGTTAGGCTGATTAATGTCTCCTTCCATTTGTTTTCCTACATGGAAAGAGGAGTGCCCACTGTAGGATGCTGCCCTCCAGGTCTATTTCTGTGTGTGCTGTGAAATATTGTTCAAGTATCACCTCTGGTGCCATAATTTCCTTGCAGAAACAGGTCTGTGATGAGGAAAGAGTTTCTAGGGCTGTTGTATTATGGTGGAGAGTAATGTATTTGAAGAAGGGTGTTTGTCTCATTTTCCGGGGCTGTCATGGTTAAAAAAGGGATGAATAATTAAGTAAACTTATCCATAATTAAGTCCACAGCCTGTGGGCATATGACCAATTTGGACAGACCTTATGTCGAGGCATATATATCAGGCCTTGGAAGAAATCTCAATCCTTTATGGAAGAACAAGTTTCTCCAAGGAAATCCCTCACTGAATTTCCAATTAACTTAACTAATAGGTTTTTTCTGTTTGTATTTATTTTACAAATATCCTGCATCGTTTTACCACGGATGTCTCACTGCTACAGCTCATCCTGTATGCCATGATTTATGTTTCTGTGTCCAATGCTTGAAGCTTCATTGGGTTATTCCATATAGAAAATTATGTAGAGGAGAGTTGTAAGAGTTCTTGATTGAATTCCATATGTAAAACAAACCATGATTCAGGGGAAATTGAGGGCTAAAAAAAAGAGATGTTTTTAAGTTTGGATATTTTTCAGCCTGGATTTTTTTATGTCTTCAGCTTTGGACCCAAATTTTTTGTTAGGCTTTCATCACCTTTTGTTTTCATTTACATAAAAACCCCTTCAATGGATATTGGATGAAGATGAGTATTATTGCAGGTGTATTTCAAGACTGAGACTGAGATTTTGGGTAAGAATCTGGTCCTTGAATATTCTGGAGATATTTTAGCAGCTCTGGATCCCCTTTGCTGCTCGGGCTGTCCATGAGCAGTGAGATTGGTGGAGCATCTCCTCTGTTGTTACGGGAACACCAGCAGTGGGGTGCCACGGAAGATAGCAGAGATGGTATTTGTTGAATAACATGTAAAACCAGGTTTTGCTATTCTCCTCAGAGAGATTTCCACTCTTGTTTTTGCAGCAATGCTCTGAATACAGGATGTTTGGAGATGTAGCCTGTGCTGGGAACAAATACTCTTTATTTCCATGAGGCATTGCCATCTGAGTGCTGTTGTTTGGGATGCACATCTCCACTCTTTCCTGTGCTATTGCAGTAATTCACTCACAGCTGCTCAAGATGTGAGAAACCCACATTCTCAGCTGCCCCAAACCTCCCACAGTTCATTGAATTATCAGGAGCTTCAGGTCCCAGGGTTCAATGCAGGGTCAGCAGTGCTACACCACACCTGTTTCACACTGCTCAAGTGTTTAATACAAACCAACTTGCACTTTGAGTGGCATCTCCTCTTTGCAGAATGAATAAAACCCATGAGGTGAGGTTCCCATTCTGAGAGGTTTAGGGTGAGAGTGTGCAGACAAGGTGGTTCCAGCACAGCTGTACTTAGAGCCATAAATATTCAGAGGCTGAGGGTAAAACTCCTCATCTGTGGGTGGAGAGGCACCCCAAGCACAGCACATCCTGCTTTACCCAACTCCTTCAGCCCAGCAGATACTGCTCCCCTTTTGCCATGGTCATGCCTCCCATCCAAGGCTGGCACTGGAATCTTTGGTCATAAAACTTTCTGACCAGGCAGCTCTGAGCCTTGTAACTTTTGAAGATTATTTCAGTATAAATTCATTTTCCTGTTTTGGGTGGAGGATATGTCAGCTGAGTAGTTCCAGAGTTTATTTTAAAGACTTTTTCCCACTTTCAGACAAGACAAATCCTTTGACATTTTGGAGCCCGTTCTAGCATCCAGCTCAGAGCTGCAACAAAGTATTTAATTTCACTATTTTCATTCCATCTTTCTCCCTAAAAATGTCTGAAGCACACATAACATTAGAGCTGCTTGAATGCTCCACAGTAAAACTGCAGGAACTTTGGCACTGCATCTGATTGGAAATTCAAATGGGATTTGCTGGTGGGGATCTAAATCCATCTGTCAGCACAGGGCACGTGAGGAAGAAGGTGGGGATGATGTTACCAGAGTCAGCATTTGTGTGATCATTTCATACCTGATTTGCAGCACAGAGCATCCTAAGCACTGCTAAACCTCATGTTTTAAAGAATAGAGCTGAGAAAATTGGAGATTATCTTTTTCTCTTCTGAAAGCAGAGAGTTGTATCTATTTTCTGGGTGTTACGTTCACAGGTGCTGAGAATTCTTAAGTCCAATGCTTCTGAAAATTTCCTGCTTTGGTTGTAGCACCTGGATCTCCCCAGGTCAGGGAGAGGTGACACTGAACAGGGGGGTTTGGGCTGTTGGATGCCTTCTCCCCAGACACACATTTTCCCTTCCAAATATTTTGAGGGGCTTAATTCACTTGATTATTTCATATAACTGCAAGAAAAATCAATAAACAAGTGGACGTCTCACTTTTTTCTTTAAATATCAATATTTCATGGGTGCTATTATTTATTTTTTCATTCTCCTCTTCCCTGCTGTTGCCTAAGCAGGGAAGAAGCTGATGCTCACTAATCCCAAATTTAAATTTGTTGATCAAGTTTAAGAGAGACTCATGAATGAAAGAGAAATCCAACCCAGCATTTTCAGTATTTCTAGTTGTTCCACGAGGAAAAAAGAAACCAAAATGTTGCTAGCAAATATGTATTTTTCCAGCTGATGAATTGGAATTTTGCTAGTTTGGAATTTAATTATTTTTTTTATCTGACCCAACTGTTGACTTCTAATTTAGTTTTTTTTCCTAGTTCTGTGTATCACTAATAGAAACATATTTGGCTTGATGAAAGTCATAGCCTTCTAACAGATATTGTGTTTAAAGGGAGTAAGAATGGTCTGGAATAAATCTGTGCTTTATTTTCCGATCAAAACCAAGCCCTCTTCAATCCAAGCTTCTGGTCCTCCTGGAGAGACTTTACAAATGTGCTCCTTCCTTGGATTTCAAGGGGAACAAATGAGACACCAGGTAATAAAAATCAGCCACATAGTATTTTAGATAACTCAGTTTGTCCTTTTTCTTGTCAAAGACAGAGATGCCCAGTACTCTGCTCAAAAGCTCATCAGAAGGAATTCTCTTTATACTTAGGAAAAAAATCTCCATATGGTAATGTCATCATAAAAGAGCAACAGTCTTCTATTGATTGTCCCCTGCAGGTATCCTAGTAATAGAAGTGTCATATAAGAAATTTAGAGTCTTAAAATTCCTTGTTGCAAATCTTACTGAGTTTTGTTTCTTTGGGAAGATAGAATATTCTCTTTGGGTTTTTTCCTTCTCTTCTCTAAGACCACTTCGTTTTAGGCGCTGTTTAGTCACTGTGAATTGCAGAGGAGCAGGTGTGTAAAGTCTGAGTAACAGCTGTGTGACTGAGGCAGAAAAGGTTCAGGCCATTATGGGGTAAGAGGCAGGGATATGTTGGGGGGATGTGCTGAAAGGGTGGGCAAGGATTTCCCAGGTGTGCCTGGGCTCACATCCCCCTCTCCCTCCCACAGCTGGCCTGGCTTCCTGAGGGAAGTGTAAATCACAAACCAACCTGGGAAAAGGCTCTTCCCTGTTCCAGAGTCAGCTTGGATGCAGCTCTAATCTGTTGGGTTGGCCAACAGAAGCTGCTTTTTTCCCTGTTGGCAGAACAGTGGCTGTGCAGCTGTGGATGAAGAGGTTTGGACTCTGTAACCAGTGTGATGGATAAAACAGGGAAAAATCCTCAAATGCCATCCTTGTCTGAGGAGCTTTGGGTGTTTGGACCTTTCTTTCTGGTTTGAAAGTCAGAATAAGGTCAGAAATAAAGATTTTTAGCTTGGAAACTTAACAAGCTGGGGAAATATGTCTGGAGAAAAGGAGACTCGGTGAGGGCTGGAACAGGGGATCTTCTTGCTCTTTTCAAGTCCCTGACAGGAGGGTGGAGCCAGGTGGGATTCAGGCTCTTCCCCAGGGAACAGGGGATGGGAAACAGCCTCAGGTTGTGCCAGGGGAGGTTCAGGTTGGATGCTGGGGAAGATTTCCTCACTAGGATGGTGGCCAGGCCTTGGAACAGGCTGCTCAGGAAAGTGGTGGAGTCACAACCCCTGGAAGGGACAGGGCTTAGGGGTGGACCTGAAGTTGGACTGGATGATCTTGGAGGTCTTTTGCAACCTAAATGATTCTTTGTTGAAACATGGCCATCTCAATACTGGTTTTATTTCCAGGTTTATCTGTACTCCTGCTGCTCCAGCACAAGTATCTGCACTCCTGGAGGGACTTCTATCATTTATCAGGTCCCTCTACAGCCAAGTTAACGAGTTGGCTGCAAAAAGCAAAATATTTCAGATGATAAAAATAGGCTTCCTAATTTTAGTCTTTGAAAAAAGCCTTAATGTTTTCTCTACTTACCAGGTAAATTTATTTCTAAATTCTCAATCCTTTCTCTATTTGCCAGGTAAATCTTTAGCACTGAAGCTGACTGGTGTGTGTAGGAGGCATTTTTGTGTTTTACTCAATGCTTTGAGATCAGTGGAAATGAAAAGCTGTATAATTACCCTCTGGCCTTTTATCTTTCTGTGGTATCATCTCTAGAGAACCAGCGATGGGGTAGAGAAGCTTCTGCTCAGCAGATAATAACAGCCATTAGAGGAAACAATGCCAACTTAAAATCAACTGTGTTTTGCTCAGTAAAACATTGATATTGGAGTCTGTGTGTTGATCCATTCCTGAAATCAGGCAGCTAAGAAACAGCCATGCTCGAGGCAGCACCCACAAAATGAACTAATTGTTTAATATTCTGGTAAAATCTTAAAATATTCAGAGGATTGGTGTTATGAGATGGGGGGACACAAAGGATATGAACATCTGCTCTAAGTGAAAAATACAAGTCAACCTTAATTACAAATTTGCAAATTACAAAATCAATGCTGCTGTGTTTTGAAGGTGTTGGTAAATAATTAATGAGCGACTGCAGCACAAGGGTGGAAATTTCCTCTAAAACCCAATTTTAAGTGAGTCTCAGTGCGTTTTAAAGGAGGAGAAGGAAAGGAGCAGATTTATGATACAGCTGGAATGTAGAAGGTGAAATAGTGGGTTTACTCAGGAGTGAAATGCACATGGAGTGGTTCAGCAGCTCTGTTTGTCATTATCCCTGGTCAGCACAGCAGCTCAGTAGCCGGGACTGGTGATTGCAAGGGGAATATTCACTTGTCAATAAGATCTTGACTGAATGTCACATCCACTTAATGGCATTTAAAGGGGAAGGAAATCACTGTCTCACACCCCTGAGAAAGGTCAGAGCATCAATTTATCTGTCTGAAACCAGTTGAGAGTACAATGCAAGTTTGCCACTTAAGGAATTTTTTTCATTCCAGTTCTGAGTTGAACTGGTTTTAAAGCTCGAGTCAGGAAGAAAAAGCTGCCATGGATAGCAGTGGCTCAGGTAGCCCATGGACCTCCTGGATCTCTGTGAGCATCTTTCACCTCCTGCTCAAACTGGGCAAAGCATTCAAGCCTTGTGGGGCTCTGTGCTCAGCCTAAACACTGACACATGGAGAAAACAGCAGCTGCCAAGGGCCTTACAGGATATACAGGCAGCCTTCTTTGGAAAATAATAACACGTGCACTCAGGTATGCCAGGATTCCTTCATCTTTTTGAAACATCATTAGATATGACTCATTGATTAAAAAAATAAAATTACAGCCCTGACTGACAGGTTTGTGGTGCCTTTTTGGCTCTTTCTAATTGATGACGTCATTTTAAGGACCTTCAAACCTCAACGCAAAACATCAGAGCTGCCTTGGAGCAGCCATAACTGCAGTTCTGTCTGTCTGCAGGGGTGGGATGCCAGCATCTGCTGTGGCTGAGCTGTGCAGAGCCCACACAAGGGCTGTAATACTGGTCCCAGTACTGATGCAATGCAGTGCTGAGTTGTTTTTGGTTCCCCACATCAGTACCATCCAAATTTCCAGATTGAGTTCAGATCTCACTACAATGCCCTCTCAGCTTAGAGAAAGAGTCTTCATAGCTGTTCTTAAGTTTTTATCTCAATATTTTGAGCCCTGTTGGTGCAGTCCTCATCACTCATATGGATTAAAACCAAAACCACACCATCCTAAGTCTGTTTGTCTTGTTTCTAACAAAAATGTTGCTATGGGAACTTGATGTTGCTCTGGTTGTTGTGCCAGATGAACCAGCTATCTGTCTCTAGGCTGGCTTTTTTTCTGTAAATTAATTGCATTTAGACTAAACATATTAAGTTATTTCATGATAATTAATTTGAATGTTAAGCCAGGCATTTGTAGAGTTCCCCCTCCCTGCTCAGCCCCTGACATTAATTAACTGCTCCCCACCCTGCAGTCCCTCACCCATCACTGTGGTCTTCCCCAGCTCTCTGCAGTTACAGCACTCACTGCCTGCATGGGAAGTAATCAGTGTCCAAAATAATGGCTTTTCACAAGTCTGTAGTCAGCTTCCTTGTCACATATTTAAGCTGTAATGAAACTGTTTCAGTTGCCAGGAAAAAATACTCAGCTGCAATGTACTGTAATTGCAGGTGGAAAGTAATGCTGATAATGGAGCTGGTCTTATTTAGCATGTTGTGTTTTCATTTGTTGGAGGCATTTCCTCCAGCAGTGCTCTCCTCTCCTCATTCTGCCGAGGGAGGAGGAGGGTTGGGATCCTCCCAGTATCTCTGCTTTGCATTTAGGCAGTGAAAGGTGCAGGAGAACTCATGTGTGATGCAGGGGGCAGGAAGAGCATCCTTGGCCCTGAGGCAGACAAGTGATACAGGATTAATTTGATTGCTCTGTGCTCTGCTTGTGCATTCAGCCAGCAGTGGGGCTTCAGGAAAATACTTAAATTCGAGTTGGTTACCTAAAAACCTATAAATAAATTATCCAAGAGTTGTTTCTAAATCTAAACTTCCTGGGAGCTCAGCAGCAAACAAAACCATTGCTTAGGTCTGCAGCACACAGCAGTCGACTTTCTCCTCAAATTCAGAATTTGTGGAGCAGAATCCTCGCCCTGGGAAAGGACAAGGTGGTGAATGTGTGCAGCAGCCTTCAACATTTTCTACATAGCTCTATGATCTGTGGTCAGAAGCTGTAAAGAAACTGGCTAATAAATTAGTAGCCCACAGGGAAATCTTATTTACAAGGAAGGCAACAGAAACATTAATGTATCTTTATTAGCCTTATTTAGGCCATCTGCTGTGTACATGGTGGGAGCTGCACAGTCCCTGCAGTCAAACAGCAGCAGGGACGTGCTGACTTCCAAACTCTTCTCATTTAAATGCTTCCTTAGACCTCTTTAGCTCCTGTAACTTTTTGCTGCAGTGAAAATTTGCTGATCATCAGCGAGGCAGGGAGCATGGAATTTTCTGTGTCTCCATTCAGATGTATTTTCTTTCTTATTGCATATCTTTGACTTGGATTTTGATAGGTTTCTGGGGTCAAGTTTCCATTGAAATCACGATAACCCAAAATTTAATAGCAAATTCTATGCAGGACAAGCCACTCATTGGGAAGATGGTTTTGAATCAACTACTTGCTTTTTAATGCATACACAGATTTTTCTGCATGTGTTTAGATAATTTAAGTGTAGCCCAAGGAAAAGGAATTAAAAAGTTGATTACCATAATTTTGAATTTTACTTCATATTGGCCTTTTCGTATTCCAAGTGTGTTTCACTTTAGAAATTGTTTTGCTTGTATCAGACCAGCTCAGTCCTTGCAATTTCTCACTGAATTCAGTGAACCCACGACACCTGCTGCTCTCAGTGGCCACAGTTTTGTTGCCAAAGTTCTCTTCACACCTTTGAAGCACTATTTATTTACTTTTGTAAAGGAATGAAAGTCCATGCACCATGGTAATTCCTTGCTCTCCTGTTGAGCCTGAATTTTTAACTGAAATGTAAGCCTAAGCAAGCAACCTGTTAATTCCCAACTAACCTTCTCACTGGCTGATTGCAGCTGGGGAATGACAGCTTTCCCATTTTGTTGAAATAAATAAATTGGGAGGAATGTGTGGAGGAATTTTACAGGCTTTATTAATGCGAAACACAGAGAGGCTCCTGCTTAGATTGTACTTCTTTGATTACTCAACTGAGTTATTAGATACATGAAGAACAGCCATTTAAATGTAAATCCATTCTCCTTCTGTTGTAGATAAATGGGCTTTGCCTTGAATTTGTAAGCAGAATATATCACTTTGATATAGTGACTGGAGCTGAATAAAGCCAGTCAGTAGACCAAGGGAAGGATGCAGATTCCTTTAAAGTGAATGGAAAAGAGGAGACCATCAGTTTGTTAATTAACTTCAATTTCTATATTAATGAACTTTCTCTGGTGCTTGTTTAAGCATCCAGATGCTTGCAAATGTTTTTCTCCCCAACAACAGGCATTAGTTGGCATGTGATAATTATAAATACAAGTACCTGTATTTTACATCTCAGATATAATTTTTCATGTGCTCTGTGGCAGACTCATAGTGTGAGTGGTTCAGAGCTGCACGGTGCTGGGTGGGCATGTGGGCTGTCAGCCCCAGGGCCCCACAAGTTCAAAACCTGAAAGAGGGGAAAAAAACTGATTTAGTGTTTTGCATGTTCCTCATGAGCTCTGTAGCAGGCAAGTGGTCCCACCTGGATGCCCACAAAAGGTGGCTGCTCTGGCAAACCTCATCTTCCCAGACTCCTCCTGAACACAGGGCACTTGGGCTAAATCACATTTCTGCTCCAAATATTCTCTGGATAACTCTGCTGGTTGTTACCAAGGTTAGAGGAGTTGAGAGAACCAGCCCTAAGCTGTCCAAGGTGTGTGATGTTATCCTTCAACCCTCAGATGTTCTTCAGGAACTGGCTGTACTCACCAGTGCCCAACAGCAGTCCCCTCTGCTATTTGTTACAGAAAACTCTGGAAGGAATTTGAATTTCAAAAGGACAGCATAGCAATTTTTCAAATGGCACTTGGCTCCCAGAGAGGAGCTGAATGAGCCCCTGGGTGATGGCACAGGGCCAGAGGAACTCAATGGGCGACAGTCCTTGGTCAGATCCCTTGCCCTGGGTGGGATTTGGGAGGCAGCTGTGCTGGCTGAGCTCATCTTCAGGAGCAGAGCTAAGCAGATTTGCAGTGCCTTGGAAAATCTGCCCCAGAAGCAAGGCTGGAATAAGCACATCCAAAGTTAAATAAGCGGCATGGTCGGATTTCTGTCTGAACACAGGAAAAAGAGGAATTGTGTGATGGGTGCAGACGTGAGCTGAGATGTGGGAGAGCTGCCTGCAGGGACAGGCTCCCACCCAAACCAGAGGCAGATGTTTTTCTCTTGTTGACTTTCCATCACTCAGAACCCTCTGTGTGCTGGTTAGCAAATTGCTGCTTCTCTCACACATCCAAGTTCCAGTTTGCAGTTCTGTTCCTGCATCCTTGGCTTTTGCTTCCTTAAAATAGAAATCCTCTGAAAGAGGAGACATCTCTATTTTAGCAAAACAGGGCTATGTTCTCAAAAGCAACTACAGAAGTACAGTCAAGAAGCAGGAAAATAAATGGCAGAGTTTCACCTTGGTCATCTCTAGGAAGTTTTATATTTTCTTTATCCATCTGTGGGAAGTTTTCTATTTTCTTTATCCTGGACTCCTGGTGTTGTAGCTGCAATCGGAGCCATCTTTGTTATCCACCTACTATTGGGTGCTATTAATGGGATGCCTAATTCTTAACATCATAGCAATCTGTGAAATGGAACAGATTTAAATTCCAATAGTTAATAGCTAAATAAATACATCTGCCAATGATAGACCATCTTTAAGTATTGCTCACTGTAACTGTAATTAAAGCCAGTTAAAGACACCAGACATCTGGGTGGTGAGTGAGCAGGTCCATCCTGCTGCTTTCATTACCTCTGTGAGAGTTGGGGGGTTAATTGAACAGTCCTCTCATCATGGGTGTGTATTTTCAGTAATCATGGTGACCAGATTTGCAGTGACAGCTGCATTAAAAACACACTGGAAAAAGATTTAATATATTAGAGGATAATCTGTTGCTGTTAGTTCAGGTGGAGGGAATAGCTGCTGGTTGTGCTCTGTGTGAGGAGTCCTATATGGGCATGAATTAAAAGTTTCAGAATCATAGAGTGGTTTGGGTTGCAAGGGGACATAAATTCCATCCTGTCCCACCCCTTGCCATGGGCAGGAACACCTTTCACTAGACCAGGCTGCTCCAAGCCCTTTCCAACCTGGCCTTGCAATGGACATTTTTTACCATAATACTTCAAATACTTGTTGCTGTTTTTATTGCAGGCTGGGTGCTAAAGGAGCAGAGCCCTGCTCGGAAATAAATGATAAAGGATGGTGCCAGTCATATATCCCAGAAGTATCCCTGCAAAAACTTACAATTGTTTTTAGAAACTGCCTGGTGCTGCTTTTATTACTTATAAATGCCAAGGAAGAAATTAAACTGCTTTTCATACTCCTCCAACCTGGGGAAGTTTCTGTTGAAGTCTCCAAAGGAGAGAGCTTTACTTAATCCCCTTAAAATTGGTGTCAGTGCTCCAGGTTGCTTTGCTGTTCAAGCCCTGTTTGTCCTTGTGTCCTCCCTTGCTGTTCTGAGGATGAGGAAGATGGGTGACTGCTTTTGGGGCAGTTTATTTCTTGCATTATTCTGAATCACTGTGGTGTTGATTGTGAACTGATTCTGGCTGGGGTTTGCTGGTTTTAAACTCACTTTTGAGTTGTACTGAAGACTTTGCTCTGTGAATTACCTACTCTTGAACATCTTTCCTTACATTTCCAATGACTTATTTGCTAGAAGAGATAATTAAAAATTACAGGTCTGTAGATATGGCAGAGACAGTGGGATGGAGGAAGTGACTTTCTTTGCTGAGGCTGTGCTGTGCACAAAACCTTCAACGTTTTGAGCAAAACTCTCTGTGGCAGAAAGAAAATAGGACAGTCTGACTTGATGATGATTTATGTCTCTTGGGTTTTTCTGACTTTAAATACAGTCTAGCACAGAATATGAGTTATTAAACCTCCATGACTGATGTATCTATACAGACCAAGGAGTGACCCTGAACCTTTGCTAAGCTTTGAAAACCCAAAGTTCATTTATTTAGATTTTCTTTCTCTGTCTCTAAAACTAGAATGGAGAAAAGGAATTGGGGGCTCACCTGAGAAGGTCAAAGAAAAGCAGGAACCCTCAGAGGCAATAGAGTTGTTGTAAATATAACATTTCTACAAGACTTAACTTTTAGGCTACATTTTCTTGAAATCTGCTGGAATTAGAGACTGGGCTTTGTAAATTCATCTGCCCTTGTCTTGGGTATTTATCTGACCACTCCACACCTTGAGTTTTGGCAATCACTACTCAATATTTCATCTTAAATTGATGGTGTGTACACTAAATACTCTCTGACTGTGAACTGTAGCTGTAGGAGATCCTTTAGGTGTCCAAGGCACAGTGTTAGTGAGCTGAGCTTCACCTGCTCCAGGGCTGGTTTTCCCAATGCTGAGAGCCTGGGGGAGAGGAGACTTTAAATAGTGCTGGACTTGCTTCCTCAGCTGTTGTAAACTCAGATTTTCCCAAGGCTTTGGGTTTTAAAGACAGAAGAGAGACTACTCCCTCTACAGTCACATTTTAGTCTTGAGACAGCATAAAAACTGACTTTATCTGAGATGCCATGTGCCAGGTTTGCAGCAGCCCAGGACTTGAAGCAGTACTTTAATATTATTTTAATCAATAATTGATATATTTTAATATTAGTTATTTCCTCCCTGATATCTCAGGATGCAGATTGGCACACACAGACCTCCAAACACACACAACTTTTTTACTTTGCACTTTTGCAGCATTTAAGCAGACACAAAGTAATGAAAGAAAGGAGTTAATTTCTCCCTTGTTTCCAATGAATTCTGTGTAGGAAACGGCCATGTGCACTGGCATCACTGTGCTGAAGAGGAGAACTCTGCCCAGTTAACAACCCCAGATAAGCAGGCCCAAGGCACCCTCTGAGGCTAATAATAGCCTCTGAATAAGAGCAGTCTTACAGACTACTGCATCATCAGCCTGCCAGGACAAAAGCTGGGGTTTTTTTGTCAGAAAGAGTGGCATTGCAGGGTGCTTCCAGATCTGCCACTCTCCAAACTGTTTCCAGACACAATGAAGTGTGAGCTTTCTCAAACTGATATTAACATTTAATTTCTAATGGACTAATTAAACTGACCACAAGTCTCAGAGGTCAAGTGTACTTTCGGTTTGTATCAGCTAATTTCTGTTTCTTCAGTAGGATTCTGACAGAATGCTGAGAAAATTATCTTTGTGTCAGGATTGTTCTATTCCCTTTAGTGTCTTGTGTATTTAAACTTCTGCTCAATGCTATAAATACCATCTTGTTTCCCAGAATTTTCCAAGGGATAGAAAGCTTATTTAAGTTTTTAAACAGCTGTAGTAATATCATTAAGATCCTAATCAAATACACACTATTATTTTATTGTGCAAGTCTGGACTTTTAATAGAATTAAAAATACAATTGAATTCAAGTCCAAGGTAACACAATCCCCCTCTGTGGTTCTGCTGATTGGAATTTTAAATTCCATGCAAGAATAAATGGAAATAAGTCCCTTTTGTAGAGCACCATGGTGTCAAAATGTGTCATCTGTAATTACATGCTCATCAGATTTGGTTGTATAATTTGCACCTTTAATTTATTGGGCAATGAGACTCTTAATATGCACTTCATGTGTCTCCAAAGGTTTTAATTGGCCGTCAGCCTAAAAAATATCAATATTGTAAGGATTAAGCAACCAAACAAAAAATCAAATAGTCCAACAGAGAGACTAAATCAATACAAAAGAAATGTTTGGGTTGTGTGGAGTCATTGGACAAGGCAGAGGGATAAAGCTGTGGAAAAATCAATGTGCCAAAGGACAGGCAGTCAGAAACACCTTCTCCTGCTCAGCCAGCTGCTGCAAGGCTTGAAAACACAAATGTAAGGTCTGTGATGGTGAGATGAGCATTGGGGAGGGGGTGATTGTCCAGCCCACCACAGCAAACCCCCATTTCCTGGTGGTTTACCCCAAGAACTGACTGTCTCAGCCCAGTGTGGCTCAGTGTTGTGAGACTGGTGCCACACCAGCTGAGTGATGGTTGTCTTTGCGTAGATACAAAACATTCTGAAATTTTGAGAAGGAGGAGGGTTGAAAGGTCATAGAAAACACAACCCACATAATTTATCCACAGGATGGGTAGGAAATGGGGTTTGAGTATGAATCTCTAATTAAGAGCCTTATAATTGACTCATGGGCCCATCATCTGTACAGTTAACTCCTTTCTGCTCGTGTTGGACAAGCATTCCTTTGATCCAGACAGAGTCTGTAATTTCAGATCTATAGTTTTTAACTGAAAATCCAGGTGGCTGGAGAAGATTAAAGTCTCCTCAAGGAGGATACTGCCAGCACACCTCTGTCTGATTTAAGGGTTTTGAGGACCTTATACCCTGAAGGTGACATGTTCCCTGTCAGACATGAGGCAAATCAAAAGTTAAAGTTTTAAAAAATTTGTCAGTGCATCTGTCGTGGATTTTTGTAATTAGCCAATAATCCCTGTGATCATGAAGCTTTTGGAGATCTTCTGCTGCCACTGAGCGCCCGCGGGCTACTGCAAACCTGTGGGTTTGGACTCATAGAGCTGATCTCATCAGGGAAATCCCTGCAACTTGTAAATGAGGCAAAGAAAAATGTATAATTATTTCCTACAACACATTCTGATGTGTTTCACAGAGAGACTGTTAGAGATGCGTCTCTGGCTGCTTTATTTTTACATTTTTAACTCCTTTGCCTTTCAAAGACCTGTCTTTCCATGAAAATTTATGGTGAGTGCAAAATTTCTCATCTCCCAAACAAACCAAGTAGCTGGAAAAGAGCAGCCAATTAAGATGCACGATGCTTTGCCTTAAGTGACAGCCCATAAATCAGAGCCCATGGAATATTACATTTTAATGCACTGCCAAAGCCTCATGCTCGGTTTATCCGCAGCCCCCGGCATTGCTTAGGGATGAAGTCACTCCTTGGGGGAAGTGAGGGAGGTCACACTGATGCTATAAAAAGGTGTCAGGCCTTTGGTATGTTGTTTGTAAAAGTAAAAGAAACAAGATTCTGGGCGTCTGCTTGCTCTCTCTGTTAGAGGAGGTATTTAGGAACCTAAAGTGCGTTCCTTTCTTACTGCTATTTCATAAATGTGATTTATTAGGAGACTGAAGAATGCTGTTAGCAGAAAAGCTTGGGAGAAAAATTAACAGAAAGCATGACTTGAAGGGGTGAAGCTCAGAACAAACTCGGAACACATTAGCAGAACAATGCACTTGGGCACTAAAATATCCCAACAGTCAAGAAACAGGGTCAAGAAAAACACCCTTCTGAGTGGAAATGGGTTTTAGAGATACACACAGAGCCAGATCCACAATTTTCACAAAAATAACACAAGAATGTGCAGAGTAGCAGCACAAAATTTCCCTGAACTTTATTTTATTCCTCTTTGATTTTTACTGTACACTGCTTACCCTGCCATGAGATCAGGATGCAGGGGAAGGGGCTGTCTGGAGCAGTCCACGCTCTGAATTTTGAGGTGATCCATGGAGGAATGTCACTGCTCTGCTTTTGGGGGTGATCCCCAGCTGAACCCATCCTGAATGTGGGAGATCCTCCCCACAGGATCTGCGAGGCAATTCTGGTGGGGGAGAACCTCCCCTGCGTCCCTAAACTTTAGTGAAGCTGGGTCTTTCTTTGAGAAGATGCTCATATCTGTCAATTTCTGTTCTCCCCTATTTCCTCTGAACTCCGGCATTCTCTCCGTGCCTGAATGTGCCGCCTTTGTTTCTTTTATTTCCGAGGGGTCGAGTGCTTACAAGGCGAGAAATCGAAAAGTCCCACCCAACCCCCCGAGCCCGACAATGCAGAAAGAGAGAAGTGACATTGCTGGGAGTGCCAGCACTCCTTTCCTTGCAGTAAATGAATTCTTTGTGAGTAGCGGGGAGATGGAGGAGACGGATCCTGATCCATCACTCCAAAGGGCAGCACATCCTCAGCAGAAACGGGACCCGGCAGGCTCCGAGCTCCGGAGCGGCTTCAATCCACCACAGGCTCAGCCATAAATACCTCCAGAGGCACCGAGAGCTGCTGAGATAATTTAAAGGGAAAACCACGTCCCTTTGAGCTCCTCTCCTTTGTGCTGGGGGCAGCTCATGTATTTAAACGTGGGATGATAGAGTCCTTTAAAGGCCAGTGATGGTGAGGATTAGGGAAACTGATCCCCGGGCACCAGTGCTGGGATTTGTGGATCGGGAGAGCAGTGGTGGGGCAGTGTGTGTGCACTAATTCCATATTCCCTTCCTCTGGCTGTCTCACTGACCTCTATGTGTTACACACAGAGTGAAATACTTGCTCATGAATCAGGTTTTAGGCTGGTCTCAACACCTGTTCTGTCCTGAGTCCCAAATTTGGCTGGAGCCAGTCCAATCAGCCCTCCCCTGGCTGAATTCCCAGGACACACTTTGCCCTCCCTCCTGTTTGGAAAACAGCAGCACAGTCTGCCCTGCTGCTGCTGGAGCTTTTAGTGAGCTCCAGTCTGAACTGGTCCTCTCCACTTCTTTCCAGATGCAAAGTTATGTCCTCCCCAGCACTGATGCTCAACTCCACCTGTGCTCACTTATTCATATTTGTTGAAATTTAATGATCAAAGCATGAAGTTATAAGAAAGTACCTCTCCCCCCCTTAAAGATCTTTTCCTGAATAATTCCTGTGTGCCTGTTCCTGGCTCATTGTTCCACACAGCAGCCTTGGCAGATGAAGAGGTCAGTCCTTGGCCTACACAAATGTTAATTCAGAGCTGAATTTCTTGGTTTTTTTCCCTTCCAGGTTGGCAGCCCTTTGTTTAAAATGAAAATACCTCCAATTCCCTTTAATTCCTTATGCACAAAAATGCATTAATGATAAGACAATTTTAGGCTACTTGTGCTTGACCTCAAAAGGTGTAGGAGTTAGTATGGGTTGTATTGCCTGAAATTATAATATAATATCCCACACTTTGCACCCTACTATGTATCCTGGAAAAATAACCCACCTATTGAGAAACAGTTTCTGGGTTTGTACCAGTTTAACCAGAGGAGAATATTTCACCTATTTTGTTTTCCCATCTCAGTACCACATGGAAGTCCCATAATTAATTAAACCATATGAGAATTTATGTAAGCAACTTAGGGAAAATATCAGAAAATGGTGATACTCAGTATAAAAGGAACCTGAGTTTGGATTAAACCTGTTGTAGTGCTTTTTACGAATTCAGAACTCCTCCTGACTTCCTTTTTTACATTTGAGGCAACTTCAGAAGATAAAGTTGTAAGAACAATGAAGCCACGTTCTCAGATTTCCAGCCAAAAGGGTGTCTTCTCCTTTTTCATCTCATGTTTATTATTTTACCCCATCAAATTAAAAAAATCAGATACTTCTGTTCGAGTAAAAGCAACGTGTAGGAGGAACCAGAGGAAAACAGGCTGGAGGCTTCCTCAAGCAAGGCAAAATCTTGTTGTTTGCTCCTTATCAACAGAAAGCAAAAACCACATTAAATGGAGCTGGATAACAGAGTAATTAATTCCTCTGTCTGAAACTTTGTGTCATCTCTACGTGTGATTAGGGAAGGGCTGGGATGAAAGGCTTTTTCTCTGGAGCTGCTGCTCTGTTTTATTTCTTCAGGTTATTGTCACAGCATCCTCCTCCAGCCTACGCCTGGGGCTGTGCAAAGCTCTTTCAAACCTTGCTGTCCATCAGTGGGAGTCACACGTGAGGGCTGGCACATCTCGGCTTTGTGTGAAGCCAAAAAAAGCCCTCACCCGTCAGGCAGGTGGCAAACTCCAAGGCGTGCAGCCACGATGATGCTTTTCCTCCTGCTTTCCCCTTCCAAGAGAAGCAGGGTTACCTCGGCCTGGCATCTGAGCAGGGAGGGGGTAGATGTTCGTGTAGTTTTCCTTTGCTGAAAAGCAGCCAAAATGAAAATTTGCCAAGAGTCAGGGAGCTTTCAGTGCAGGAGCAGAGCAGAGGGTTTTCCTGTTTGGTATCACAGATCCATGGATGGCCAAAGCCACGGGCAGTAAGGGGAGCTGCAGTGTGGGTTGTCCTGCAGGTTGTACAAAAGGTGGACCATTTTTTCATGAAAAGCCTCATTTGAATGGCCTTCTCTTTTCCTTAAGATAGTTTAGACTACGGGAATAACTGGCATAAGGAGCATCTGCACTGCTGTTTCCTGTTCTCACCTTTTGTTTCCCATGTGCTGGGGACTTTAAAGATGCACAGGACAGGGAACGCTCCCCTGGAGCTCCTGTGCTAAGCAGGAGTGTTTGTTTTTATTGTAATCATTATTACTGTCACAAATACCTCTCCTGTTCTCTCCTGCCTGCAGCTTTCTTCCAAAGACAAAGAAACCTGTGGTTCCTGGGCATTCCCCAGCCAGGCTGCTGTGTCCCAATTGCGCTGCCCACTTCACGCTGAGCACACGCAGACTTTGCAAAATGGGGATCACTAATCTTTGTTTTTCCTAGATTTCCTCAAGCCATTTTAAGACCCATTCGAGGTCAGTGAGAGCTGTGAACTCTTCGAATTATGTTCTGAATAGCTTCACATTTGCCCTTTGTATTCATTTGCACTAATCAGTCTCTTCCCTGTTATCGCAGTGTGAGTCACTCACCGCTTCCCCACTCCACTTCTGGAGTTTGCATAGTGTGGTCGATTATGACCCAGTTTGGGTAATTTGTCCTCCTAATGATTCATTTATCACTATCCAGAACCCACTTCAGCAAAACACTTAAACGTGCTTTCGAATGCTGTACTTACCAAGAATTAAAACAGTCACTTGCTTGAATGGTCTGGAGGTGGAGAAATTGTGTGTAATCACACTTTTCCCTCACTGATACTGCTGACAAATGTTCCACCTTACAGCATTTTGCAAAAAGTATCAATTGGAGAGAAATAATTTCGATAAGCAGAATCAAATAACAGCAGCGTGTCATTCCTGATTAGATTTGACATTGTGCTAACATCTATCTTCCCCAAACAGCTGCGTTGATGCAAAGCTTTCCTGCTGGAATCTGCCTCTAAATTATAAAACTGTCCAAAATGTACAAAAATATTTCTTTCAATTCCAAGATCATTGATTTGCTAGAGAACAACAGAGGAAACCGTGGTATTTGGTGGATGCCTTCGAAGCATATTTACGTAATTGATTCTTTTGCAACCAAATGCAGAAGAAATATTAAATAGAGTTGCTTCAATTTGAATGCTGCTCCACATGGCCAATAATTCTGCAGCCAGTACAGTTGGTTTTATATAAATAAATAAATATAAACACAAACACATATATATACATTTAAAAAACCTTTATCAGCTGAGTTGTGGCAGTGAAAACTACCTGGATCCAAGCAATGTTCTTACTGAAACTCGCCTCTACGTTTTTATTTAAACCACATTGAAAGTTAAATCTTGACTAAATATGTTAGAGAAAGTTTTAATGTGTGAACGTGTTGACTCTGAGTACCACTAAATACTTTGTTTAATTTACATTTGTTAGAAAATTTTCCCACTAAAACCGCAGCAGAATGTGAGCTGTGGTGCCGTGAATGGTTTCAGGACAGGACTTCTACACCTTATTAGCACTGCAGTAAGGGAAAAATACTTTTTAAAGCCTTAAGGGGGAAAAAATGTCATTAAGAACGTATTTGTCAGCTTCCAGAGATGCTAATGAATAGGAACATGATGGCATTAACAGCTGGAGATCATCTTCTTTTCCAGGGAAAACTTTAACCTCACACCCTTCTTTCATCTTGGCATGAAAATATGCACTAATGAAAGCTCTTCCCAGAGCTATTGGGGAGTATAAAATATGGGGGGAAAAAAGAAAAGCCTTATGTGTGCAGTTCTCCTTTATACTTATTTATATTTAAATTGTAATTCTTTATTTTTAACATATAAATAAAAGTCATTACAAAGAGTAACAAGAGGAGGCTGTGAAAGAAGCCAAAAGATTGAGGTCTTACATCTCAATATTACTTTGTGGTGGTGGTGGCAGCACCGTGCTTATCACACAAGGAGGAAAAACCATGAGAAGATGTCTGATGTTCTCACTGCAAACATTTCTGAGGCTGAGGAGCAATCCTGGGGGGAGGGAGGCTGTATTTGCTTTTCATTAGCCTAATCTCGTAAGGCTTTAATAGCAAAAACATGATAAACGTCATGTTCTTTTCATTAAAGAAACCTGTATCTCCTCTAGTTCTGTGCATGCTATCTGCTGGCATTATTAAGGAGTTTATCATTCTGATTTCTCATGCAAATTCCAAAGGGATTGGGAGGATTTGCTCTGCAGCTGAGGAATGTACCAGTGGATCTAGTGGACCTGAGCACCACAACTGGCACTAAATATGCTTTAGGCAGATGGTGCTGTAGATTGTGCCAGCAAATTACTTGACCATGGCTACTTCTGTGCTGTGTGTTATCTTGTAGATTTAAATCTATCCTTTATTCTAGTCAAAATACCAGTGGGAGTATTTAGAAGTGTAATTTTAAGCTGCTTACTTCGAGAGGTATTAATACAGGGAAATGAATCAAAATCACAGCAAAATTTTATAAGGCATCTTTGTCTCAGGATAAAAGTAACATCTGTGTGTCACAGGCTGAGAACTGTGGGACAGGTTTACCTTTTGTTTTGGAGGAGAGCAAGAGCTGAGTCCTAAAAATTAGTGCAAACAGACAACCCAAAATGAGCTGACCTTTTAAAGGGAAGGAATATTCCAGTGCACCGAGAAACCCTACAAATGTACTTATCTTGCCTTTTTCTCATGTTAGCTTCATAAATTCTGGTGATAACTTAGGATCAGCAATAAAAGGGGCCTTTTAATGAGAAACATGAAGAATACGTGTTGTCTCCATGAAAATGTGATGTTGAAAATACTACAGAGAGATACCCTGGGTGTGCTTGTGCTTTCTGTGTGAGCACAGTGTCACCAGCTCCACACATTCCAACTCTGGAATGGTTCAAACAGAATCCGTGTCCCATCTCCCTGAAAGAGTCTTAAAATTGTCTTTGAAATGTGATAAAAGGTCACATTTGATTCTCAAGATGGTGTTTTCCATCTGAGTTCAGCTGCATTTAAGCTGCAAACCAAAACCAAAATCAGAGCTGTTCAGGTTCTTGGGCTATGAGAAAATGAAGAGCTACTTAGAGGTGAAATAAAGTCACCATTGCTTTCTGCTACAATCAGAATAGAAATATTGCAAATGATGTTCCAAAGGGAACAGGAGGAGCCTGGTCACCTGTTGTGGTCTTGCTGTTGTTTGAGCTGCTGTGCCCCCACTAAATCAGGAGTAGTGGCAACAAAATGAGTCAGTGGAGCCCCACAAATATGAAGCACTTTGCCAGGGAAAACCAAACTGTTGGAATACCTGAATCGCTGCTTGCCCTCTGATTCTCTCTGTATGTTGGTTTTTTCTGTGTCTGTTTTGTGAGCTGCTTTTTAGTTGCCTTCTTGGCCGAACTAATCCTCCAGCAGAACTGCCAGGCCTGCTCCAGCTGAGGCTGCCACAGCAGCTCTCCAGAGCCTAATTATGAGCCAGCTGCAGGTCCAGCACCTCTGGGATATCCAGAGAAACCTCCCGAGAGTGCAATAATGTATAGTCTTTGCTTTTCACTGGCTACCTTTGATTTCCCCTTTTATCAGACTGAACAAAGCTCTTTTCAACTCCAGCTATCACTAAGCATCTGAAGGTTTTCCTAGCCAGGCTTTAGAGGGGAGGAATTCGGAGTTAATGGCCCTGGATGCGATGCTGTTGCTAAGAAACCCTAGCTTGTCTCTGTAATGTCCTTTTGCAGTTTGGCGAGTTCCTCCCTGATGGAAACGCTCGTGTTTCAGCCTCTTGGCTTGTCCAGAGCTGGGTGTGCTCTGTTCTCAGCTTGCTGGGCTGAGCCCTTGGCAAAATGAAGTGGGAATCCAATGTCCCCTGTTTTCTACCCACTTCAGCCCTCGCTTTCTGAAGTCATGAACCCCCTCCTGCCCTTGGCAGGTGCCTGCAGTCCGTCAGGTATTTGCTGTCTGTGACTGGCTGTGCCACAGTGGATTCCTAGTCCTAAATGTCCTGTATCCAGGAGATGTCACCTGGCTAGAGACACAGAGGCAATTTAAAAGCATAACCCATCTGTTTTACACTGCTAATATGCAGTTTTCTCGTTGCCATGGCAAACCTGGAAAGAAGAGCAGAGAGTGATGTTCAGGTGAGGGAACTCTGCTTAGTGGGGAGGGAGGAAACAGGTTTGGGATCATTTTCTTTTTAATGGGGTGCAGAAATCCATAGGGATGAAACCAGATGCCTCTGTTGTGGGAGTTCTTTGAGCCACCACCCTCTCTTGATGTGACATTTGTATGGGAGAGCCAAGGAGCCCTGCATTGAGTCCTTATAGGCTTGATGAGACTTGGTTTGCAAGGATGGTGTTTGCCCCAGTGTCTGCTCTGGATCTGACACCAGGCAAGCAAGGCAGTTCCTCTTCCTTAGTTCTGATGTGTGAGTGGGAGGAAAATGCTGGAAGCTGGAGCTGAAGATGGGGTTTCTAAAGACCAGGGGTCCTCCTTATGCTCAGGTTTCCCCATGCTTTTCCTTTCCCCAGGCTGGCAGAGCAGTCCCCCTGGAGCCCAGAATTTCACTCACATGTTGCTGATGCAGCCCCATGTCAGGTTGGCCTTCTGAAATCATTGTGAGACACTGAGAAAAAGCAATTCAGAGGAAAGAATTGCCTTTTCATTCTCATGTGTCAGCACTGATAAGAATGAAGTCCACCAAAGACCTTGCAGCTCCACTGGAGAGTGCAGAGGTGGTCTCTATGCAGCTCGAGCTCTTCAGGAGGTGGCTTCTTATTTACACAACACAATATTTTTCATTGGTATTGAAATCGAGCAGACTTGGTGCTGATCTCATCCTGACTTGATAAGAAATAGAGTAAATAAATCTATGGCACTGTGTGGTCTCTGGTCACCCTCACTATGACACCAAGATTAGTTGGTAGAGCTGTATTATCCCTTTTCTCTCCTCTCTTTTGGCTATAATCAGCACGGACACTCTCTGTCAATCAAGTGTCAAAATTAAATGCTTTCCCTTCATCCATCAAAATCCTGTGCCAAAGAGAATGGTTGTTCCCTTGGGCAGCTGCTGGGGAGCAGAGAGATAGGCTGGGCTAGTAACAGGAGCATTAACATTAAATGCTAATATTGATGTTTACACAGGTTCAGGAGGCTCAGGAAGATGAAAGGCTCTCAGAAACTGTGCCATTCTCACTGCCACCAAGGGCAAGGCAGCTGGAACTGCTCAGGATGGAGCAGTGAGGGTGCAGATGTGTCACCCAGCCCCAGGGATTGGGCAGGCTCTGAGGGCAGGCTGAGCATGGCAGCAGGTCCATGTGCTTCCATATGACTCATTTTGGGACATGTCCCACCCATCAAGGTCTGGACACCCAGGGCTGGATGCCTGCCTTGACCTGCCCCTGCAGGAGTATTGAAACTCCATCCAGAAAAGTAAGTTAGACATTGAAATGACTCAGTTCCATCAGAAGCCCAAGGACTGAGGGCAGATTTCAAAACAAAACAAAGCCCTGAGTCGCTTCAGGGAGTTTTGAATGTTTTAATCAAGACCTTTTCTATTTACCTGATAGTCCATGTCATGGAGAAGAGGGAGGTTTTTAAATATCTCCTGCTCTGCTGCTGCTGTGGCCTCACCTGCCTCACTCCAGCCAGGGCACTGCACTGATCTCATCTCTCCCTGTGCCTGGCTGCAGCCCCAGCTTCTCACCTGGACCTGGCACAGGGACACAACTGCTGGAAAATCCCAGCCCTTCCAAGTGCTGCTTGCAAAATGTTGCTTCCCCAGTCCTGTACTGGTGGCAGTTACTCCTTTGTCCTTTAAAAAAGTTTAATTTCATTGCTTTGCCAAACAATCCTGCTGCAAAGGCTACAGGTGAAAGTGAGGAACTCCTTAATGCAATATGTGTTATCCCTGTCTAGAGGGATATTTGGGATTTTTACTGCTTTCAAATTGCTGAAATAAATGCCACAAGCAAAGTTTACAAATGCAGAGTGATTAATTTAGATATAAAATCGCTCGGCCATGAAGTCAAGGTTCAAAGCTAAATCACAAAACCCAGGGAATCCAAAACAAAGAAGACATTGTTTTCTACAGGTAGGAAAATTTAGAAACAAATTATTTCCCCCGGTCATCAGAAAGCATAATCCACTTAGTGTCACTGAGGTTTTCCTACATGAGAAAAGTGAGGAGGTGCTGCCTCCCCACTTCACATCCCACTGGACACAACAGAGCTAAAAGCATCTTCACAGGAGCATCTAGAAAAATTAATAGATTAAAAATAATGATTCCAACTGAGACAAACATTTGAATACTCCGTAATTACTATTGAATGCCTTACTGGGTTGGTTTTTTTTTGCTGAAAACGTCATAATTTTGACAAATTATTATTCTCAGGTAGAATGAAAACATCATGACTGAAAAGAAATGGGAAGTGCCCACAGAGTTCTGTTAAAATGCCATCCTAAACACTGGAGGAGGATAAACTTAAAGATCATCAGGATGTGCATGGTTTCTAAATGAAACCTTCCCATTGACATGCCCTTAAAAACTTGTGGGGTTTTCAGTGAAAAAAAAGCCACAGAGGAGTTTGATACATTTCCTGTGTGGGCACTTTCCCAAGTGCCACATCCACTTTGAATATTTTTAGGGATGGTGATTCCATCACTGTTCTGGCCAGCCTGTTCCAGTGCCTGACCAGCCCTTATGTGAAGAATTTTTTCCTATTATTCCCTGGCACAACTTCTAAACCTGCTGCTTGCATGACTTGTTCTTACTTATAGGGGATGTTAAGTCTGAAGCTGTGGACACAGATGAAATTGATCATAGATTAATATTTTTTAGGAAAAAAATAATCTTTTGCTGCATTTTATAGATGGAGTTTACAGAAATAACAAGTTTAAACACCCATCTGAAAAAAATCTGCTTTATTTTAGGAGGAGATTATTCAGTTCTAGGTCTATAAAAATAAATGGCACACTGAAGATGTGTCTTGAATGTGAAGATTTTGCTCCAAAGATATAATCATGTCAGGGTTATTAAATGCTGAATATAGTTTCATTTTATCTTTATTTTCTAGATAGTTATTTTTATTCCACATAAATAGGGCTGGGGATATTGGCTGCAATGATACAAGCCAAAATCAGGCAGTAATGAACACAGGAACCACGAAATTGCACAAATTGCAGCTAATCCAAAATATCCAGGGTATTGTACATCCATAGGTGATATCATCCCATGACACAAATGGTTTAGATTAATAAAAAAAGGTGTGGACTTCTCAGTCTTCGAAAGGAATTGATGCTGTTTCTGTGGATGAATGGGAATGAATGAGAAGGAGATGAGGGAATTAAACAAGCATCACTCAGGAGCTGCACAGGGGCTCTGTGGCAGGGCTGGTGCAGATGGAGCGTCTGCTGTGGTCCTCAGCATCACCTTTATCTGCAGCAGGAACAAAATCCCCCTCCCAGGCTCCCTGAGACAGCTGGGTTTGTGTGAGTGCTTGATAAAACTTGACCCTCTGATCCGCTGTACTCAGCTGAGGTTTATCAACCTGTGTTTCCACTGTTTGAATTTCAGCTTTTTCTAATGCTCTGCCAATAAAGGTATTTTTTTTAAGATAGAATTGCTAAGCCCAGCGTTTTGTTAGTGTCAAATCCAAAGTTTTAAGCAGCAGAGCTGCTCAAGAGGGCAGCTCCCAAGGAAATTTAAATACTTGCCTTAACAGTATTCTCCATCCCTTCTTTTATATCTGAACAAATACAGAGACATGCCTCTGCAGAGTTGTGCAGGTTGCCAGTTTTCATGACTTTATTGAAGTCTTAGAATCGTTGACATTTTTCTGATGTGGCAAATCTGGCGCCTTTTTTTGGTTTGGTTGTCCTTTTGTTTCTAACATTTCTGGCTAAAAGAAGTGCCATCCTAAGGGTGAAACAAATATCTCAGGAACTGATGCAAACAAACCCAGTGTATTTGATTTTTGCATCTTGTGTTTTTAAGCCCCTTCCAGGATTTTGGTGACCCTCTCTCATTATTGCAACCTGAGCAGATTACCAAGACAACATTAATTGGTCTCTCAACGCTCACAACGACACATAAAGCTTCAGTCTCTTCCATATGTTTGGTGGGAAACAAACCAAGCTCAGTTGTTTTCTAACACTTTCAGTTCATTCTAACCCCAGAAAAGCCTGTGATTGTTAAAATCCCTTCAGGAATGGTTTTCTTTCACCTTTGACATGCAGGAGATGGAGCATCCTGTTTGCAGCAGGAGCTGCTTGTTAAACCAGAACAACTCCCAGTTTGTAGCTGGGATGTTTGTTTGAATATCAGGGAAAAGCCAGACAAGTCCTTTACTGCTGGTGGCATCTCTGCTTTGAGGTGTGTGACATTTCCACAGGCTGGAGAATGTGTGCTTACAAATGGGAACTGATGTGCTGAGAGTTTAGGTGACCCATCCAGCATCCTGGAGCTCATTTTGGGCAAAGTGGGAACCACTCCTGTACCCCATCCCAGACCTTCTATGCAAGCAGAGCTGGGCACTGCTCCTCCAGAGCCAGCTCACAGCAGCTGGGTGTTGGCACCCAGAATTTCTGTTATTCTCTTCCTTCTTACCTAAATAAAGCAGCTGTTGTCTCTGGAAAATAACAGTTGCACAGTCAGCCATGGAGGTGACAAATAAATGATTCCCCAGCAGAAAGGAGCGAGCAGCAGCTGTAGGGCTGTGCCTGCCTTTGGAAAGGTTGTTTTGGTTCTTGGCAAGCTGGAATGGAGTTTCTCCTGCAGGAATTGGATTGGCTGCCTTGGCACTGTGCCTGCCCCATTTCTCAAAGTTTGACATTGTTCCTGGCCTGGTAGCTTGCTGCTCTCTGGGGAATTCAGCATCTCGAATATTTCTGTAAACAACAACAGCCCAGCCATAAATTTTGGAGTTTGGTTTGCTGGTGGAGTTGTGGGGCTCCAGGCTCTTTCAGCTCAAGGCACTGCCCAAAGCAGCAGGACCCTGTCCCAGCTGCTTCAGCCTCTGCTCCAACTCCATTTTCCCATCATAATCATAAACATAACAAGAAAATTTATATTATTTCTTTTTCCTTCTAGGGTGAGTTCTATTTTTTATTATAATATTTATTAGTTTAACTAATACAGCTGGAGTGAATAAGCAAGTTTTTAGGGATGGGATCACTTCTTCATCTGTATTCTTGTGGGTCTAGTGAGATTTTACCCAAAGAGGAAAATATTTTTTATTTTCTAAATTACTCTGGCAGTGTTTTAGTGAGAGGAAACACTGAGCCTTTTCATTTTTAAAATTTTGGCCAAATTCTAGTAAATTTCATCTCACTACTATCATTAGCTGTGATCTAGAGCTAAAAAACTGAGGCAAAGAAGAAAAGTCCTTCCCAAAGGGATGAAAAAAAACCTCAGAAAGGCACAGCAAAATGCAACACCTCTTCTTTCCCTACTCAGTTCAGATATGTCTTGGATACATTAACAGGAATTTTTTTTGCAACAGGAGGTTTCTCCAAGGAGGGTATGGACATCTGTCCTTGCAGATAGGTCTGGAACTCATGTCCTTTTTCTGCTCAAATATGAGTTTTAAATGGAGAGGGAGTGTAAAGAGAAATTACAAAATTTATTTCTGTGTTGCTGGATTCAAAACATATCACAACAGTGCAAAATTGACATTTTAATTGAAGTGGTTTAAAATCCAACTTTGAAAGAATCTTCTGTGCCATAAAGGAGATGTCAATGAAAAGCTTCGATTATTAAAAAGCTGCTCCCACCCTGCAGAGCTCCCCTTCTTGATGTTATTTTCACTTCCTTAAAGATCAGGTTTGTAAAGAGAATCTAATAAGCTGAAAAAATGACCAGCTTTATTGCTGAGCATATTTTCCTCTGCAACTCTAGTGCCATGTATTGGCCTGATGGGTTTCTTTTACATCTGGGTAGCTCTGAACAGAGCTCTTTGCCAGTTACACACAAACCATTCACAGCCCAGAGAGACCAGCTCGTCAGTAATTACCATCATGGGTTCTTTGCAGAGCTTCTTGAAAGGTGATTGAGCCCCTAATGCAGACACCAGATATTTTTTTTTTCTTCACTTAATGGTGTAGTAAATTATTCCTTCCAGGGGGCTCATTGAATGCCTCCTTTGAAACAACTTAAAGGCCACAAAGGAAGCGAAAAGCTGAAGGTCTCTTCTTAGCAATAACAGGAGAAAATATTTATGGAGTGGTTCAGACTGAGATCTTCCCAGTGTTTCTGTAAGGCTGTGTCTGTCAACAGTGCCTGGCACAGGCACATGGATGGGGCAGATTGGCTCAAGGTGGATTTTCCAGCTGCAAAGATGCAGGACAGCCTGGGTAGAGGAAAATGGGCTCTGCTCAGAGCTTCTGCCTTGTCATCCTGATGCCCTGGGCATTGCAGCTTTGCAGATCAGCTTCTCATCTGGGTGGAAGTGAGAGGTGTTAAAACAGTGCAAGACTGGCTCAAGTGAGGGGAACAGGTTGGGTATTAGGAAAGACTTCGTCACTGTAGGGGTGGAAAGCATTGGAGCAGGCATCCTGGGGAAGTGGTAGAGTCACCATCCATGAAAATGTTCAAAAACAAAGCAAAGATGGCACTTTGTGGTGTGGGTTAATGGGGCACAGGGGTACTTGGTTGAAGGTTGGACTTGATCATCTTGGGGGCCTTTTCCAACCTTAAGGATTCCATGGTTCCATGAGTCTGTGACTCTGTGATTCCATGAGCGTGGCTTTTACAAAGGGAGATTTCTTCTACAGCTTACTGAATAAATTAATTGATGTGTCCAAATACAATTATCAAATGCTACAGCAGGAAAGGCTTCCTAATCAGAATCATTAATCTGGCAAAAATAAACTGTTGCATGTCTTGCAAGGCCTCTTTTTTTTTTTGGACCCAGCAAAAAACACATCAGCCAATCTCAATAATATAAATAACAGCAGGCTTTACTTATCATCTAGCCATATAAACATCTTATCTTTCCACACTGTACTGTCTACCTGCCATAACCCAAACTACCTTGAATTTCCAGGGCTGCAGGGCTGCCTGTTTTTTGTTCCAAAGACAGGATTTGCAGCTTTCACAAGAACATTCCTAATTTCTCCCCAAACCTGTGCAGATAGGAGAAGTTTTTGTAGGCAGGGATGAGGGAGAATTTGAGAACTGGCTGGGATTTAGACAAAGCAGAACATGCTGCTGATCCATTTGCTGTTGGTCTCTCCATGTTTTCAATGGCCCAAACCTGTGGGTTGCCCAGGCATCAAGAGGGGAAGTTTCCCATCTCACCTCCTTTGAGGGAATGAGAGCAGCCATCATTATTCATGGGACTAAAGTCCCACAGAAGGTTATAGTTTGATTATAAAAAAGAGTTCAAGAAATTCAGTCAATCACCTGAGCAAATCACTTTTACCTGCTCTTCCAAAAGAGGTTTCAACTGGGAAAAAAAATAAATCCAACAATTCAATTGGGGTTGCCAAGCCTGGAAAAAAGAAGGCTCTGGGGAGACCTTAGAGCTCCTTTCAGTGCCTAAAGGAACTCCAAGAAAACTGGAGAGGGACATTAGACAAGGGATGGAGTGACAGGATAAGGGGGAATGGCTTCCCACTGCCACAGGCCTGGATTAGATGGGATATTGGGAAGGAATCCTTCCCTGTGAGGGCCCTGGCACAGGCTGCCCAGAGAAGCTGTGGCTGCCCCTGGATCGCTGGAAGTGTCCAAGGCCAGGTTGGGTGGGGTTTGGAGCAACCTGTGGGAGGTATCTGCTCCCATGGCAGGAGGGGTAGGATGGGGTGATCTGTAAGATCTCTTCCAACCCAAACCATTCCATGATTCCATAATGTGGGACAGGCTGGAAGGCATTTGGACACTTGGGAGCCCCTTCTGCTACTGACCCCTGAGTCTAGCTCTGAAAACACGGGGAGAGCTCGGACAGGGAGATCTGAAGTGCTGGGAGTGTTTTCTTTTTCCACTCTGCAAAAAACAAGCCCCATGGTTGTTACTTGAGAAGCTCTTTGGCAACATTAAACACTAATGAATTGCACAATTTGCCCACACACATCCCAGCCTGTGCAGAGGCTCCAAGGGCTGCGTTAGCCACAGAGGTTTCCCTGGCAGCCTGGAGCTCTGAGCACTTCTCCCTTGGCATGGGTTTTCAAAGGATCCGTCCACACAGTGCAGCTTCCTGACTTTTCTCTCCATGGGAGCAGATCCCCAGTGGCAAGAGCTGCCTGCTCACACAGAAGTCAGACTTAAACATCTTCTCTATTTCCAGGTGGTAGAGTTGGCTGAGGAGCCCAGGAATCCTTATGCAGCCTCCCTTGATAAAATGATGATCTTGTCTGTCCTCTTTCATTTACTCACTCCTGCTGCCGACAATTAATTTTAGACTCTGCTGGCTTTTGTCAGTAGATCTCAGGATATATAATCTATGCTTTATTTTATTTTGTGCTCATCTGGGCAGTAGCTGGAGTGTATAAAATGGGGTCTCCTGGAACAATTTTATTGCTTCAGCCTCTTCCTTGAATGAGATTTTGGCACAAGTATAATTTTTTCCTCATCTCCGACAGAAAGCAATTTCCTTTTTCCCCTGCACGTCCTTCAGGCTCTGGTGATTCTGCCCTGCAGAAAACCAACTTTGTAGACCCATTCTTGCTTCTGGGGGGTGGCAAATTGTCCTCCTCTGAGCACTTCAGCACAGGATATCATCTCTGATAGCAGCAGGCAGAACCTCCACTCCCCTAAGATATTATTTGATCTCTTTTTGGGGTGATGTCAAAGAGCTAACAGAGGATTGTTATGGTTCCTTCACCTCTTGAAACTGATCCTTGCAGTGAGAAAATGATGAAATTGGAATGGGAAAAGCTGGGATCCTGACAGGACTTTGACAGCTGTAACTTTTATTTAGCTGTTTGTCTCACTTGCAGCACTACTGATGTGCCATCAACCTCGAGCCAAGGGGGATGACATGGCAAGGGAAAGGTGTTGTCTTAATTTTTTTCTCTTTTTTTTTTTTTTTCTTTCATTTTAGGGGGCCAAGAAGTACCTTTTAATCTCCACTGGACATACCTGTGTTTATATCTGAGGTCCTTTTTTTTTTTTCCTTTAAGAAGAATTTTTTGTTTTCACAAAGAACTGTCTGGGTTAGTGTTGCTCAGCAGAAATGTGTGAGCCATAACATTGAGAGAGATGAAGGGTTTGCCTCATTGTCCTTCTCCTTTAGATTTTTAGTGGGCAAAAGGCAGGAAGGTTCTCTTGATTTAAATGAGAAATATCAAATTTCTTCTGCTTATAAGAAGGGCCCTTTGGAGGCTGTGTTGCAGACTAACACAGGACTTCCAGAAAAACAGTGTCAGGAATGGCTTGGTCTTTTCACCTTTGTTTTTACTGTGTGTGTAGGCTGGAGGTTTGGAAATGCCTCTTTTACTTTCATGAGGTAGACTCAGAGGATTTTATTTTCCAATACAGTTTCCATCGTGTTCATGGGAAAAGATTTGTTTTGCTAAGCAGAGTACAAACACAGCACTGTGGCAGATCCCTCTCAAAATTGGTTAAGTCAATACTGATCTGCTTTTCCCACATTCTTACTGGAAAATATTTTTTTCTGATTTCTCTGGCATCTCTCTAAACCTAAAGAATTACAAATGAGAGAAGCATTTGCCCCCCTCAGCTTCATGTGCCACATACTGCTCCAGCAACACTAAACTTCCCAAAGAGAAAGAGAAGAAATATTGGAAATGTTGGAGATTGTAGAGCTCTAGCTTCAGATAAGGAGGTTGGAATAATTTAGGAAAATATAATTTAGTTTGTTTTGAATTATTTTAAAATCAGAAAGCCCAGGAGAAGTTCTCCATGTACCAGTTTCTGGTCACAGTCTCTGTAAATCTGGAAGGGAGCCATCAGCTCGAGGAGGAGAACTCTGGTGTGCATTTGTATTACTGAAAGCAGATGTGGGCTTCGGGCTCCAGCCAAAATTTCAGACTGGGAAAAAATGATCTGTCCTCAATTCTTCATCGGTCAGAAAGGATGGGATGAATCAATACTGGTGCACTAGTGCTGGGGAGATAGCTTTCAGGCCTGACATGCCTGATAGAGATGTGCTCAGTCTAGAAGTGCTAAGAAAATCAAACTGCTTTTGCCTGTGTGCAGCCATATGCCTGCTGCTCTCCTGGATGGAAAACCTGCAGCTCCCCGAGCTTACAGGTGTTGGTTGGTGTGAGGACATATGATTACAAAATCATTTGTTAATGGTGACTTGGAGAACTTCAGCTACACGTGGTTTCCACCACCCCTTTGTGCCGTGCTGCTCCCCAGGCCCCATGTCCTCCCCAAAACATTGCCCTGGGAACCTCTGGCTCCACGGGCTGGGCTCCCCAGCAGGAGGAGTTGGGGTCACACAGATGGGGCTGAGCTGCCTTGTGACAAACAGGACTGTGGGCTGCACATGAGCCCCACCCAGCAGTACAATTTTGATAGAGTCAAAATTGCTCCTGGCACAGGGTGCTCAGAGAAGCTGTGGCTGCCCCTGGATCCCTGGAAGGGTCCAAGGCCAGGCTGGACAGGGCTTGCAGCAGCCTGGGACAGTGGAAGGTGTCCCTGTATCTGGCATGGGGTGGAATAGGATGATCTTTAAGATCACCTCCAATCCTCTTTGTATTATTCTATGATTTATGGTGTGGTTTAAAATGGACCCTCCATCACAGTGAACCTCAAATGCCTTTTCTGTCAGCAAGGAGGTGCATGAACACCCTGAGCACTGGGAGTCCTCCCAATCCCCTCACCAAGGCATTTCCAGGCACAGCCTTTATTTTATTATTTTAATGAAAAATAAACCCTCTCAGTAAGGAGGATTCTTCTCTTTCCCTCCTGCATTTTGGAGATGTAACTGTGATTTATTATGGCCCTTTTGTCTGGGGAAGATGTCCTCCTCAATGAGTGGTTTCTGGCCAATCTTTACTACTTCAAATTTTGTGGTGAGATCTTCTTTAGACAGAACTAGGTCGAGTATATTTCAATTGCCTCATGTTCTTAAGATCAGTTTGTCAGAGAGTCCTAAATAACACATTGCTTTATTCATAAACAGCCTGAGCAAGCCAGGATTTGCAGCACGTTCAGGATGTGACAGTGATGTGTTACCCTGAGCTTATCAAAGGGCTCCACTGCCTGAGCCACCAGCACAAAGAAAATACACTGAAGAATTATTTGGGCCTCATTTATTTAATGAGCTGGCAGTAAAAATGAAAGCTCCAAACTCACGATTGTTGAAAAGCAAATCGCAGCACAGGTTTTTCAAATCTCTGTAAGTCCAGAGCTTTTCATTGGGTGGAAATAAATGTGACCATTGATTCATATATAAATTGCAGCTTCATAAAGTGTGTGAAATTGCTGGGGGATTTCTGTGAGCTGTAGAGGTGGTGATTTCTGATGTGCATGACTAGGAGTAGAATCTAACATATAATACCAGGGGTTTGAACCCACAAAGAAGAATTTAAAAGATTAACAGTGATTCAAATACCAATAACCATGAAAGAAAATGAGCAATATTTTAGTTGTTGGTCTGACTGACTTCTACTCTAGCTAATAAAAGCCAAATTTTCCAGCTTCTACTCTTCATGTTGTCTGATTTTCTGGTTCCCTGCATATCAGAAGGAGCAGGTGTCTGGGCTGGGAGTCAAGACACCAGCTTAATTTTTTTTTTCTTATTTTTACTTTAGCCATGACCTCTTACTTGAGATTAGATACACAATCATAATCATAGAATCCTGGAATGATTTGGGTTGAAAGCATCTTTAAACACCACCTCATTCCCACACACCCTGCCATCAGCAGGGGCACTTCCCACAATGAGACCAGGTTGCTCAGGTGCCCCTGTCTGTGTGATGCCTTTGCTGGTCCTCTCAGGAGGATCCAGGAGAAGGAGTGGGGATCAATTATTTCCAGCTACACTTTTCCAGAGCAAATGAAACTCATCTCAAACTGAAAAAACTGTGTTGTCTTCCTCTATCATGATTTCATTCCTGTTTTTCACCTTCCCTCTCTGTCTCCACAGCTGTTGAATCACTGCATTCCTTGAATGACCAAATCTCCCATTTTATCATCAACAAGTCAAAAACCCTGGATGAGGATGAAGATGCCTTTTTGCCCAGTGAGAAGGAATCTCTGAAAAGTGCCATGATACTGATGAGGCACCTCCTGATGGATGCACAGGTAGGAAATCAATACACACGTGTGTTAGGATGTGAGGAAGGCACATTACAAAGATCTGGAGGAATGTGTCATTTTTATGTGCAGTTTAGCAGTGGAGAACATTAGTTACTGACTCTTCTTTAAAACTGATTTTGGCTTCTGAAATATGCAGCTGTGGGAAGGACACCTCAGTGCACAGAGTGTGCAGCTTGTGCTGGGGCTGATCCCCAGATTCAGGGTTGAAAATGGCTCTTAATTTCAGGAGAAAATACAGCAATAACCCCATTAATGGGGATCCAGCATCAGCACTACCAAAAGAAAATCATCTTTCCACTAAGCATCTGTGCTGAATGCCAGTTTCAGAAGTGCCAGACAACTGAGCTGTTGGTTTAGCCAAGCTCTAAAATGCCAGTTAAAAGTCATGAAATGATGTGCAGATGTTTCTTTGTGCCTTTGCTGCTTCAACAAAAAATCTCCTTCTCCATAGCGTTGCTATGTTGCAATGTTTCCTTCAGCCTATAAAAAAACACCCTTTGAAATATTAATTGTATTTATCTTTTTATACTCCCTTTCAGTCTTTATTTGCAAAGTCTAGATGGAAAATGACAGCTTTTGTCAGAGGGCTCTTTTGAAACCGTGTGGTATCCTCTCCCTTCTCCTCTGGCAAGCCCTAAAATCAGGCAAAGGAGGCCTGAGGCTCTCCTGAGATCTTCTGAGCTCTCCAGGACTGGGGATGGCCTGTTCTACCCCCATGTTGTCCCAGGTGGAGACTGGTGCTTATCTTATCTTGTCTCACCTGCTTCTCTCACTTTCAAAACCCTTGTTCCTGGTTCCTTTGGCTGGCAGGGATCCTGTTGCATGTGGCAGTGGCCTGGAGATCCCTGCTGTTACTGGCAGGTGTATTTTAATATTGGCTGTGTTTCCACCAGGAGCCAGTCCAGCCTTTGGAGGCTGTGAAGTGCACAGGGAGCAAACCCTTCCTGCTGTGCTCAGGATTTCATTTCTGTCAGGATGGTGCTGATCTCACTTTGGCACATCTTTAACCAAGTCACCTCTGTTTACCCCAAAGCACCAGAGTTAATGTTGTTGAAGTGTCATGGAGAACATGAGGGGTTAGACTGTGCTTTTGGATCTGCTCCCACAGTGGGAATAGATTCTATGGATTCCTCTGCAGGTGGGAATAAAATCACAGAATCCATGGAAATCCATGGAATCCTCCCAGTGCAAGGCTCTGTACAGACGTGAGCTGAAATCCAGTGCTTGACCCTTTTACTCCCCTCTCCTGGCATGGAGCTGATTTTGACTGGTCAATAATCTGAGGAGAGAACATCCAGCTTGATTTCAGGCAGAAAGTTTGGGTTGAAAGGGACCTTAAAGCTCATCCCATTTCACCCCCTACCCTGGGCAGGGACATTTTCCACTAGACCAGGTTGCTCCAAGCCCCATCCAACCCCATCCAAGTGGCCTTGGACACTTCCAGGGATTTGGAATATCTCTGGGGAGTCAGGCATGAGAACAAGCAGTTGCTTGCAGGCATCTGAATGTGGAGATAAAAATAAATATGGGGCAAAAAGGTACCTATTGATAATCCCCTTGTGCAGGAATTCTATTTTTAGCACCGAGGAATTGCTTTCCTATTTATCAGCTGTCCTGAATGCATATTAATCGGTGCCTGTGATAGAGAGACTGATTAGAAAATGCTAAGAACAATGAGGAAATGTCAAGTGCTCCTGTATCCTCAAGATGTGCCTGGATCCCTTCCCAGAAAGGACAGAATGTTTTCTTGCCTGGGATTTTCAAGTTGGAAGAATGACAAGGTGGGAAGTGGTAGTGACTAGAAGGATGGAAGTAAACAGGTGATGACATCCAGTAAAGAAACCTCAATAAAATAAATCCTCTGAGGAATGAAAGAACCATGGGCTGGAATATCAACAGGAATATCCCCACCAGTGTGTGAATATAAATACGTGGTAACCCTGACTGCAGAATGCCCTGTGGCTTTAATCACAACGGAGGAAAAAGTACCACCAATGCAATTATTTCCCTTCCCTTCTCCCTTTGCTTCCCAGTTTGTGGTTTTATGGGAAGATGGAGCCCTGCAGCTCTAAACAGTATTGATTGTGTGAGGCTCTGTACAAAAATAAGCTGAAATCCAGTACTTGGCACTTTGACTCCCCTCTTTTAGCATGGACCTGATTTTGACCAGTAGGTAATTTGAGGAGGGGATATCCATCTTGAAATTTTGGGTAGAAATCAGCTGGGCTGTTAACCCAGCAGGAGGGGACAGTTAATAGGCATTTCTCACTTCTTTGCCACTATTAGTCTGCTTTGAAAAGGCAGGGATGATGTGGGGGTGAATCCTCATGCCTGCTACCTTTCTGGCTTGGAGAGAAATTGGACACATTTTTGGAACTCTGCTTGGACACACATCAGAAGATGTTGCTGAAACAAAGGTTTCGGATCCACCATAGATCTAACTTTGATTTTGAGTCATTTTTCTGGCGTAAGATGAATCACTGAACCAACACACAGAGCTTTCCACTTTGGAAAACATTGTGAGGTTTTTTAGAGGATGCTGTCCTGGGGACCATGTGCATCTGCCTGTGAAGGGGCAGGTCCCTGCTCTCTCAGCAAAGTGTCACCAGGACCACAAAGGACAAGGATGCTCATCAGAGCAGAGAAGAGGAACCACAGCACAGAGACACCAAGGAACCTGCCTGGGGTTTCACAGCTGGATTTTCTGATAGAATGTGAACTCTGTGCCCCTAAGCATCAGCCCAGTCCCTTCATATATTAGGCCATATTTATTTCTCCCTTTGCTGCTTGGAAGAGCCTCTTTTGCCCATCTGTTCTGTCAATTTACTCCACATTTCACTGATTTTAATGCCTCAGTTTTGTGGTAGTCATGTACAAGCAACTGTGACAGTAGTGACTATGGCTTTATAGGCGAAATTAGAAGTCACTTCTTGGTAAACACAGCATTCAGAAACAGCTGTTGAGTGGGGGAAAAAATTCTTCTCATCTCCCATATGCAAATTGGGTTTTCTCCATGGAGAATGGGGCACATTTTGCACTCCTGCTGGCTAGAGAAATGGCAGACTGGGTGGCACTGGTGGGACGATGGTGCTGGTGGCTGTGGTGTGGGCTGGCTGAGGGGCTGCTGATCCATCAGCACCACCAGCAGCGTTAATCTGCACGCAGGCAGAGGTAATAAGCTGTGTGGAGTCTCTCAGCTGACAGCCTTGCCAGCTCAAATCCAGCCCAGGGAAGACAGCGATTTAATGAAAGGCATTACAATCTGCAGGATCTCTTGAGCGTGGAAGGTGCTCTCCATCCCTTGCACGCCCTGGATAGGATTCCCTCCTCAGGAGAGCCCCTGGTGACTGGGTTTGTGCTCTGGGAAAGGAGCTTTGTGCCCGGATCTCTCACTGCCGGTGTGTGCGGGGCTGCGGTGCCTCCCTGGCACCGGGCAGCACCTTCACCCCTTCGCTCCGGGAGTGCCCCTGCCCGCACCCCCAGGGCCGGGGCAGGGCCCTGAGGGGGAATGGAAATGGCGCTGTCTGAGCCAAAAGGCCTGCGGAGATAATGCGGGTGCAGAAAGGCAGAGCGGAGAGGGAAAGGTGCTTTTATTCCCCCTGACGTGTCCCATTCTCCGCCCGGGGCTGGAGGGAATAAAACCATTCCACTGCTGCCCCCTGCACAGCGCTGCCGCAGGGACACGGCAGCCTGGGAGAGATTGGCACTGTTGTCAATCATTTTTGACAGTCCCATTATGCTCAGAAAGGATGTTTGCTCTGTGCCTGTTGTTTTATCATCCTCGGAGGTGGAATTTTATAGCCTAGCAGTGGTTTTTCCTTAGACATATCCCTAAGCAGGATTTATTGCTTCTGAGACATCTGTGACGTGAATCCATTACCTTCAAACTTTAAATCACCCCCCCCAGCTTTGCCTAAATTACTTTTTTATTTGTTTTACTTGAATTGCTGTTTCTAATTGCAATTGTGAGAGGCTGGACGGGCGTGGAGCAGAAGGTACACGATGTGCAAGGGCCAAGTCATGTGCATCAACCCTAATTCAGCTGTTTCCAAAGGAATCTGTCTAAGGAACAGAAAAGGTGCACCCAGGCACCTGCACCAGCCCTAAATGTAGGGTAATAGTCTCTCTTATGTGAAGGAAGACATGGTATTTTGCTGGATGCCTGCCCTCAAAAGCCAAGCTTTCAGGAAATTCAGTCCATTTACTTCCTTTCACAAAATGTTTCATTGACTACAAGTGGATTTGAAGCTCTTTGGGAGAAATATCATCTCTTCAGTGTCTTTCCCAGCAGTGTGGTGCTTATCCTCAGGTGTTGTTCTGGAGGGAATGGAAAGACACCTAAACCATCTTTGGGTTTGCATTGGACTTTCTGCATAAGATCATAGCACCAATAATGGCTTGAGAACAAGATCAGCTTTGTGGAGCATCTGGCTTAGATGTATTTGGGTTTCAGTTGCTGCCTGGGCATGAGAGAGTGAGGGCATTGAGACATTCAACTGTTTCTCTGCTGGGGAGTTCATTTACTTCTTATGTAAAGACAGAAAATCAGCCTGGTGGTACTTCTAACCTAAGTTGTTAACAAAATAGTGTTCTCATTGCCTGAAAATCATAGGGGAAAGAACACTTTCATTTATATTTAGAAGCATNGTTTTTGTGTGTGTGGGGGGGGGTGTTTTTTTTGGTGCGTTTTTTTGGTGTGATGGGGTGGGGTTTGGTTTGGTTTGGTTTTTTTGGGTTTTTTTTGGTGTGGTGGTTTGTTTTTTTTTTTTTTCCTTTAACTCTGAATCAAACAGCTCCAGCCCTCACTGACTTGTGGGACAAACCTTTAGCAGGTGTCTGTCAGGACATCTCTGCAGATGAAGTTAATTCCAGTCTGGATGGAGGATATTGCCTTGTTTTTCTTTGGAAAATATCTGAGTATTTGAGTTGCCACCACCTTAAGCTTTTTAAGCCTGACACTGACACCCTGTAAATAAATCACTTAAGGTGAGAGTCTTTCTGTGTATGGGAAAAAGGAAAACCTACTTGGCATGACTTGCATTTAGCCATTCAACATCCCACCAGCTGTTGGGCTTTGGTGTTCTGTATTACCCTCCATTTCTAACCAGACAAAATAATATTTTCTCAAGCCCTTTTACATTATAATCTTTTCTCCAGTGGTCCCTGTTGCTTTCCTGAGCATGCTGTTACAGAGATGACTGTGATAATTGCTGCAGAACTGGTAGCAGAGCAGTGCTTTTTCCCCAGCTGACCTTTAAAAATAGTTCTTATTTTCCACAGTGGTCTGTTGCATAAAACCAACCATGTTCTTGCAATACTTTGTTTGTTACTTAAAGGCTTCTCACCATCTGTTCTTCAGACTTCTAGCACAGCTTCAGGAGCAGTGCCCCATGACCTTTGTTTTCACACGAGTGGGTCCTATCAGTATCAACAGGAAGAACAGGGGAAAGAGGATTTGCTCTGCGTTTCAATAAACTGAAATTATTGGAGTTCTGAAAGCATCCTTGCCCCACTGATGTGTTTTGAAGAGTGCAGAAAGGGAAATGATGCAAGTTCTGTTGCAGAATATTATAAAAATGCAGCTGTAAATTGGTGTTCACATGGCTTGGTGTTCATTTATCTCAGCCTGCACATTCCATGAGCTGCTTTGGCTTGGAAAACAGCTTCAGTTCAAGTCAGGGTATATCTAGAGGCAACCCCAAAAAACTTGCTGCTCTGCATGATATATTTTTTTCACATTAATCTTGCCATCCCATTTCTGTAAGAAGGAATCATCTTGGCTGCTTCGAGCCAGCAGCACACCTTCTTATAATCCCTCTAGGTCTAAAGGGGAGCACAAAAGACTGACTTGACTTGAAGGAGGAGAAGATGAAAGGCAGAACCTCTGAAGCTTCATCAAGGACCTCACTGTGTCTAATGACATTATTAATACCTGTTACACAGCCTGGCTTGTGGTGCTTGTCCTTAAACAGCTACCTGACAACCTGCTGCCTCTTTCATGGCCTGGGAGAGGAGGGAAAACTCATCTGTGAGCTGCTTCTGTTAATTCAATTTCTTTGGAGAGTCCTGTGCTGTATAATGAGGGACCAGAGGCCCCCCTAGCTCAGGTGAGCTGTGATGTGCTGCTCTCTGCACCAGCCCAGCTCTGCACATCCTTAGTGACTCACAAGTGGTGGGTCCCATCCTGCTTGCTGGTCATACTGATTCAAAAACCCTGAATTGTCTGAGCCAAGACTCAGGATAAGGTGTACAAAATGACTGTGAAAATGAGAGTTGCAGCCTTGGAGAAAGATCAGTTCCTTATCTTCTTGAGAGTGATTCAGGATGAATTTATGAAGCTTTTGTCCTCTGGGACAGTCTGTGCTTTTCCCAGCCTTCAGGTGGTCAAACCTGAGCTGCAAAGGATGGATTCTGTTGCCTACCATCACTGGAAATAAGTATTTATATCACTAAATAATGGTGCTTAATCCCCAAATTACATTTTCTGTAGTACTGGTGCTGATGGTAATTCACTGGGTACAAGGTGGTTCAGCACAGTGACATCGTGTTGGTTCTGATTTCATTCTCAGTCTTTCTTACTTTGCTCTCCTTTGGAATTGGAAAAAAGCTTGTTTTTCCCAATTAGGTTTGATATTGTTGTTGAAAGCTCAGAAATGCTTTCAGTATTTGCAACCCTTCAAGAGTAGAAGACTAAAAAAATACAAAATAAATCACATGTTCAAGGAGGAGAGCATAACCTCATCTTTAAAGGGTGCAGAAACAAGGCTCTCAGCAGGTTTATTGTTTGTTTATTTGTTTAGAAGTTAGTGTTGACTTTTATGTTTTCATGATGGTGTAGAGGTCAGCAGGAGAGGATGGCCATGCCAGAGGGGAGTTCAAGCTGGAGGTTGGATAGCAGCAACCAGCACTGTGCCTCAGAGAGAGAGAAATAACTATATACACTTATATATATTTGTGTGTGTGTATAGACAAGGGTGTGGCAGCTGGGAAAACCTAATGGACACTTTTCTTCAATTCAGGGGGGAACCAGGACTGATTAAAAGAGAGAATGCATAAAGAAGCTGAGATCTCTGCAGGCAGATCTCTGCAGATACTGGATATTGCCAATTGAATTAATATCCAGGTAATTCCCGAATTCCAGTTTCTGTGATTCCTTCACAGAAGGCCCTCTCCCCTCTGAGCAGGTGGTCCAGGACAGTGTTTCATTTGCAGAGTCCTTTTGAACACCACAGAAGAGGTGACAATTTTGTCTCATTTAAAACACGATGTATATTCATGGCCAGGGGGTGTGCGTGTGTTAAAGCTCTGCAAGCTTTAACTGGAGTTCATGAGAGAGAAATTATTAATATCTCCATAAATGTAGAAAAAGGAATTAGGGGAGACCAGAAGGTATCTGCTATGGCAGCAGTTTGTCAGCAATGCAGATTTTTCAGTTAATAACAGAAGAAAACCCCCAATTGTGCAGCCAGCAAATGAGACAGAAAATCCCAGTTAGCCTCACTCAGTGCTCAGGAAGCACAAGATGTGAAGACTCAGGAAAATGTGTTCTCTTCCCTCAATGTGTTTTCTCCTGCTCCATTTCTAGTTAACAAAGGAGCTAAAGCACCTCACCTCAGCCCCAGGTGAGCTGCAGCTGCCCCATGGTGCTGGGCCAAGCCACTGGGAAACCCAAGAGCTCCATCCCAAAGCAAATCCTTCTCCTGAGTCAACTGAAAACTTCCCCTCCAACCTGGGAGCTCAGGCTGAGCCCAGCAGGAGGTGGGAGCCAGCCAAGCCTTACATTTGTATTTTCAACTCAGAAAGACCAATAAATATTTAATGACTATGTGAGACAGAGTGAACATTTGTGTTCTCTCCCCATATATCAACTGTTGCTTTAAGCACTTGCTTGATAAAAATTAAGCTGTTTCTCCAGATTCCTCCTTTGGATGCTGGGTAGGGAGCTAATTTTGTAAGCAAAAGCTGTCTTGTTTTGGAAAACAAACTCAAATGGAAGAGCTGGTTTTTGAAAGTGAGTGCTGGGCTCCTATTCCTGCAGAAATATTCCAAACAGCCTTGTGAGTTAACCCTGGCAACAGATCTTGTCCAGATGTGGTAATCCTTTATACTTTAACTCCTTCTAGGCTCTAGGCTTAGCTCCTTCCTAGGAAAGCATCCATGGTAAATACATTCCATTTGATTTTGTTTGCATGGAGCTTTGGCAAACTGCAGATTCTCTCTGGACTCCAATTTTTCCCAGCAAGGAGATGAATTTACTGGTTGCAAGACCCTATCACTACTTCAGATCTGCTCTTCCTTCAGGGAAACGGTGTCTTTTATCCACTGCACAAATTTAAGGATGTAATTTAATTCCCATCCTCCTCATTTATCTGTGTGTTGGGAATAATATTTGCCTACTTCACAGTGATCGTGTGAGGCTCTTCATTCATTAATGTGTAAAAGCTTTGAGAGCCTTAGGATGAAAATTGCTTTAAAAGATGCTGTTAATAATAAATATCAAACAATGCATTTTGGTACCTCTTAGCAATAATTGGTGCTATCATTCCTGCCCTACTCTTCCATGAATTAAAAGGCTTTGAATGGGACTGAAACCACAAGTGGGATTGGGACCAATTAACACGAAATCATATGTCAGTTTTTATATCCTTGGCATTCCTGTCATGGGACTCTCGGGAAAATCTCCATGGATTTTAATGGTGCAATGTCAGAATTCAGGGATAATTGCTGAATAACCTGCATTCTTCTGGTAACTTGGTTGCTTAGTGATTAAGCTAAAAGCAAAAGTATGCTGGTTTAATATTAACATAAATAGAATTAGCCACCCTTTCTGTGGGTTAAATGTTACAGGAAAGTTCTCATTATAAGGAAACCATGATTTTTTTTTTCTTTTGATAAATAAATTTAATTAACTATTTTGTTGATACTTTTTGACCTGCTCTCTCTCCAGCATGTGGAGACTGGCTTTTATGGAAAATCCAATAATCTTCTGCTTGGTCACCCAACTTATATTTTTATTAGATTTCAACCACCATGGCACTCACCCTCCTAAAAGGAGAGGCTCTGAATATGCACCCCAAGTAAAGAAAGAGCTCACATAAAGAAATTGTCTGATTTTTCAAAGACATCAAAATTATTTCTATGTAAAGGAAAAGCACTGAACCTTGGAACGAGGCATGGGATGGAGCCAGGACCAAGGACTGTGTGAACCAACACCATGAGAAAGGTGGTGGCCAGTAAGGTTTTGATTTACAGCAAAGTGTTCCCCACTTCGGAGCAGCCTCTTCCTCCTGGCTGGGAGTGAATCGTGTGCTGTGAACGTCGCTGGTGCCACATGGGGGAGATGTTGAAGAAGAGCTGGATCGCTCCACTCCAGCACAACGAGTCCCTCCCCAGGGAAGAGCAGCCTGAGGGGTTTAGGAGCCTGATTCCTTTCCGTTTCCCTCCCATATGAAAAGTGTATAAATATCCTGGGTAAAAGGGATATGTGCAAACCACTTGAAAAATGATCCCTCTTGGCTTCAGGGCGCATCCAACATCTTCCAGTTGCTGAAGGCTCTTTTGTAAGCCAGACCATGAAGTGATCAGGGAAGGCAGGAGGTGATGCAGTCCCTTGAAGCTGAACTGCTCTGTCCTGATGCAGTCCCTTGTTTTAGCCCCCCTGCAGCTGCTGCCCTCCTGCCTGGCAAGCTGGGTTTGGGAAGGGATAATTCAGAGGAGCTGAGGGACTCTGGCTGGCATGGGGAGCCCTTAGCAGCATTTCTTGCTGCTGTTTGCTAATGTCCAAAAAATAAGAATAAGCTCATACAAGTAGCATGTGATTTACTCAGGCCCACTGGCCATCTTCCTTGTTTCTTGTTGGAATAATACTTTTCACACTGCAAATTAGAGGTTAATGCTTATTCATGCATGAGAAATCTCCACAGAAATGGCTATAGGGAGAGTATCTGTACTGTGTGAAAGCCAAAATAGTAAGATTGACTTATTGAATTACCTTTCCAATATCTTATTTTTTTCCGCAATGTTTTAAAAATATATTTATTCTAGGACTCTGATATGTTTCATAATACTCTAGCAGCCAGGTTAACAGGTAGAAGCAGCACTTTTGTAAAAAGAGTGAGTTGTAAAGCTGGGTTAGGTAGCCTGGGGTAAGTCAAGAGATCTTAATTTTTGATCTTAAAAAAGAAAGAACTACAAGCACATACCCCAAAAGCTGGAGTGCTGCCCCCTTTGAATACGGGCTCCAGCTCACTCCAGGGGAACCCTGGCTCCTCTTTCAAGCACGACCTTCCCTTTTTGCCCACAGACAGCCAGGGGCTGCAAGAATATAGCAACTTTTCCTCTCTTTCTGCATAGAGGAATTCAAAATCACTGCATGATATGTGCCCCAATTAATATTCCCCGATTGTTTCCCCTTCCCTTCCAAATGATGTCAGTCTCCATTATTTTTGGCATAATGGCAGTGAAAGGAATGTATGTTTTTCAGAAATATTTTCTCTCATTTTTGTGTTTGCAACCATCTCTACTCATCTCAGGATTTTTATTTTCTTTTGATCCTCTTGCTTTTGACTTACATTGTAAAAGACCTACAGTAAAATAATGAAAACTGTCTTAATCTATCACTACTCAGTTTGTACATTATTAATAATGAAGGCAGTGTAATTAGGCTGCAGAATGCACAGTGAACACAACACTAAGATGTCCTTAACTAACATCTGTGGCTACTGCTTGGCTTATATTGGCACAAGCCACCAAGATTTTACATGAAAACAGTTATTTGTGTCTGGCATTGCTTTTACAGAGTACAAGGGCTTCATTTTGTACTGGCTGCCTGTTGAAAGACAGCGTGAAATCCATGGTAATGAGTGCTCAGCTCTATTTGAGTCATATTTAAGGTGCAGATCCTGGTGTCAGTGTCACTACTTTGCTGAAAACCTTTTTCTCTTGTGCCCTTGGTGGTTGAGCTGATGGGGTGCCACGGACAGAAACTCATCTGTGAGAGGCCCTTCTCTTCTGCCCCTTGCTGTCCCTTTTCCCATGTCAAAGCCTCCTGATCCCCATCCTTGTGCCCTGTTATGAGGATGCCAGGAAGGAATAAGGTGCTTTTCCACTCTGTCATCAGCATAAGCTGGTGGTTTGATACTCTGCCTGTATCTCCTGACCTGTGACATGTTGGATCTCTGGTGTCAAAGGCATCAAAGGTGTCTCTGTTTCAGCTTGTTCCCCAAATGGTGGGAAGAAATCCCACCCCTAATGCATGTGTAGGGCTGCAAGGCCACCACTGCCACAGAGCTGGCTGTGTCCATCACAGAATTATGGAACCATTTAGGCTGGAAAAAAAATCTTGAAGATTGACATGTCCCATCCCTCCCTCTTTGACAGCTTCCAGCTGCTGGCTGGGCACTGAAAAGGGATGTTTAGAACAAGAGGGATGTTTAGATCAGGTATAAGGAAGAAATTCTTCCCTGTGAGAGAGGTCAGGCCCTGACACTGGGGCTGGGGAGGGAAAGGACCTTAAAGAACATCATGTTTCAACCCTTCTGCCCTTCCACCAGACCAGGCTGCTGCAAGCCCTGTCCAGCCTGGCCTTGGGCACTTCCAGGGATCCAGGGACAGCCACAGCTTCTCTGGGCACCCCGTGCCAGGGCCTCCCCACCCTCACAGGGAACAATTTCTTCCTTATATCTAATCCAAACATATTCTCCACCAGTTTATAGCCATTACCCCTTGCCTGTCAAACTGGGATGGATTGAGGTGCTCCTCCCCTGAGCAACATTCAAGCACTTTTCCCCAGCTTTGCCAAGCCTCCAGCAGCTGTTACTGCAACGCCTCCTGTCACAGCCAGAGTTCTGATCCACCCCAAATCTTCCTGCTGTGCTTACATCGTGTATATGATCAGTGATGACTCTGCACAAACAGGAAAATAAACCAGCCTTACAGCTGGATGAATGTATCAGCTCTGCAGAAAAGGCAGAGAAATGCAATGCCTGCAGAAGGAGGGAGGGGAATTGAGAGTGCAAGGGGTTTTATTGTGGCACATTTGAGAGCAGAGCCCACAATAGAGGGTGAATAAAGACCTTATAAAAATACTTGGCAGCAACTTCTCTAAATCTTTCAAGGTATGAGTTTCTTATTTTAGTTGATTTACTGAGCTGACAAAGAGGCAATCATCGTTAATCAAAGTAACTCACTCCTGCTTTGAGTATGAGAGCTGAAGTTAGATGAAGGTCATGAAAAAGAGATGATAAATTAGCCCAGGATCTTTAGTGGCTGGAGTTTAATAGGAAGCCTATTCTAGAGGGGAAACAGATTTTGGCAAATGCTGATGGTTTTCAAAACAGATTCTTTTCAAGAAGTAAGGATTGCATCTCTTGCAGACTCACAGATGTGATTCACTCAGGTATGCATGGAGGGATGATTTCCTGATGGCTTTTAGTAGCAAGAGGTGCTGTATTGAAAAGCATTTGGTGTTCTCCTGGAGGCAGAGAAGGAGGCAAAGATTTGGATAAGATATGTAGGAGTTGAGAAGTGATCGAGTCCTCTGAGTGCCCAACCACATTTTCTGGGGAAGCTTCAGGAGCCACTGGCACTTCTGAGAAATTTCTCTCTTGGGCATCATGGAGATTTCTGTCCATGCCTAAGTCCATTTCTATTTAGGGAAGTACCTTTCCCTGACCTTTGATGGTGCAAAGTCTCCCTGCTACATTCCTCACCCTGCTCAGGTGTACAGCAGCCCGTGTAGGACTCATTGAACACCTTGTTCAGCAGTTTGCTGATGGCTGAGCCCCAAATAATGCAAAACTGAACAGGCAGAAGCCCAAGAATCCTTCAAAATTATGCTAATGATTCTTAACAAGTTCCATGTTTTGCCTTGAAACTCGCTTCTTTAGCTAAAATATTCTCTGCATTCTGTCTAGAATTGAGGGAAAATATCTAAATTCAAGCAAAAGTGATTGCCCAAAGCAGTGAGGACTGCCAGTGCCTGCAAGCAATATCAATTAGTGTTCTGGTGCCAGAATTATCAATAGCTCTCTTGCCAGTAGCTTTTATTATCAAAAATCTGGGTTGATAACTGTGTATTTCATTTGGATAACATAATGTGTGACCTTAGCATGATGAAGGGACACAAAATCCCTTAGAAATTTTGTTTAAAGCTAAATGCTTTGTGCTTGAGATTTGTTTTCTATTCCCTGTTCTTCTTGCCCTATGGACACATGTGAGGAGTCTAAACCTTGTCATTTAAAAGCTTTCATGCGATATTTGAAATTTCTAAATAATATGCTTATGGATTTTGTTTTGTTTGCATCATCAGTAGCACAAACACTCCTGAGGACTGCAAATATTCATGGAAAGCCAACAAAAAAGCAACTCCCAAATACAGGGGACCACTCCAATGTTAAGAAAGCTGTAAGTTATTATACAAATTGCATACACCTATTATGCTCATGAATTAAATTATATTTCCAAGATATCTCTTGTGGCAGCCTACTAAAATAATACATTACGTGCTCAGAGGCAGCGTTGGACTGATACAATGGAAGGGGGATAATTAAAGGCTTTGCAATCCCAAATGTGCCAGCAGCTGCAGGTCAGCTCAGGAAGCAGCTCTGGGATCCACATGAGTCCCTCCTGAAAGGATGGAAACCCATTACATGACACTTGTGGAGAATAAACCTGGAGGGGGAACAGCTTCTCTGCCCTGGATAAATATGTAGAAGAAATCCACTGGGAATGGTGAAAAAAAAAAAAAAAAAAAAAAAAAAAAGAGTGGTGGCAGGTGGCAGCACTTCTTTTTACCCTACAAAATGCATATTTAGAGAAAAATGGAGAGGAGGAGCTAATTAGTGGGATTACTGTGCTTCAAGAGGCAGGTGCTTGCATTCCAGCTAGGAAACTGCTGCTTCCAATGAGATGAAATGCAGGTGCTTTGTATACAGCAGAGGCTTTCACCATGAAGTTTTGCTAATTACAGAAGCAAACGACAAAAAGAGGTGAAGATCAAGAGCAGCTTCCTTGACAATGAACAAAGGACCCATAAGGCAGCACGAAAACTCAAGAAAAAAATGACTTTTCAGAGCTGAGCAATGCTCTGAGCAGGTTCATTGTGGAAGCCATAGAGAGAAGGGGATGTGGTCCTTTGAGTGGTGGGGAATAGGGAGGTGGGGGTGGCTTGGCTTTGGGTGGTATTACTTTGGGATGTAAGGAATAAAGTGGGCTAACCAGCTTGGCTTTGAGCAGAACAATAACCATTCCTGCTTAAACACAGGAAAAATGAACAGCAGAGAAAAAACTATGGCTGAGCACCAGAGAAAGGTCTAAAGCAGAAATCCTTTCTCTGGTCTGGATGCAGCTCTGGCTCCATGTGAGCTGAGGGTGCCTTTTCCTGGCTGCAGAGCAGATGGTGCCTCTGGGCAGAGAGAGCTGCAGCCAGCACAGGCAGGGCACAGAGCCCATATCCTGCACAGAACCCACCTCTAACCTGGCCTGGAGAGTGAGGACAGCCTTCATGCAGACTCAAACGATGATTATCTTGTCTCAGCCACAATTTAGAGCTCCTCCCAGTTACCAGAGGATCAATAAAAGTGAAAGAGGGAGATAAGTTTGCTGAGGGGTATTTTGGGTCATTCAGACCGTGTTTCTCTTAGAGACATGGCAGTATTTAACATTTTGGGGTGTTTTAGCTGCCTGAACCCTTTGCTCCTGCTGTGTGCTGTGCCCACCCCTCATCTCTGATGCTTTCTGGTGTGTGAAACAAAGTCCTCTGGTCCTTCCTGGGTTGCTTTTCAGTAGGTGACCTTTGACCAGGACAGCAAAGTTCTTGAGAGCTCATTATTTTGGTATCCAAAGGATTGTTTCTTTCCATTTTAAAAACATGGTCACTTGGAACTCAGTGGGATTGGTGCTCAAATGTGGTTGCAATATAGAAATAACAGTTTCCTGGCATGTCTGGATCAAAGCTGCAGTCAAGAGTTTTGAAATGGTTATAGTATTTCTAAGGGATATGAGATCAAATGGTTGCCAGAAGTAGATGTAATTATTTTTGTGGAAACACTCATTTTAGTACTGTTTACATACAGACATAAGACACTGAAGACCCAGGTCCCACTTGCTATTCCAGATGTCAAAGGCTGGTGCAGACAGGGTGAAGGCAGGTTTTATTATGAGCTTGGAAAGAAGAGAGCAGGACTTGGGGTATTGAGGACAAGCTTGTGGAGCTTTGTGTGACCTCCTCAAATAAGTGTCCTCTTGGGCTCATTATCATCATGTAACCACTCAAATTAACAGAAAAATCTGCTGACAGGCTGAGAGATTTGGGACTGTTGAGTCTGGAGAAAAGAAGGCTCCAAGGAGACCTTAGAGCCCTTGCAGCACCTAAAAGGAGCTACAGGAAGGCTGGAGAGGGGCTTTTGATGAGGGTCTGGAGTGACAGGACCAGGAGGAATGGCTTATAGCTGAAGGAGGATAAATTTGGATATGAGGAAGGAATTCTTCCCTGTGAGGGTGGTGAGACCCTGGCACAGGTTGCCCAGAGGAGCTGTGGCTGCCCCATCCCTGGCCAGGCTGGAGAGGGCTTGGAGCATCCTGGGATAGTGGAAAGTGGAAAGGCAGGGGGTGGAAGGAGATGAGCCTTCCAACCCAAACCATTCTGTGACTTTTCCAGCTCCTTGACTTTCTGTGACTGCTGCCAGTGTGTGTAACCAGGATTAAACAGCCAAGTCCGTGAGGAGAAAAATAGATGGGTAAAAAGCTGCATCAGAAAGAAACCTCCTGGGTGCACCAGGGACAATAACCGAGGCTTTAAACAATGCATCTCAATAGGTGTCACAAAAGGGGGCAGCCAGGAGGCAGCCGGGCTCTGGCACGGCCTGGGTGAGAAGCACTCGGTGTTACAAAGCTCAGCTCCCTCAGGCGAGGGAGGAGAACAGCGAACCCCGGGATAGAAACCAAGATTGCTGTTCTTGGGTGTTTGCCTTGGGATGAGAAGGGTGGTTATTGATACAGGAATTTCACAGCTGGAAAGGCTGCTCTAATCTTTCTTTGTGGCTCTAAAGCAATAGTAGCAAGAAATAATGGTTTCAATAACTTCGCACACCTGGCCAAATATCAGTGAGCATCTAAGAAGATCTGAGTAATGTTCTTTTAAACAAAACCTCTAAACTGGGCAACAACTGCAGGTATTGGTGAGCCATCCCAGAGTGGGGAACTGGCTGGAAATATTTTCATGGGTTTTGGAGGCTCTGATAAGAAAGCTGGATCTGGGATGGAATGGCCCAGAGAGCAGAGTCGTGAAAGAGCTGTAATTAGCATCTGACAAAGCAATTAAAACCTGACAAGCAAAGGGAGCAGAATGAAGCTTATGGAAGTGGACAGGGCTCCAAATGTGAGCTTGATAATGAATCCAAAATACCAGGGGGGAAGAAGGTGCCCAAGGCAGAAAGCTGGGTGCCAGTGAGAGCTGCAGCCCACACTTAGCTCCTGGAACACCCACACACAGGACATTGCCTCCTGCCCATGTCTTTCCCCAGGGACTCAGGGATTTTCCCTTCTGGGTTGTCCAATCCTCCAAACTGATTCAAATGAAACCAGTCTGGGTGTCTGTGTATTCAGCCATTATTTGATTATTTTAAAAGAACTGGCCTTATATAAATTTAGGTGTTATATGAAGAGGGTTGTTTGCTCCCTTCTACCTGAATTTTGCAATTTGCTACTAGTTTAACTAAGCCTTGTTAGAGAAAGTGGCTCTAATTTGCTTTTGTCTCTCAAAAGTGACAAGAGCAACGCACACATACGTGCCTGGCTAGTTTTTCTCTGTGGCTAAGATTCACCAGCCGGATAAACTATGAAAATTTTAAAAACCCAAAGACTTAAGGGCTATTACCATGTCTGACATGGATTGCTGTGAGAGCTCCATGTTTTCTCACATTTGAGAAAACTGGCACGAGAACTGTCAAATCTGGAAGAAATGTCCGTGCAGGTTGACTGCACAAATTAATTTAATCGTTTGCACAGAATTTGCTTTGCTGTTTCACACTGGAATGACACCGATCTGATTATTTTCCTTTGGTTTAACCAGCAAAATGTCTCTCATTGCTGTTTGCATAATTAATGCTATAGGATTCGGCTTTGATCCAGCACATGCCAGGAATCACTGTGCTCGCCAATCTGCTGCAAAACAGCCTTTTCTAGCACATTATTTTTGTTCTAATGCTGTAATATGGAAAGCCCTGCAGTGCCCTGGCTAATGTGGCTGCTTCTGGCTCTGCATCACAGCAGTTGGCTCTTCCCTGACCTGGGAGAGCTACAAATCCCATCTGTTTAAAAGCAGCATCATCCTGAATGTGTTGCTGCTTGTGAACTCCAAGCTGCATTTGTCTATTAGATAGATCTACACAGTCTGGTTGTAATTGGGGTGTTTTAAAACCTGCTGGAGCAGCAAAGCACTGCGAGGTGGGATGTCAGAAGGACTTACCCAAGCTTTGTGTAGTGGATTTTGTGATGCAGCTTCCCATTTTGATGGGAGGGTACTTGGCTCTCTCCAGGAAAAGCCATAATGGCTGCAGCTGTCCTGTCAGGGGTCACATTTACTGTGTGTGGGATGGACTGGTTTAACTGGGAAAAACCTCAGAGGTCCCTGTATTGCTTCTCTGAATGATCCATGGACTGCTGACCAAAAGGAAAACCCTTCTTTTGTTTTCAAGAGAAGAGAGTATTAATAATGATAACATGACCTTCTGCTTACTGTGTGGTGACAGAGCAAGCAGGGAACATAATGGGTGAAATTAAATAATACAATTCCAATAATGAAATAGTATAATCAATAATGGAATCAAATGGATGATTATACCCTAATAATGAGGAAATTCCCTCCTTCCCAGTGAATTCTGCAGCTTAGCTACCTGTGCTTCTCACCAGGCACACAGCCCTTTGTGCCAAATGGATTGAGAAGAACTTTCCCTCACCCTTCCTTTCATTTTATTTGTGCTCTCCAGCTTCCCCTTGCACACTCCAACCCCCAAAGCCCTTCCCCTCAATACAGTGCTTGACCAAATGTGCATTATCTGGTAGGATGATGCATCAAAAATGCTTTTGACTCTTCATCCCTTCTTTGGTACCATCTGGCAGAGAGGTCTTGGAGCTGCTCCTTAACCCCTCACTGTTTTTCACCTGTGAAGCACAAAGATTGCTGTTCTTGGCCTTGTGGGTGTTTGCCTTGGGATGAGAAGGGTGGTTATTGATACAGGAATTTCACAGCTGGAAAGGCTGCTCTAATCTTTCTTTGTGGCTCTAAAGCAATAGTAGCAAAAAAATAATGGTTTCAATAACTTAAGACACCTGGCCAAATATCAGTGAACATCTAACTGTGCCAGGCATGGAAGGGAGTCCTGGCCTGCCTAAAAACCTGTCTTGGTTCTCTTTTTCAGGTCCAAAAATTACTTCCAGGGGTGGGGGGGAGGAAGGTAGGTGAGGTTGTGCTAGAGAACTCTCAGTAAAGTCTCCTCTCAGGAGTTTCTCCTCTTTACCTGGCAGCTGCATTGCTTTGCCTGATAAGCCCTGCAGCTGGCTGGATTTGACAGGATAAACCACAGCAAGCAGCAAACTTAATCTCCTTGAGGCAAATGGAAATGATCTCTTCCTTCAGATCTGTCTGTGCAGATCCCAGGGGCTGCTGCCAGCAGCAGAGTTTGCTCCCAGGGGCTGCCCCTTCCAGTCCCAAAGGCTTCAGGGTGGAGGTGCAGGTGGGGTAAACCTCAGTGTCCTAAATTCCCATCACCTGCAGGTGGTGGATGGAGGCTGCTGTTACCACCCTAAGCCCTGTGAGCAGGATTTTCCTGAGAGTTCTTGCATGGGCAGGACACAGCAATAGATGGCTCCATTTGAGGTCTGTTCCCATGAATGTGATGAGAAAAGAGATTGTGCTGTGAAATGACCATCCAAACAGGAGCTCTGAAATACAAGAAGGAGAGACAAAGGGTGGGCAGTGAAGTTTTATTGCTGGAAATCTGATGGGGTTTGTAAATTTAGGATTAAAGGAGGAAGAGATTAAGCAAGAACTCTAGAGAGACTTTGGAAAAAAAGAACACTAAACCCAAAAAACTTCTCCAAACTCCTCAAGATCCCAGACTTGAGTGTGTTTGTTTAAAGACCATCAGCAGAGTGAAGCTGACGGTGGCACCCCCAAGCTATGCCCCAACCCACAGGAAGAGCAGAGAGGGGCATTAGTGCTAAAAAGCCCCTATGGGTGGTCCAGCAACACTTGCAGAAAGAGACATAAAAGCAAGATGCACTTCTGGCTAATTTTCTGAGCTAAAAATATGGATAAAATAGAGATAAACTTTCAAACATCATTGTCAATCACCTCAGCACAGGGACAGACTGGGAGGTGTGTGCTGGAGCAGGGGGAGTTGTGAACACTGATGCCTGGCAAGAAATGGGGAATTTCTACATGAGCAGATACTGGTTAGAACTGGGGATAACTTTTGAGTGGAAAACACATTAAAAGCATTGTTGTTTCTACACTCCCATGATGAAAGTTGCTCCACTTGAGCTTCTTGGTCTTTTTCTTACCAGTAGTAATGGGGTCACTCAATGCACAGCCCCAGCCATGGCTTTGGCTCCCATCAGAGCTGGCTGCAGGTTTCTGCTCCTGGCTTCCAGGGATCTCACCATGGATCTCCCATTTCCTCCCTTCCATCATTTCATTACTCAAGGAACTCCTATCCTTGTCTCCTCCAGAGAAGTTACAGAGTTTTACCACTTGGCACGAGGAAAATCTATTTGATTTAGCACACCAGCAGTTAATTTTTAAAGGTATCATTCTGCAAAGCAACTTAAAATCTAAATCAGACAAACTAAACAAGAATGGGATCTCTTCTGCAAATTTATAGGTGGCAAACTAAAATGTCAAGGGGTCATGTATTCATCTGTCAATGTATAATGCAATTAGACAAGATAATTGGGCAAACTAAGTTTTTACAGAGATCTGGATAATGTATTAACTTTCCTTCATTAGCTTTGAGAGCAGTGCAGAGCCACTGGGTGTGTTGTAAGGTGCAAAACTGAGTCTGGATTTAGGATTAAGGAAGGAAATATTCCAGTGGGGAACATATATCCAGTCTGCTTTCTCAATGTCTCAGGCACAGCTTACAAGGAGGAACAGTTTGCTGTGTTCTCTTCTGTTGATTGAGGAGGGCTCACTAATGGAAATGGCAGGGGCAGATGAAAATATGAAGCCAGTAATATGTCTTAATTTAATCAACACTTGACAAAAATCCCAAGGAAGTAAATAATCTGTTCACTTAGCAGATTTTGCTGAGGTATCTCCAAATCTTTTGTGGGAACGAAGCCCAAGCTTGCTGTAAACAGCAAGAATGATCAGAATTAGAAATCCTGAGCTCTGCCTCTATTTTTGTTTTTTTTCTAAGAAGGGCTATAAAAGACATCTGGACATCTTAAACAGGGTCTCAAGCAGCAAGGAGCCACAGAGACTGGGGCAAGGAGTGCATCCTTCTGCATGTTTAACTGCCCGTCCATTTTTACTCCTTCTCCATGTTCATGTGTTTATATCTGCCCTGCCATCAGTTTATATCTGCCCTGTTATCACTTTAATAGCTGGCATATTCTAGGCATCAAGTCTGAAATAGTGGCAGGAAAAAGCAAAATAAACTCTAAGAGGCAGGTTTAGAATTACCCCTGAATTAAAAAGCAGGCTTCAATATTTAATGATGAGGTACTAAATGATGTCCTGATGATTTTATTAAACTAAAGTGAGGCAGCACATTTGATTTCGGCCATCTAAGCTTTCTATTCCCACTGCCTAGGAAGGCTTGTGGTAGTAATCAACTCTCTATAATATTCAGAGGAAATTGTTTCTTTACAGTTTAAAGTGTGAAGGCTCTTCTAGATAACCATATATTGCATCCAGCAGGACCCTCTTTTAGCCCATTCAGCATCAGGAAAAAGGAGAAAATAGCGACAAAATTAAGGGAGAAATTGCAGAGCAATGGCCTTGAACTGATGCAGGGCCCTAATTCAGCAGAGCACTCAAGCACAGAGCTTGTCATCTCTGTCACCTTTGATGAGGGGATTGTGAACCCAAAAGCTTTTCTACCTTTTTCTCAGATACATCAGTGGGTCTAATGAGATCAGGCTAAAACTTTTGGGTTTTATGTCTGCAGATCATTCTCTAGATCTGTATTGCTGCTGCCTTGTACCATTCAACCTGGCTATCGATGGATATTGATGCCTTCAGCACAGGCTCCTCTCACACCTGATTTGCAGCACCAGCACTAGGATTGTCTGGGATCCTTCAAACACACCATTTTTATGTCATATCTGGAGGTATGGAGTAATTTCCCACAGCCATGAGCCCCTGAGTTGATCAAACAACAGGGCATAGCATCGTGGCAGGTTCATGACTGCAATTTAAGCACCACATAGAAACAGCCACCAATGAGGGGAAGGATGATCTGTTCATATGAGCCTGAATTCCCCCAAGATTTAGCATTAGAGGCAATTACTGCACTATTGCTTCATGCCTCATATACAGGGAAGCTCTTGGATAGTTATAAAGTTCAGGAGGAAAGACACACAGCTAGAAAATGTGTGGATTTTTAAGCTGTGTCTGAGTCCTTCCCAGGAAAGCCCATGGGTCAGGCAGAGCTCCCAGGGCAGGGGGACATTGGGAGGGTTAAAAGGGTTTTGTACTCATTCACTGGGACCCCCATTACAGGTTTGTGTGTCAGCTGATCTCGAGCACCACTGACAGCATGAATGTTCATCAGACAGATGTCAGCAGTGGCTGCTGATTTCTCCCTGAGGATGCAGGAATTTTTGGAAACCACCACCTTAGCAAAGCTCTCCAGTAGGAATGGATAGCTGATGCACAGTGCTGTGAAACCTAGAATTTGATCATGTGAGGTTAATAAACAGCAGCAAGTTACCATAACTCACAAATTAAAGGCCCCAATTTTCACAGTCGGGCTGTGAGATCTAATTAAGGCTGGTGGTGCAATTCAGTGTTTGGAGAGTTACTGCCTTGTTTAATATATCCACAAAATTTGCTGCCTTCATTTTTTTTAAGTAGCAAAGGAAGATAAAGCAAAACAGAGACCTTTCCCTCAGGACCAAGTCCATCTGCAGCAGAAAGCTTCGGTTCCTCTGTGCTTTGCAGTTTATTATTATTTCTCACTGGTTATTTTCTGGGTAATAGAGGAAGCTTCTGGGTTGATTCTATCTTCTTCATCACTTTAAACAATGTCAAAGACAGCTAATGCCCATGATGGATGATTTGCTGTTATAAGTATGAATATTATTCAGTATAATTGGTGCATCACTTTTATCTTGGTGGCTGTGCCTCAGGCTGGATGCCTCTGATGGATCTGCAGGCCATTGTGTTCTATCTGGCAGAAGGATTAAACAACCCTAAAGTCACCCTTTGTTTCCAAGTAAATGAGCAGCTAATTGCAAAGCCCACATGGGGTGAGGCTTTTGGGTACTCCTGCTCAGCCAGGTTACAGGGATATACCTGGAACACTGTGGGCTTTCCTGGAAATAGAGAAACAATGAAGAAAAGGAATTATTAAGGCAAATTCATGTTGGATGCTTCCACCCATGGAAACTAAGCCTCTGTATCATGGTAATTTTGAGTATCAGGATCCACTGGATTGGAGCATGCCAAGAAATGTTCTTCATTGGGAAGGAATTCTGCCCTGTGAGGGTGGAAAGGCCCTGGCACAGGGTGCCCAGAGCAGCTGTGGCTGCCCCATCCCTGGAAGTGTCCAAGCCAGGTTGTTCAGGGCTTGGAGCAACCTGGGATAGTGAAAGCTGCCCCTGCCCATGGCAAGGGTTTGGAACTGGATGATCTTTAAGGTTCCTTCCAACCCAGACCATTCCATGATTCAGTGATTCTATCATTTGTGGAGAATTATGTTCACAATAAACCATTTTTTTAGCCTTCAGATAATCAAATACCAGCTGTTAAGAAAAAGAAAGTATTTTGAGTGTGGCCTTGATGTGTTTGTATCTACTTGTTTTTAATTGGTAAAGAACTGGTTCCCATAGAGGGATTACGGTTTGGCAGCCCCTTTTTCTGGTATTTAATGCCATGCTCAACCCATCACTGGTCACTGTCCACACAGATCACTCTGGTATCTGTTGTGCTGAAGCCATGGGACCCCTGCAAGGGGCAGAAAAGCACTCTGTCAGATCTTTATTCATCTCAAGAACCATGTGAGTGGTGAGAGGAGTCACTGTGAGCACCTGCTCAAGCAGCACCTGCTCGAGGGGCTCCTCTGCCCACCTGGGGTCCAGCAGCTCCTACTGGGGGCACAGTCCCTCTCCTGCCTTCCTCAGCCAATTTTTGCTCAAAACCCCCGGTTTCAAGTGGTTTCCTGCTTCACTGCTTTCCTGGTTTGGCTCAGCATCTGCTGTGGGAGCTGGGGGATTCCTCACCCGGGGTTTCTGTTTGATGGGAGGCACTTGGGCCCTCACTTTCATGGAAGGAATTAAATATCTTACATCAGGTTTTTGAGCACCCACTGCTCCAGGTGAAATCAGTGGGGACCTGCATCCACTTCAAGTTTCAGAGCCCATTTAGCTTTGATTTGCATCTGGTATCCAGGGCAAACTCTGGGAAGTGTCTCATTTCATCCAGGCTCGCCAATGTCTGTGATTTTATCAGGAAGTCTCAGGGTATTTGGTGTGTTTTTTCCTTAACATCCCAGCTTTAAACATCAATTGATCACATCAGAACTGAGTCACTCAGTTAAAAATAAAAGCTTGTGTCCCCTGAAACAACAGTCAGGAAAACACAGAAGCTGCAAGAAAAAGGGAAGGGAAAATGCAAGAACCCAGAATTTTCTATTACAGACATCTTGTAAGAGATCTCTTGGCCAAAAACCAGGATTTTGGGAGGACTGGGTTTGGTAACCCTGCAGGAGACAATGTGAGGTGCTGGAGGGGTTTCTGGGTGTTTCCATCTGATTTGGAAAGGAAGGCTGCTCAACCCTACCTTGTTTTTTCACAGGTGAAAAATAAAAATATTGGGTTTATAAAGGGTCAGTGAAGTTGTATGAAAGAAGGGACACAGTGGTAGAGTGACACCAGTGGCACAGTCCACAGCAGATATGGGAAGAGCTCTCCTGGTCCAGCCCTTCTGGGTGATGCTCACGAGTGGTGTGTTTGTGGGAGCTCTGTACCATTCCCTGGAGAAAAAGCCTTAAAATGGAAAAATATTGAACATATGACTGAGCTCAAGAGTTTTTGCACTCCAGTTATGGAGCAGCTGCCTTAGGATGGGAGTCACTGGGAAGGCAGAGAGGACAGGTGGGGTGGGAACACTTTTTGAGCATCTTTTCCCATTGGAGGGGATAATAGAGCAGAGGGCTCTGAGGGGTTTGGAGCAGGAGCCAGGGCTGGGGTGGGCACCCAAGGCATATCCCATCCCAGTCAGTCACTGCAGCAGAGCAGTTCTCATTTTCCCCATTTGCAAGGCTGGAATTTGCCCTTTGGCCAAAGTGTCCCCATCAGCACCAATATTCCATCAGGCTCCCAAGGCTGCCATAGCGACAGCTCCCCCAGTGCTGTTTGGGAGAACCAGGCACCTGATCAATGTTTGCCCTCAGCTGCCTTCCCCATTTTTCATTTCTTTTCCTTCCTCTCTCTGCACACCCAGCACCGTTTCTCACATCCCCAGAAGGGGGGAAAGGAAGAGGCAGCTCCTTGTCTGTGTCTCTCCCATCCCTGCACCAGCCCTCAGCCCGAGCCAGCTCCCTGCCTTCCCTCCATGCAAGAAGGGAAATTCCTTTGGAAAACACCAGGTCAGGGAGCTTTCCCACATGGACACTGACTGCCCTTTTCTCCACAGCCACGGCTGCTGCTTGGGGCAGCTGGTTCTAATTAAAGCTGTGTAATTGCAGAGCCAGGAACGCCAGCTCTGAGCTCCCAGCACCAGAGGGAATGGTTGGGAATATTTCTCTTCCCTCTCTCCCTGCCCCAGCATTCCCCAGGCTCCACAAATTCTAACTTTCACACACCCAGGAAGGAACAGTAATTGTTATTTTAGGACCACGAGCCAAGGAGAGAAATAGGAGGACAAAAGAGCAGCTTGTTTTGTTGGGGCTTTTTTGTTTCCCCTCCCCAGCTTCATCATTCTTGTGTTCCTAACTCTATCTGCAGTTTCAGCCTGCTTCAGGATATCTCTTGCCAGCCACGGATGCCCTGTGGGATTACCCTTTCTTCTCCATTGTCTCTGCCTGCTTTCCTGCAGATAATAGGGAACACAGCATCTTGCATCACAACTATCCTTGGAAAAATACTGTGTGCAGTGGCTGTGCTGGCTGACAAGGGATGGGTGCTGGGATGGCACGAGGGAAATGTCTGGGGTAGTATTGGTCAATTGGTGCCATAAAAACCTTGTCTTTGCTATTGGGGTTCCACTGGTTCCCTGTGGGTGACTGCTCCTCAGAGAAACATCATGGGCACCACAGCAGTAGAGATAAAAGGGGAATTTTCATTTCCTATTCAAACCAATGTAACTGGACCATACCTGGGGTGTGAACCCCCCAAACTGGGTGAATGAGCTGCAGTGCTGCAAGATTTGCTTAGAATGGGTAAGATGATCACCAGGGTCCGTCCCAACCCAAATCATCCTTTGATTCTTTCTCCTAAGACACCCAATATGTTTGGTTGGGGCTGCTTTCACCCATGGCCTTGTGTCACAACAGTCATTTCACCTGCATGAAGGTGACACAGGGACCTGCACACTGCATTGATTCCCCACTGCACTGATCCCTGGGCAGCTTTTCTTCCCCCCTCAGTGGATGCCAGGAGAGGTAAGTGGTGAGTGCCAGGGCTCTGTTTGCCTCCTTTTAGCATCATAGATTCTAAAGCCAGTGATTAGAAGTCGTTAAAAGCAAGAGATTCCTCATGAACAAAGGCTTTGTGCCAGCACTTGGGGCACTGGGTGGCATTTCCAAGGCTGGTTTGGCTACAAGCCTCTCCAGCAGAAGCCATCCCCATGCACTTCCCTGGCATTTGCCACTTGCCCGAGGCTCTGAGGACTCACCTGTGGCACAGTGAGAACTCTGGGAAATGTTTACTTTAGAAACAGTTCTCTTTAACTTCATGCACCATTTGTTTCTCATCCTTCATTTCTTTTCATTGCAATGAAACTGCTCGGGAGGAGATCTGGGGTTTTTCCCCCAAAACTTTTAATTTACATTTAGTGCCTCTAGTGGACCCGTGCTCATCCTTTCCAACAGAGGCAGGAAGGCAGGGAGACACGAAGAGGTCTCAGGAATCATTTGCTTGATAATATGTGTCTTCCCACCAACAAGCAGTTAATGTTATGCCTAGTCCCTGAACCTTGAAAGGTTATAAATTCCTTGTTTATCTACCTCATTTCTGGATATTTCCATATTCAGTGTGACATTCAGATCTCTTTTTCTGAATCATTCTGATTTTGGGCACTCAAGCCTGCAGGAAATTATCCTCACAGGAAATTAAAACAAGCTTTTACCCGGAAAAAGTTCCCTTTTTTTTTTTTTCAAACCACGAGAAACCTGTTCATCAAACTGAAAACAGAAAATGAGGCAAAACTTCTAATAGAATATTCCATTTTCCTCTGGGTCAGGCTATATCACCACAATCAAACCACCTGTTGTTTCAGAGGATAGGTACAAGTTTGTGAAATACATTTTATTGCCAAAACATTTAGAAGCAAAGTATATTTATTCGCATTCTGTTGCTAATTCCTCTTGTAAATATTGTCTAAAGTGTTTGTTGTTCTTTTAAACTGTGAGCAGCTGAAGTGGTCTGGGAGACAGCACTAATTAACAGATGTGTATCGCAGAAAAAAAGCTATTATCTTGCTTTTGTTCACCAAAACTTGTTAATTCGGGACTATTTGCATTTCAAGCTGCAATGTTGTTATACACCAAAGGTGTAATAGTGGTCTTTAGAAGCTGAGATAGGGTTTTTTTGCCTTTAGTTTTTCTTTTCCCTTATTTACCTATCTGTAAAATGAGAATCCATGAATTAGCTATTCCAATCCAGCTTCCCACTGGTCTCTTACGGTCTTCGAGAAGCTCATACAGAACAGATTGGGGGAAAGTTGGCTGTAATCAGTGCAAAATGAGAGATCCCAAAGCCCTAAACAGTTTACCTGAGCATCACTTTTATCAGGAGACATAATAAGGAAAGAATTTGGCATCCCTGAACTTCTCCTTTCATGCCTTTAGCTGACTGTGGTCTACTTGTGGCCATACCAAATAAAGAGAATATTTTCTAGTCTTTTAGTAGGATCAGACTTAGTTATTATTTGGATGGTTGTGGTTGTTGCTGTTCTCCATGAGATATTTGGAGGCTCAGGGACTGCATAGGAGAGTCTTGAAAGAGGCAGAATGAAAAGATTTCGATCAGGCTGGCATTGCTGGGGTGATTTATGTCCTTGAACCACCATTAAAAGCTGGAAATCTACTAAAAAGCTGTGTACAAGTGGTGTTGGTCATTTTAGGCCTCCAGCCATGCTCCTCTGAGAAGCTGAGTTTTTGAGATGTTTAAGTCCTAAGGTGGAGATCAGGGGGTTCAGTCTGGGAATGGCCTGTTAATGGATACATAACAAGAGATTATGGAGAAGCAAATCAAATAATCTCCCTGATGATCCAGAAAAATCTCCTGCAGATCCCTTTGTACTGCCACTGTGTGGAAGTGTGGAAATTTGAATAAGGACCATGGATCTGGAGAAGTCCAAAGCAGGGGATTTTCACTCCTTTTCTCAGATTCTTCTTGAAGATAAAACATACACACACTTATAACCATATATATATATATATATATGTGTGTGTGTGTGTGTATGTGTACATATATATAAATATACATACATATATTTATATATCTAATAAATATATGTGTCACTTTGGGGTGTATTTCCCCAGCCTGAATCTCACTTAATTTCATCCCTTTTATTTCTGGCTCTGTCCTTCTTCAAACTATTAATTTCCTCCCTGTCTTTGGCACTGACATGTTGTCACCCTGTTCATCCTTGTATGTCACCCCACTGCACCCCAGTGCCAGTGATCCCTTTTAACCTCTGCTGAAATTGACTGTTCCAATTACAGGTCATTGGGCTGACTCTGCTCCAGCACCACAGGAAGGTGAGAGGATTTTAGGGTCACCCAAGACCAGGTGATGTCCCTCCCTCACTTGCAATGGGAACCTGTTATTATGCAGCTTGAAAACCTACAGGCAGTTCAGACTCCTACCTCGTGCTGCAAACTCATATCTTATTTATTGTCCACCATTTAAATTAAGTCACATTTACTGTGGCTCCAAGGCATCTTTTCCCCCTTGAATCTCTGTTTTCCATTATTTTCCCCCAGATGTCCTTAGCTGGTATTTGCCAGGTTGCATCTCATTTTGTTTTCTGTGGTTTTGTTTAATAACAGAAAAACATGAGGGGTCACTTTGAGGCAGTGGAATTAATGGGCAATCATAGATGTTACAGAAGCTTGAAAAATTATTAAGGTGATGAAATCTTTTTAGTGCTACATACTAATGAAAACCCAGCATGGGGCTGTTTCTGAGATAATCCTATTTCTAGGCTGATTGAAATATCATTGTGAGTGCTTTCTTCTAAATATATATGTTCTAAGGATCCATACATTTGCCTTTCCGTGAAATTGGAGTTACTTTGCTTTTCATGAACTCGAGTATGAAATAGATTAGATGGATGCTTGTAAAATTTTATTAAGCTGCTGTTGCTTGACATTTGGTGCCTGGGATGGAGGGCCAGTCTGCAGAGGGCAGTGGAGCAGGGGCTCTGTGTGCTGCTCCTCCTGCCCACAGCCCTCACAGAGCTGTGCTCATAACACCAGATGGGGATTTAGGAGCCTGCTGGTCTGCAAGGAGCTGAGTACAAAGGATTTTTAAACAAATCTTGGAAAATGGCCGTATTGATGGCACTATCAGAGTATTTCCTCTTGCCAGGGCTCTGTGGTAATGTGGGCACAGCTGGGTTGGGACAGCATGGGGAGGGAATATTTGCTCTGTGAGCCCAAGCTGCCACTTAGTGCAGCTCCCAGCAATCAGTGAGTGATTGCTAAATGTAATTGGGGTGGTTTTGTGGCACTTTGGTGGTTAACAGGCTATCCCTGCCATGGGGCTCACTGAGCTGTCACGAGGTGCCAGGCACTCAGGCTCTTCAGACCTTGGCTCACGGGATCACCACGGGCTCCTTGTGGGCAAGGGAGTATGAAATGAAACACAAGGGAAGAGCTTTTCTTTGCATGACCCCATCTCTCTGCTTTGGGTGACTTTTATTCACTCCACGGGCTGAGTAAAGTCCCAGTCTGGGCTCAGCTGGAATAAATATCTGTAGCTGAATAACTGCACTAATGCAGGGAACACATGATGAAAAGTGAGGATTGTGAGCAGGGATTTTTTTATTCAGTACAAGGAAAATTCTCTCCCCAGAATGAATGGCAGCTATTCATGTTAATGAGAGGAGAGATAAGGAGTCAGGACAATTTTACTAACCCTTAATAAGGCTCCCAATCTATTTATAAATGGCTATTGGTGTGTGACTCTGCTTTCAGCTGAAGACAGACGGCAATAGTTTAGTTCAAGCACCTTTTTTTCCTTAGTACTCTAAAGCCATTGTGGACTTTGTTGCTGGTTTTACTTCAGTCAGATGCTTCTGCTGCTGCAGCTTGGTCCCTCCTCATGCCAGGGATCACTGCAGGGCTCTTCCTTGGGAGTGCCTTCCTCACGAGGCCAAGACCTCTCCTCCTCATCCTCCTGAGGAGCCCTGGTTGTCACATCTGATCAAAGATCCTCCTTTGATCCTCACTAACCCTTTCACCTGCATCCTTGTCCTTCAGCTTCACCTTTCCAGATACAGATCACCCTCCCTTATCTACTGAGTTTAAGTTTTGAGGGACATCTGAGTTTATCTACTGAGTTTGCATTTGAGGGACATCAGCACCTGGAAGGATGAATCCCGTGGTAATGAACTCTTCCAAGAACTGCAGCAGCACAGGAGGAGGTGGTGGGTTCCTCCTCTGTCACTTTCTTTCCAGCTTCAGGGAATTGTGAGCTTGAAACAGCCTCTGCTAGTCCAAGCAGATAATTCCTGTTTATTCCCCTAGGAACAGGTCCCTTGATGCTGCTCTGACCACCTTTAACAGCAGCTTTAACTTTCTAAGGAATCTGTAAAATACTACAAATATTAATGGTATGTCAAAATGTGTCAGTTCAAAATATCTGAGCAATGTTGCTGTTCTGTCCAGGTGAAGCTGCAGGATGGAGGCAGTGTGGCAGTGCAGGATCACCATGGCTAGAGTGGGAATTGATGCCATTACTGTGGTTTATTGACATTGAGGAAAACCTTTCATTCTAGACTTTGTATGTATTGCTGCTGGTTTGTTGGTTTTTTTTGTTTTTAATATATTGGGCTGCATTCTCAGAAATTACCAGATGAAATCTCTGGCCTGTCCTCTGTCTCAGGCACCCATAATGATAAATTTGGGCTCTGAAACTGCAATGCTGTTATCATGGGCATTCCTGCAATGCAGTTTATTGGCTTCAAAGGTCCCAATCATATATTTTCTTTTTTCTCCTTTTTTCCCCATATCTATTCACATTCTTTATAGTGTAGAAAATGAGATTTGTACACCTACTGAATAATCCCATGCACCAAACCCTGGATGGAGGGAAAGGCCACCACTGCTGTACCTTCCATAGACTCTTCTTGGGTGTTTTTGTACCAGGCTGCAGTTTGAAATATTAGAGGGAAGTTGAGAAGGAAGCAAGGTTTCTGCTTGGCTGCTGAGATAATTTTCTCTGGAATCATATTCCAGGAGGCTTCCCTTGATATTTTACATCACACGAAGCTGTGACCCCTTCAGCTTCATGGCATATGTGTCTTAAAAACACAGGCTTTGCATAAAAGCCTTGGAAATGCTCTGAAGCCTGAGACTGCAGCAAGGACCAAATCCATGTGATGTTGTCATAACAACAAACAATAATTTGAAACGCAGATTTTTTCATCCTTGCTCTATGGTTGTGATTGAAAGCTGTGGAAAATGGAGGATTTGCTGCACTCAGATTGTTCCTATTAGAATAAGAAGGTGATAATGGGAGTTGGTAGGATGCCTGAGGGATCAGGAGGATGATTTATGAATACTCCTGAACCATAACACAGCTAAACCAAGAATTAATTATGTTTCTGTGGTGGCCTATCCAGCTATTTCTGCTGAGCCTGTAAGACTGGTGTGACCACTGGGGAATCTCTGAGATCTCTGGAACAAACAGCTTTCCTGCAGGTAAAGCCCAAACTTGTGACCCTCTGATAAACCCATGGAAATTGCAGCATCTTTGCTGTTTGCTTCCAAACAGGTGTTACAGCCCTTGGAGCAGATGAAGGGAGTTTGCTGGGTTGTTTACAAATAGCTTCTGCTGCTAAAAAAAACCAGTGTTTTCTTTTTGTGAGGAAGGAGTTGTGTGATTCTCTCACGTCTGTCACTTCATCAGCCACTGCTGCTGTCATCTGCCTTTGTGCTGGTGCTGGAGGTCAGGGCCAGCTCCCAGCCCAGCCCAACCCAGCCCAGAAGTGTTCTCCCCATCCCCTCTGTAAATCTCTGTAAATCCACAGCCATTCCCTGTGCTGCCACTCTGAATCCATGGGGTGCAGCCCTTCTTCCAGGTGAGGATGAGGCACTTTTACCTAAGTTATCCCAGTCTTTGTGTGTTCCTCACCATCGCAGTGCAGGGTGCAGGAGCCATCCATGGCACTGCCTGGGGAGGGAGGAGTCAGTACAGCCCAGATCTGGTCACTGCCTCATTTTAATATTTTATATCCAGATAAGAGGAAATCACACTCTGCACATGAACTCCAGCCTGTTTTCTCTGCCCTTTCTGGCTTCATTCGTGCTCCTTTTGTTACTTTTCATGTTTCATGATGCCTCAAATGTCAGAAACTCTCTTATTTTCCCAGATAGGTTTTGTGATTTCCTTAGTCATCCATATCTGTCCTCACTCTTTTCTTGTACTAATATCACTGAAAAGCCAACTCATTTCCTGAGCTTTACACAAAGGCTTTTGCTTTTCCTTTTTTATTTCTAATCTTCATTTCCTTTCCCTGTTCCTGTCCATCCTCTTTTCATTCCCTCATTTCTGCTTTTTCTGTTACACCAGCACTTTCCTCAGTCTGCCTGGGTAAAATCTAGCCAGTTTGGTTTTTATAAAAGAATAATCATATAGTGAATATGCTTGGTACATCAACACAGGCAAGATTTGTTCTGAACAGTGTAAATATTCTTGAGATCTCAGAGCCCTTGAAATGAATCTTCCACCCTTTGGAAAAGAGGTACTGATGGCATTTGTTGGTGCTCTGGAGATGTTGGGCCAAGCAGGAAGAGCACATCAGTAGCCTGCAGCTATTTCAGACTTCTATTACCACATCATCTATAGAAACAGCTGTTAGATAGAAAAAAAGATGGGGAGAATCCAGACACAAGCCTTAGCTGCAATCATTTCTAGTGGCAGGTGCAATCTCCAAAGCTGCAGAGATTTCTGCTTGCTTCAGATAAGTCTTTCAGCTTTGGATGCCTTTTTTGGAGCCTCTTTCAGTATTGCTTTGCTGCAGAGTGGTGAGACAGACTGGTGGCTCTGGCCAGCTGGCTCAGTCTCAGATCCAGGGTCCTGCCATCACCCCTCTGCTTCCCCTGCAGTGCCCCAGACTTGATTTGCACCCCACAAACTCAACTGCTTAACTGCCTTGTCTTATTTAATAATAATAATTTTGGAATAAACAACCTTATTCAATAATAATTTGATGTTTAGGACAAATAATTGCTATGGCTGCTGCAGCAAGGGCAGTGGTTTCATTAAGAGATTTTTTTATTCAAAATTATACCCTGTGTTTTATTCCTCATGGTGGAATTTATTCCTTCCTCTCTCCATTGCCTGCAGGGCCACAGATGCAGCCTCTCTCTGTCTCCCATCTTTCTTACCAAATACCAAAGCAACACATTCTTAATATTTCAGCAACATCTATTTCCCCTGTCAGCAATACAATCCCACCGTGTCTCCAGAGGCTGCTTGAGTCTCTTTCAATGATTTTTTTTTTTTTTTTGTATTCTATGTTTGAGGGGGAAAAAAAATAAAAAATGGGAAAAACCAGTATTTGTATTTGTCTTCAGCCTTAGTGCAATTCCCATTTTCTGTCTGATGCTGCTGTGCTAAACCCCCTGCCCAGACTCTCCTTTCACCATTTGCTTCTGCCTCTGATGGGTCTTCTTTCCCTCTTGATTATTCCTAAACTTCTTCATTCTTGCACCATCACACTTTTATTTATTTATTGCTACATAACTCCAAGGCTCAACTATTTTTTTTTTTTTGCACTATTTTCACCCTTTCTGTGGCTTCAGTTGTTTTCCCCAGTAATTTTGCCTTCAGGTCTTCTGTTGCTGTATTTTGCCCATCAGGAGGAAATCCACAGACCTTGGCTAATGAGAAGTGCTGGGTTTGTGTTACAGGAGGGGATGATTGGGTCAGGGGTCTGTGAGCACAGGCCACTGTGTGTTAACCAGTGTAATTCTGTGGCACATGGGTATTTCATCTGAGAGGTGAGTATGGATGAGTAAAATCAGCCACAGAGACAGAAAAACCTGGCAGGTTTCAGGTTATGAAATACCTGAAATGCACTTATTCATCTGGCTGCATTCACAAGCAGATCCCCATCCAGCCATGAATTTGTTCTTGAGAAGCAAAATGTCTCCTCTTCCCAGTGAATAAGGCACATGAACTTCTGCAGTCCTTCCCCAAGGCTTGAGCACACGTGGCAGAGTTGGTGCTCTCTGCAATTTTACTCCATCTGTGTTGGGGAAATGGGGGTTTTTTTCCAGTGGAAAAAAATCAACACAAAATCCCAACACAGACAACACAAGTCAATATGTATGATCCTATTAATGGATCAAAGCGAGTACTAGAATTCCCATTAAGGCTTGTTTTAAACTAAAACTGTGCATTAAAAGCCCAAACAGGCTTATTTACAAGTAGTTTGATAACACATCTTAAACCACATTCCTCTTACTCCAGATAGCATCAGAGAGACACGGTTTTACAACTGGCCCCATGTTCCTCTAGCATTTCACCTACCAGATCACCCAGGCAACATTAATTCCCTCCCTGTTAATTGCTGGGTGTCTGGGAGCTCTGCATGGAGTGTGTTCATTCCTGGATGTGTCTGGGAGTGGGACACCCTGGAGGGGCTCACACCTCCTCTAAACGTGCTGCATGGACACGAGGAGTATGAGGAACAGTGCTTGGAAAAACGGTATTTTCTGATACGTTCCAGGAATGCAGCTGAATTTTGGTGCTTTGTCCTCAAACCAGAATTTGCATTTGCTGCCGTGCCTAGGATGTGTTTGGTCCCAGCATGAAGAGTGACAGGGTGTGAGGCAGCTGCTCCCAGCAGCCAGGGAGCTCCGGGCTGGTTTTCTTTATCCAGCTCTGTGTTAATTGTCTCTCTTTCACCATTTTGCCCTTTCCATGTAATCAAGCAACCTCTCTAGAGCTTCCTTCGAATTTGTGGAAGAGTTCCAGGTTAAAGCTATTAAATCTGGTGGTTTTTTTAATCTGAAGCAGCAGAATTCTGTGTTTCCTTGTGCCAACAGAGCGAGGCATTTGGACAGGCAATTCTCCACAGAGAAAGGCAGCAGCTGGTTCAGACCCTGCTGAGTCCTTCTGATATTCCCTTGAAGTGGAGAGATGTGGAGAGCCAGCCACTGGGATCACAGACTGGCTTTCCACATCTGAAACATGAAAAGCCATGGATATTCCCAGCTGGATCAAAAAACCATGGCCAGAGCCCCAGTTCTTGCAGATGCTGGATGCTGCCATGGCTAAACTGCTTCTGGGAAGTACCTGCACTTTTAACTCCTTGCTGTGTGCTGTGCACTGCACATGTGGTGTTGTGTTGGCCAAAGAGGACACACAGCATTCCCTCATCTGCTTGGAGTAGAGTCAGAAGTCCCTGAGAGCCACTTCCCTGGGAGCTGTGATGGGAATTTTTAATTTGCCTCTTTGCAGCATGAGATATTTTCAGCCTGGATGGCTCTGTGATGATACTAAGGAGTCTAAAACAGCACTTTTTCCTGCTGATGTCATTTTACATCAAATACAGGGCATCACTGCTTTGGTGGCAGAACAGGGACAGAGTGTGAAAGTCCTGATATCCTGTGCAACCTCAGAGTTCTCTGCAGTTACTGGGGCTTCATGGAATATTTCTGACATTGCCAGCAGCTGTTGAGCTTCTGCAGTTCAAATAATTTGTTTATCATTTGAAAAGAGAGTAAAGTTAGGTGGGATTTAAGGAAGAAAGTCCTCCCTGTGAGGGTGGGGAGGCCCTGGCATAGGTTACTCAGAGAAGCTGGGGCTGCCCCATCCCTGGCAGTGCCCAAGGCCAGGTTGGACGGGGCTTGGAGCCCCCTGGGACAGTGGAAGGTGACCCTGCAGGGTGGAATGGGGTGAGCTTTAATGTCCCTTCTAACTCAAACCATTCTATGCAGCCTAAGAGAAAAAACTATTTTTAGGCTCTTTGGTTCTCCCAGGTGTAGCTGAGCTGCTAACAGAGAATTCTTGGTGTGCCTGGGGTTGGCAGAGCTGCAGGCAGGAGGCTCATGGCACTCACACCGCTCTCACGTTTCCCTCAGGCACCCCGTGACACATCGTTTGAGACAAGCGCCGATTTGTCTGTCAGTAATTTTGGCAGCATCACAGCTCCTTTTAATCAGCTCTTTAAAGACTTCACGACCGGTGGCCAAACTCCCGGTGGCCAAACTCCCGCTTCAGATTTAATGGAGCAATTTACTCTGCAGCTTCTCACCTGGACCTATTGCACCTCGGCGCGATGTGGTCTGAGGGGGTGGGACAGAGGTGTGCTGCCCCTGCATCTCTGACCCCACACCTCTGTCCCTTCATCCTCTGACACTCCCGCAATGGCACAGGGGGATGCAAAGCTTTGGGGAGCATCAGGCTGCTGCTGGAGATGAAAGCAGTGCGAACAGTGGGGAGACAGCAAAGCACAGGGTGCATCTTCTGTGGTTTCTCGTGGAGATGCTCAGCCCACCACAGGAGTAAGATAATCTTATCCATCCTTGTCATATGCACCATTTTGTTTTAACTTGTCACTGACAGCAGCAGCACTGCTCTCTACAGCCACCTGAAAGGAGGCTGGGGTGAGGTGGGGCTCAGTCTCTTCTGTCGTGTCTCAAGTGAAAGGACAAGAGGAAATGGCCTTCAGTTGTACCAAGGGAAGTTCAGATTATTATCTATTAGAATTATTTTTTTTCCCCTAAAAAAGTGGTCAGGCATTGGAATGAGTTGCCCAGGGAGGTGGTGGGGTTGCCATCTCTGGAAGTATTCAAGAGGGGTCTGGACACAGCTCCTGGGGATGTGGGACTATGCTGTAATCCAGGCAACACCTCATCAAGGTCCAGATCCAACTCTGGCATTTAAGTAGCTTTTACTCCATCTTAAAGGTATGTTGGAATTATCTTTTTTGAGCACCAGCCCTAATTTTTCATTTTGGATTTGCTATGTTAAGCAGAACAACTGCAGTTTTCTTGCAGATGAAAAGCTTTGTTGCTCTGACTAAAACAAACCCCCAAGGCCTGTTTCTCTGATCCCGGGCTATTTGGCAGCACACTGGATATCACTCTATTCACAGGAGACATTATTACCAGGAATACAAGCAGGTTATTATTACTCATGCTCAGCCTGGGTTTTGATGGGTCTCTCCAGGATCTGTTTCTATTCACTGTTTATTTTCATTAGTGGTTTGAATGATAGAAGAGATGATATGGTTACAGAATCTGCTGCTGATAGGGGTGGGAGCTGTTTCAACCCCTCTGGAGTGCAGGATTGGGACTCAGGTTGACCTTGGTGCATGGTATTTCTGCCCTGCACAAGATGAAATTCAGTAGCAGGGGTAGCAAAGTCTTTTTCTTAGTAGGGCAGAATCAGCTCTGAAAAGTGGAGGAAAGTGACCTTGGAAAAAGTGTGTGCTAAAAGGATTTGGGGTTTTTTGTGGATCACAGTAAATCCACCTAAGGTTTAGTAACCCTCAAGAGATGGTTTCAAGCTGTGGTTGGAGTCTCCTGGGAGCCTTGAAGCTCCTTTGCTGGGTCTTTAGGACTTGAATAAGAAGAGTTCAACAGAAATTGTGATGGTCCACACACTGAACAATGGCTGCAAGCTTTTGGTTTGGACTCTAAAGATGCATTTAGAGTTTTTATTTATTATTTATTGCACTGTTGGTGGATGAAGGCTATTTTCACGAGGTGCACTGTGGGCCAGTGCTTCTCTCAGAATAAGACATGTTTTCACTGCATTTCTTAGCTTCAGCCAGTTAGAGGAGGTCTCACTTCATCATGGCAGGACTGAGCCTATTATTAGGCAAGACCATCTTTGTTAGGTTTTCACTGGAATAAAATAGTATCTGATAACAGATTAAAATAGTATCCCATAACAGATTCCGTTTCAATGAACTACTGGCAAAGCTCCTTGTGAAGGCTTTTGTTCGAATAAATTCTTGGCAGAGCTCTGGATAATGAGATTTCCATTGAATAAGCTGTTAGCAGAGCACCTTTTAATTCAGAGGGTTAGAGAGGAGCCCTGGGAGCCAGGACTGTCCAGTTTGGTCTCTGGCAGAGTCACTGGAGGACTGGTCTGTCCCTGTCCTCAGGAACAGGACACCATCTCCTCCATGCTCAGGCCCATGTGGCACATGGAAATTCCTCAAAAATCATCAAAATATTTTATTGAGTGCAATGATATAGCTGTTGAGGACAAATATTCCTGTCCACATGAGCTGAAGATGGTTCCAAGTTTACTGTTTTATATGTGAAGTGGGGTGACCTTGAGTATAAATTTTTGGGTAACATCTCTCCATATAATTTCTTTAAAACCCTTCTTTCCTGTATTTCTGGAGATACTCAGGATTATTCCCTAATTTGTGTCATACCTGGAAAGGGGTAGCAAGTGTCCAGGCACTGTAAGCAGAACATGCCTCTTTCTCTTCCCAAATACCATTTGTTATTCCAGCTTTCCATCTCATTTTGGGATTATGAGTGGTCAGCTTTCATGCTACAAATATTTATAATGGGATTAAGCAGATGAGGACATGTAGAAAATGATTAGTGCTCTCCTGGGAGTCATTAATGGTTTGCAAAGTTCCTCACAGCAGTAACACCTACTGAGTTGGGTTGTGCAGGAAGAAACTTTTACTTCCTTTCATACTAATTTTAGAGAAGCTGAAACTCTCTGGGTAATGAGTATTGATTCCTTGGAGATCTGCTGAGAATTGTCAAGCAGATAGATTTAATCAGAAGTGGGATTCTGGTTGTAGTGCAGATAATACAAAGGAAATCACACATTTCAGTAAGTTTTTGGGGGGATGTAGGCAGGTAGGGAAGATGAAAAGCCTCAATTCCCTTCCTTTGGATCCTGCGCTGTCTGCTGCTCTGCAGGACCAGAAGCAGCATCTTGCAGATGGGAGATTTTTGGGATAAAATGGCCTCAAATTCCCTTCTTTGAGGTCCCAAGCACCTCTTCAGCCACACTGAGACAACCTGTGGGGGTTGTATTGGGGCACCTGCACTGCAGAGCATCATCTGGTGCAGGTTCAGGGTTCCCAGGGCAAACCAACGCTCACAGGAGTGTGATGGGGACAAAGAGCTCCTCCGCAAAGACCTTATTTAACATAACAGCCACTGCAGCCTTTTTCTGAAGGCACCAGCCACCCTGCTCTGCTGTAGATAAGCTCCAGGATCAGCCTGCCCCAAGAGGGAAACCCTCCTCTTGCTCTGAGGGTTTGGTGTTTGGCACCAGCTGCTCTGCGAGGGGCGAGATCCACGCTCAGTCCTGGTTGTGCTGCAGCCAACTCGGATTTGGGATTTTCATGGAGCACCTCAGAAATCTGTGTCTCGTTGGGTTATTACTGTGCTGGCTGGGAATTACAGCTGAGCTCCAGCAGGGAGACAGGGATCCCCTCTTGCTCCCCATCCTGACAACTTCAGCAGGCTCGGTGTTGTGTGAGTTTTGAATAGAGGAACCACATGGAGCTCTGTCACCTTCTGGAGAGAAGTCTGATTATCCCAATTGAATTTGGACATCTCACAGTTTAAAACAGAATTTGGTCATGTCAAACTTTACACTTTTTATACTCTCTCTTTACAATGAAGGATGGATGCACAGTAAATCATGAGTTGGAAGGGACACAATGAGGACCATCCAGTCCATGTAACTTGGTGAAGCAGGAAATACTTTAAAATTCTGAAATGTTCCCTAATTGGAAACACTAAATTCAAGTGCAAGGCATGAGAAGAGCAACAATGGCCAATGGTGAACTGAAAAAAATAAACATCAGTCTTCCAGGTTGGGTTCCTGATGCTGAAAGTAGAGGTTCCTTGAGGAAATTACCTGGCTGGCAGCCAAAGGAGCTCTTGCTTCTTCAAATGCTTCCTAATTAAGTTCTGGCTATTAACATGTATTCCTGGGTCAAAGTTCTTCTATGAAATAACAAATTCATATGAATCATCTTAAGGAAAAGGCAGGAGGTTGGTTTGATTTGAAATAAGGTGTCACCAGCCCATGTGAAACAGAAATGGGCTGTTTTGTGGCTGAGGCAGAGTGAAGGCTTTGGATCTTTTTTTAATTGATCCTAAAGCTGTATGGGCCACCCTGTTCTCCAATGCACTTATTAAGGGTGATGATAGAATTAGGTGGAAAAAAAACTACAGGTGGATGTCATTGCCATGCAGAGATGTTCCTGTGTTCCTCAGTGTCAGGCTCTAATCCTCAGAATGACTCTTCCTCTCTAATATTTTTCATAAAGCCACTGCCATGGCATTGTTATTTACCCAGATAATTGCTCATGGCAGAGGAGGACATCTCCACCACCAGCTGTGCCCAGGCAGGAGAAAGCCTCCTTTGGTGAAGTTTGGGCTCAGCCCTTTGGGAATCACCATGGCAAAGCCAATGGATGAAACTCATGCTTGAAATTAGAGACTTGCTGGGGCTGAGGGGTGTTTGAGGCCAGGTCTTTCATCTCCTTTGATACAGACTGGAGCAGGAGCTGGATCTTCGAGGTGCCTGCTAGGCACAGCCATAGTTTCTGAGGGTGTAATGTGACTCCTATGTAATTTGGAGTGAGTGAGGTGGTTAGGAGGGAGTGATTCAAATATCCCATCCTTTCATGACTTGCCTGATGCTCTCTGCTCTGTTCCAGCACAGCAGCCACAGCTCATGTCAGTGTGCCCATCCTTAATTCTCCTGTAACATAGTGCATGAAAAAAACACCTCACCACACTTAAGGAGGACCTGGGTGAGTGCAATTTTCTCTAAACACCTAATTTCTGAGCAGGCCAATTGCACCTCTCCTCTAATATGCAGCTGTGACACTGAAATGACTCGTAAAGCACCACTCTGTGTGCCCTCCTGTCTCCATGGGAGCAGTCACAGCTCCTCACCACTCTGCTCTGCCTCAGCCTTCCCTGGCCCAAACCACTCACTAAGTCCTGCTTTATTAGGCAAGAGAACCTCACAGCAACTTGGTTTTTAAGTCAGGTGCTTGTTGTCCATTATCAGCTGAGCTCCCAAAACTGAGCTTAGTCTTCCAGAGTAGCTGATCCTTCTGAGCAGCCACTTTTATTAGTCTGAAATTTGACTTGGGAGGCTCAGGAGGGCAAAGATGGATTTTTTTCTTAGGGTTGAAAGTATGGATGGAATTTAAAGCAAGTGAAGAAAGAGGCTGTGAAAGACCTCACTCTTATTCACTTCTATGGGGCAACACACATGATGAAAAGAAGGGGGGAGGAGGAAAATATATCCCTGGTAATTGAGACAAGCTGTGTGAAGAGAGGAACTGACAGAGGCCAAGAGAGATTCTCATGCTGGGTTCAAAAAGCAGATAAAAAACACCAGCAGAGAAATGAAATTAAAAGTAGAAGAATGGAGGGTAGAGATTTATACATCTCTCATTAGAAAAATGAGCATTAAAATAAGATATTCTGGGCAAGTAAGCATGGGTACATTTAACAGCAGCTTTGTGAAGTGGTTCATGGAACTCATGGATCCCAGTGACTGTGGTCTTGTGAGTTCATCAAGTGGAGTTACCAAGGAAATCACAGTTAACAACTGAAGACCTGGCTCTGAAAATCCTGCTTTTGTCTCTTCACCCCTCCAGCCCAGCCCCTAGAAGAGAGGAAATCAGTCCACTATTCCTCAGCCCCAGAGGTCAGCTCACACCAGGGTAATTTCACCTTTCTGGGTGTGTGTGCCTACTGGCAGAGCTTTTCCTTTCCCCTCATTTTTCATGGATAGGAGTGAGGACGTGTCTCCAGGCCAGTGAAAGTGCCTGTGTGCCTCCCCCTTCTGCACATGCTGGCTGTGCAGCCCAGGAGGGAGCAGAAAAGCAAACCTGTTTTCCCTTTTTCTCCATCTCCTGCTGCTCTCCCCAGCCCTAATTGAGATCTGCTGAAGGAGATGTGCAGGCAGTTTGGGGGAGGTGGGTAGAGATGGTTTTCATTAATATGACTGTTGAAGGTTCCTTGTGTTCTGCCTAATCCTTTGTTTGCCCTCATTCAGTATCAACTGTGAACACAAGCCATCAGTTTAATTAGCAGGAAACAGGCAGGAGCAACACTGAGCATTGTGGAGCTTCCCCTCCTCGCTCGGATCAGATCACTCCAGTCTGGAGCTGTATTTTGAACTTTGGAGAAGGTGACTGGAGATGAGATAAAATGCAGTTCTGCCATTTGATGCCACTTTTAGTTTCCACTGCAAAGCCACAGCACTGGAAGGCTTTAACTTGGGCACAGCTGGGGACATATGGATGTTGATGATCATTCCCTTCTGCTGGAATCTTATCTTGCAGAATGTACCCCAGGAATATATTGTTGCAGTAAAGGCAAAGGCTTGGGAGCAAAGAGAGGGATGGGAGCAGTTCAGAGTTTCCCTTTATGGCCCCCTGATTTTGGAGTGGAAGGAAAAAGCAGGGAAAGAGGGTGATGAATCCATGCCCAGTGCACTGCTCCTTCTGCTGCCTTGATATGTAAATAACAGATAAAGGCACTGGATAGAGTTTTCCTGAGAAAAAGCAACTTTCAAGGTCTGTGTTGTTTGGCTTTGATAACCATTCTTCAGCCCATACCCAGAGTGTCCAGCAGCACAGTACCTCCTCAGCTTTAGCCCAAGGTGTGATTCTGTGATCAAAGTGCAGCCTTTAACCAGCCCAGAGCAGTGAGTGGTTTCTCAGCATCTCTTTCCAGTAACACTGTTCTCTCTTAGTGTAGATTTGTGATTCCATCCATCCTTGCAGTAGGAAATAAACCAGGTCAAATCAAGTGACACCTTTGCCCCCCTTCATCCTCACCAGCAAACGACCTGTGACTCTCTTGTAAGTTGAGTTTTCTCCTTTCCATTAATCCTATCATTTAAAATGACTTTGTAATGAAACTTTTTAGGACTTCAGTTCATCATGATCTTTTGTTAAAGAACCTAACAAACTCCCTCCTAATTGCCTCAGCACATTCTGACTTGAACCATAGGAGATTTGATCCAATGGGGAAAAACAAATATTAAAAAATACCCCCAAAGGTGTGTTAGAGGTCACTTGTGGGTGCCTTCCAGCTCAGGATATTCTGTGATCTGGAAATAAAGATGAAATATTACAATCTCTGGAGCTGTAATTTTTTTCCCAAGTAAGTCATTTGGCACATGTTTCTGGATCTGCTGTGGCACAGAAAGCACGTGGGAAGATGCTGCTTCCAGGAGGCTCACGTGGATGGAGAAGGGTTTGTATCGTGAAATCCCACTCTCTTTCAGAAACTGCTCAAATGCCATTACAGACAGCACACAGTTAGTGCTCTGACTCTGAGCTGTTTGGGTGTAGCAGGATAATTCCCAGTTGCCAACTTTCTTCTCCATTTCCAGGCTGACTTTCAACATCTCTTTGTTTGGTGCAGCACGATTTTCTGAGTAATAGGAGATGATTTACTGGATGTCACATCTGAGCTTTGATGAGCTCTAAGGTGAATCTTCAATAAATTAAATGTTTTTCAAGAGCACAAAGTTAGATGCAAAGCTAAACAACCAAAACCACCCTGGGTTTGCTGCCTGCCAAGCTCTTGACTTCCAGAATGTCAGTCCCTCAGCAAAATGATTTGCACTACACAGTAATGAGCTTAGTTGTTGCTTAGATATCCAGAAATGTTTATTATAGTTAATATGTTTATTTTTAATATTTATACTTAGAAACATGCAATATTTACTATATATATATATATATATATATATATATATA
>VZTR01019429.1:568165-591887 GCA_013400775.1 Chaetops frenatus | reverse complement strand
TGTTCTATATAGAGTTTATCATGATTATTTAATATAATAAACAATATTAAATATTATTTGCCCGGGGTTGCCTGTCCCATTTGGAGACACCCAGGAGTGACATTTTGCTCCTTGCAGCCAGTGTAGCTTCAGCATCTGCCCACTGGTTTTTGGTATCCCCCTTTTCCTGTGGAAGTCCTCATAATCCAGCCACTTCTTGGTCTTCCTAGAATGAACTGAAAAGATTAAATAATTTAAAGTCTGGATGACTCTTGAGTAAGATTTGCAGGATCAGGCCTCAAATATCCTTTCTGTTCCTTCCCAACACACTCATGCTGGGCACTGTGTGTGGGATATTCACGAAATCACAGAACAGTTTGGGTTGAAAGGGACCTTCAGGATCCTGTAGTTCCAGTCCCCAGTTCTGGGTGGGTTAACAGGGTGGCAAATTAAAATAAAGGAATCGATGTGCTGTGCCCATGTGGAAGGATCAGCCTCTTCCTCTCTGTGCTTGCACATACAGATTAGGTGGGTTACAATAAATCAATGGCCTCAATTCCTGTGGAGGCACTGGGGGAATGGCAGGACTGCAGGGATGGATAAAGCTGAGGTTTTATCGCTCTTTCATCAGTAAACATTGCAAATGATCAATTAGACAGGGAAATGTTCAGGACAGCTTTTGATTATCAGGTTGTCAGGTTCTTCAGCCTCTCTGAACTGCACTGGGGCTGCCAGGGATGTTCCAGCTGGGAGCATCTCACCCCTTGGCACAGACCGAGGTCTTCCAGCCCTTCACCATCCCCCGTGCCAGGGGTGGGGCATTTCCCTCCTTCCATCCATTCTCAGTCACGCTGCAATTATTGAAACCAAACAACTCGAAAATATCTCAGCAAACAGCACCAATTTGGAATTAATCACAGTTTTAATTTGACAGAAAGTGATCCTGCTCGGCTCTCTGTGACATCTCCTCTCCCCTCCCACCCACGGAGCCGCTGCAGGGTGTCTGAGGGAAATGAGACGTGCAGCCTGCTCTGCCTGGTAAAAGCCTGTTTAAATGATCAGCAATAGACTTGGTTGGAATATTAGGCAGTAAAACAGGTTTTCTAGAAAATGAGATTGCCCCTGGCACTGGTAAATCCATTCAGAGATTCATGGAAACCGGGTGGATATGGTGACATTTGGGAGGCAATAGGTATTTTTCTTTCTTAATAATTTGGATATGGAGGGACAATAAATTAAGTAGTGTTCAAAGGCAGGACCTGATCCTGCTTTTGCTGTAGTTTCCTATGTGTTTTGGTCTCACTGATTTCATAGATTTTAATACAGGGAGAGAAAGCTTGGATGTAATTTCTGAAGTAACACCAAAATCCAAACATCTTTTCTGCTTTCTGGTAGGGTCCATGCACATGAGGAGTGACTGGCTCTGCTCCATCAAAACCCTGATATTTTTATGGGAGGAAAAAGAATAAATTAGTGTTTTACACAGGCCAGAGCATAACAAGAGTGATGCTTTTGGCCTCAGACATCTTTTGTGAAGGATCCTTACCCTGGCAGCATGTTTAAGACCCCTGGGGTGGGTCTCTCTCCAGGCTGGTTGGTTTACCCCAACACCTCTTTCTCTGAATGAAGTGAGATGGGAGATCTGTGCAATGTGTCGTTTTGGTAAATTAAGCGTTACAAATGCTGCTGCCACCCTTCCCCCTTCACATATGTTCCTGCTTTTCGTTGTATTAAGAAACCAAAAAGTCTGCAGAGCAAAACTCCTGAGTCTTATTGCCTGATCCACTGCTTCCCAACCCAGGAGAAGTCTTGTGTTGCAGACACCAGCAGGATGCTGTTGGTCCTGGTGGTACAGAATGGGACCAGAATAACAAGATTCTGCGTGTTTGTGCCTCGTCCTTGCTGGATTTGCTTTTAAATATTGCTGTGTTCCAAGAGGAAGAAATAAATAAATGCAGAGCTTTTCCCTGGGGCTTCAACAACAGTTGGGAGGATTTGGATTACTGTTGGCTGGGATTAAGTGTCTGGTGTGAGCTTGAAGAGATGAACCCCAGCAGTGGCAGAGGACATGGCTCTGGCAGCCTCCTGGCCCTTGAGTGTAGAAGGGGGTGAGTCTGGGAAAAGCAGGGTATTTCTATTCCTTTGATCCAATATTTTATTCAGAATTGAGAGTGAAGAAAGGTAAAGGGGTTCTTTAGACTAGAGATGAGAAGGTTCCAGTGAGGCCTTCAAGCTCCTTTCAGTGCCTAAAGGGGCTCCAAGAGAGCTGGAGAGACAGGACAACAGGGAGTGGCTTCCCACTGCCAGAGGGCAGGGTTAGATGAGGTATTGGGAAGGAATTCTGCCCTATGAGTGTGATGCAACCCTGGCACAGGTTGCCCAGAGAAGCTGTGGCTGCCCCTGGATCCCTGGAATTGTCCAAGGCCAGGCTGGACAGGGCTTGGAACAACCTGGGATAGTGGAAGGGGTCCCTGCCCATGGCAGGGAGTGGAACTGGATGATCCCAAAGTTCTCCTCCAGCCCAAACCATTCTGTGATTCTGTGACTTTCCAAGGGTGCCAAGACAGGCCTTGGGCAGGGAGGAGAGGAAATGGTGCATGGCTGGCAGGAGCAGAGCAAAGGACCTCTCTGGGTATGAGGTTGGTGCAGAGGAGATGTGAAAGGCAGCCCAAGGCTTCAGCCTTGCACAGGGGGAAAAGCAATTCCTTCAGGCATTACCCCCAGCTCACTCTGTGTTACCCACTGGCAAATCCAGAGGAGCTTCAGCAGAGAGCATCCTTAATGCTCCTGTGGACGATTGATGCTCCAATAAAACTGTCAGAGCACATGACCTGACTTTTGGGAAGTGCTGAAGTATCTCTGGCTTCAAGCACAATCCATGGGAGCTGTGGGTGTTTGCATCTGACAGAGGGAGATGTGCTGGCTCCCTGTGCTGCCCAGATTCCAGAGATATTAAGAGGCTGCTGTTAAGCAAACTGCTCCAGCATCATCCTCGGGATGTGTGCCAAGGTTCAGCCTGGTGCAGTTTGAAAAGGGAAGATAGAGAACCTGGGGAATGGAGATCCATCACAGAAGCATTGACAGTTGCTTAACTGAAATATTTTCAAGCCCTGATGGCAGGATAATTTTGTATATCTGACTTTATTTTTAGAGTTTGATTGATAGTTGCAAAGAGGAAAGAGGAGAGCTGGAATTTTCTTCCAAAGGAGTCTGCAAGCCCAGGTTTCCTGTTGTGCCATGTTACAGTTACTTTCAACACGATTCTTGTTTCTGATTAAAATAATTCACCGTGTTTCTGCAGCCGGCAGGAGGCTGAAGCAGTTTGTGCAATGCAAAATGTAATAAATGTTTCGGAAGGCAGGGAAAAATATTTAGCAAATCTGGAGCAGAGTCCCATCTCTCTTAATTTGGCTAAACAAGGCAGTAGATAAGGCTTTTGCTTCTGCAGAGCAGGAATTTCAATTACTTGCAGGAAGTTTGCAAATTAAGAAGAAGAAGGTTAACAATGAAAATAATTTCCTTAGGTTTAGAGCTCTGCAACGTGATTTAGAAGAGATTAAAATGATAAGCATCTCTGTAGTCCTTGCCAGTGCCTGTGCACTCCAGTTATTTATGGCAGTCAGTGCTGGGGAGCAGGATTCTGTCCTTTCCCAGCAGCTGGTTGCTGCTGTTTTGGTGCCTCATACAGCATGAAGGAGCTGTTGGTTTCCATTAGGATTTTGGCCAGGGCCCGTGAAGGCAGAGAGATCATTTTAAAAGGAGAATATTTAGAGATAAAGGCTGCAGGAGTAAGACATCAACCTGTGGGAGCAGGTCTGGCCTCCTGCCAACCCAGTGCTCTGCAGGGGCAGGAGCAGCACGGGGCAGCTCTGGGTTGGGGATAGGATTATTGGGAGGCAAAGGCAAGGAGCCTGCAGGCAGATAATGCAGGAGTTATTTTTGCTGTAGCACATCTTCATTTTTCCCAACCTCTCACCATTCCTGATGCTCTGCCGTGGGTTGTCCCAATCTCCTTGCAGGGTCCTCATGTCCAGTGGAAGAAGTGGGTGGCATAGGTCAAGCCAAGAGAAGCAGCAATCTTACCTGCAGCTGTGTATCCAAAAGCAGCTTTATTTACTTTTTCTGGGGATCTAATATCCCACCTCTGCCTGTGGTGTCACCCCAGCACAGGAGGAAGGCAGCCAACAACAGGCTCGTGCTCACCCAGGTTCTGAGGAGATGCCACCTTGAACTCTTCTAGAGCCTTCTGGACTCACCTGGACATATCCAACACTTTGGTCTTGCCAAGGAAAAACCAAGGGCACAAAGACGTCAGAGGTGACTGTGTTACCAACCTTCTTGCTTTAGGACAAGCTCAGCCCAGGTAGAGCTGCTGATACCGAAGAGACTCTGGGGGCACTTGATCCAAGCCTAGACCCAACCAGGGAGCTCATATTCTGTTTGCACTGATAAAGAGGCTAAAATAAGTCTCAAGTATTGTTCCAAAAAAGCAAAACAGGAGCCATCTTACTTCAGAAAAAATCACCAAAACCCCCCCCCAGTATTGATTTCCATTGAAATGGAAATGGGGTGATTACATACATGCTACAGGGATGGGGTACTTGAGGAAAGTGGTTTGTTAGAACCCAAAGCCCAGGTTAATCTATGTAGTGATTTCAGTTCATTATTGTGAGATAAGGATTTAGAGAAATGTAAAGCAGGTTTAAAACTTTAAAGATAAAAGGTAGTTTATTAACAGAACTGAAAGACAAGGAAAAAGAAAAAGAAAACTAAAATTGACTCTCAGATGGTTTTTTTTTCTCACTTCATTTATTTTTCTTTACTAACATCTCTTTTCTATTAACAACACAGAGAAACAAAACTTAGAAAATTTTGGTTAGTTTACTACTTTTAAAATAAACTTTCATCAGTTTAATTGGAAGAAGTGTTTTTCTTGTTTCACTATGGAGATTTTTCCACAAGAAACACAATTTTCTTGTGGGGTTCAATATCACAGTGAATTTTTGCCTGGAAAGGATAGTTGTTTAAGTGTGATTGTTTGGAGTTTTTTTTGATTACAGCTTTTTCTGTAACCGTTGTTTAAGGGCTCATCTTTGTACTACGGGGTGGTATTTTAAGGATGAGTTGTTCTAGTAGAAAAGCAAAGGTTTTTCTTTTTTGGAAGCAAGGGGTTTTTTATTTTTGAAGGAAGGGCTCTTTTTGTTTATTTCTGGGGCAAGGAATTTTTATCTTTTTAATTTTTGTGTCTTGGTCTTCTATTTTTTTCCTGTTTAAGTTTCTTTTTAGATTACAGGTACTTTAACATCCTCATGCTACAATGCAGGTGTTTCTGCTCAGGTTACAATTAGAACGCTGCATTTCGCTAATGCATTTATGAGTTACAGGACATAGTCTGGTATATCACAGTTTATTATTATGGCCTTACAAAAGAATTTCAGCCTAAAAGCATCTCTTTTTTCTTTCTTCTTTTAAATTTTTCGGTCTTCTTTTCACTGGCTTAGGAGCTTCTGTAGCCTCCTTCTGTCTCTTAACTTTCTTTGAGTCTATTTGGTACTCTGAAACGGTTAATTCTTCTCAGTTCAGCTGGAATTCATGCATTCTGCAGGGAGGGGGGAACTCGGGACAAGCAGGGCAGCACGGCTGGAATCCCGATAGCCGCGGGCTGGTTTCTGTCCTGGCGGCTGCAGCACTCCCGAGGGGCCGGGGGCAGCAGAGACCCGGCCCCGCGGCTCTCCCAGGATGCGACAGAGGCCTGGTCTGGGAGAAAGCCGAGTCAGCCCTTCCCGGGGCTGGGTTCCTCTCTCCCTCAGGCAGGAGGGAGAGCAAAAGCAGCACAGAGCAACAGCAGCGGTGCTGCCATGAGGGAGCAGGATGGGGAATGGGGCTCCTTCCCTGCCCCTGCCCCTGCCCCTGCCCCTGCCCCTGCCTGGCCAGCTGCGGGCCCACCGGGCCCAGGGACTGACGGGCCTTTTCTGTTACTTTTTTCCGTGGCCAGAAACAGAAAGGTTCTAGCTTCCCGCTCTTAAAAATGTGCATTTTCACGAAGGCAGTTCTAATGTTCATGTGGTTACGTGGAGTGCCTGTCTTGAAGTCAGCCAACCCTTCGGCCCCCCAGATCTGTCAGAAGCTGTGCCTGGAGGAAGTTGTAAAAGTCTTTCTCGGAGAAAAAAAAAAGGTTGTTTTTTTTTTTGCAAACCATGACAGTCTATATTTGGTTCCTTTGGATGTTCCCAGCAGCTTTTTACAGGGATGAGGTAGTCCAAAGGGGGCTGGAGGTCCAACAGGTGCCTTTGACCCACTGTAGTGACATCTCCAGCAGCAGCAGCAGGATTTTTATGCATCACATTTGCCCAGAGATAGAAAGCTCACAGCCAAATTAAATAAAGTTACTGGTGATTTCAGTGTTGTTTTATTTATTTTCTGTTCTGTTTTTTCTCACTCTCTCATTAGGCAGCAGCTATTCTGTGGCTCCTCTCATTCTCTTCCCATCGGTTGCCCGCATTGATAATCAATCTTTTGAAGCACAGGGTCTTTCCTGGGTTTGAATTATTTGGATTTTATTAAATAAATGTGCATTTGTGTGGAATGGAAACTTTGTTCCTTATCAGGATCATCTTTCTTGGTGAAATGACTTGGAACAGCTGTTCCATGAAGCAAAATCTGATAGAAACATAGGGACTGGATATAAACACAAACATTAGTCACTATGGAAACTAAAGTTACTGCAAGATGCCTCCAAAAAGCTGTGTTTCTATATGTTTCTCATCCTAACCAAATATTCCCAGGGGATTTTGCCAGCCACTTCATTTAAAGCCGTCTGGGAATGTTCTGCTTGTGTGCATATGGATCACTTGGGAGCAGCACCACAGCTTTGGGTACCACAGAGCTCTGCTGTCAGAATTGATGGGTTATTGATTTACCCCAATTCCTGGGGGCTGGAGAAGGACAAAGCAGCTTTTAAAAACATCAAAGGGCAAAGCCAAATCTAGAGACCTGTGGAAATGAGAGCTTGAGCTTTAGGCTGTGGGCTTAACCCACTTGCAGCCCCATATCCCATCCCAGCAGGTATCCCTGTGGTAGGGAGCGTCTGCTGGGCTGTAATCTCGATAATCACGGGGCTTTGCTCCTCCATCTGCCAGTCCTGTGACTTCTCCATGAATTTAAAAAATATATTGATGAAGGAAGAATCTCCATCCCCCACCAGAAGGGCTGCAATTAAAAAACAGTTTCTCTGTTGACAGAGGAGCTGCATCTTTAGACAACCCTTGGAGACTGTAAAAATAAATGTGATTGCTGGATGAGACTGGCACCTTGCAGAGATGAGCCAGCACAGGCAGAAAACGAAGTTTGCAAGGTAGAGAAATCACCACCATAGGGCAAAAACGGGTCTATTTGAAGGGAACAACTTGTGCAGCCACAGGTGGTGCAACAGCCCTGGGTTTGTGCAGCATCTGAACACAGCCCTAAACCCCTGCAAAGCAGACCTTGCCCCTCTGCTTTCTTGGGCCTTCGTCTCCTTTTTGCAGGAGTTTCAAGAAAATCTTTGGTCTCCATAGCAACTGCTGGCTCCGTGGCACATGTGACTTCCCGCTGCACACACGGGGACTGGGGACCTTCAAACCAGGGTGTGGGGCTCTGATTCCCAAACAGGAACAGCAGCTGAGGCTCTGCCCACTCTCACCCCTCAAACCCCAAACTCTGGGCAACAACAGGGATGGACTTGACTGGCACCTTTCTCCCTTCCATTGACAATGTGGCAAAGGTTTGGGTGCCTGCAGGGATCAGAGATGCAATTTCTAATCATTAATGCTCTTTATGCACCCAATCCCCATCCTCAGGCCATTGCCATTCTTCCTTGTTTGTCTGTCTTGGGAAAGGTGGGGAGATTTCTCCCCTGAAGGGATAGTCAGGCGTTCGAACAGGCTGCCCAGGTAAGTGGTGGGCTCACTGTTAAAAACGAGAACGCACTCCTGGTTTTCAGTGATTTCAGCTTTTATATTTTCTTGTGTGGCCTGAAGGCCAGGGCTGGCGGGTGGAGAGCACACCAGTGCCCGCGGGGAGCAGGGCAGGAGCTCTCTGGGCAGCGCCGATCGCTGGGGCCGCTGTGCCGGCGCTGGGGCCTCTTCCTGGGCCAGCAGGAGCTCTCCCTCCATGGTCACTCTCCCTCGGGGCCATGGAAAGCACCCTGGGGCTGGCGTGGGTTGTCACCCTGGTTTTGAAAGCCTTCTGAAAAGTTTCTATTCTCCAGTCAGATTTTCTCACACATTGGACTAAAAACACCGGCTTTGTTCCCATTCCTTCTTGGAGAAGGGAAACTGATGGACTGGTCACTTCACCAGTCTGGTTGAGCGGTGGGATTTCATCTTCCAATCCTCTCTCACTTTGCAAACGCTATAAATTGTGTATCCATAATAAATGGGTCCTCTTTTAGGGAGCCTCTGCTGTTCTCTTGATAGTGGTGAAACCATGTCCTTCTTTTGTGCCCTGTTACTACAGTGGATCCCCTTTTTTATGTGGTTTTTAGTCCATTTTGATTGGTCTCCTTTTGGATCCTCCATTTGCATGAAGGGTAAGGTGCCAATTGGTCCTTAGGATCCTTTTGGAGCTGCATTGGTTGGTTGTGATTGCCCCATTCAAGAAGGCTCTCTTGCTTAGGGGTGCACTTTGCTTAGGTGTAACATGGTAAGGTAGGTACTGTATTTCTTTTAACTTAAAACTACACAAACACAGTACATGCATTATAACCATTAACAGTATAACAATTTCCAACCTATTTTTAACATTCACCATTCCCTAAAGTGTTCAAAAATGAGTGGGTGTGGCACTTGGGGACAAGGTTTAGTGGTGCTCGAGCAGTGCTGGGTCAGTGGTGGAAATGGATGATCTCAGAGGGCTTTCCCAACCTAAATGATTCCATGATGATTATTAGTTGATTAATTCCTCCAGCAGAGCTGGGAACACATCACAGCAGAGCAATAGGTCAGGTATTGTCTGTGAAGTTCTTGTCTCTCCCTTGAACAGCAAATGCTGCCAAAATCCAATTCCCATTGGAAATTTAGTTGTTGGGTTTTTTCTCCCCCTGTGTCTTTCTTCATAATTGTTTTATCATTCATTAGCTTTACCCAAAATCCCCTTTTAAACTGAACCCCTCCTCCACTGATCACCAACACGATTTAGCAGCACTTGAGCACAGAAAAAAACCCGAGAAGGAAAACAATCCTAAAATGGCTGAATAGCCAGTTCCTGCTGAATCTGGTGAGATTTTGGTATCTGATTCACTCAGACTCCTCCTCCTCTCTGCAAATCCCAACCTGGCTGTTCCTGTAAGCCTATCCCATGCCAGACTGAGCCGATTTGGCAGCACAAGGCTCAGCAGAATAAATTATCCCAGCTTGTCAGCTCCTTCCCCCCACTCCTTGCAGGGATTCATCATTACTGGGGAGAGGGAGGTGCTGTGCTGGTGTAACCACAGTGGGTTTGGCCTCGGCCATCGTGTCGTTATACCCACAGCAAACATTCGAAATAAACAAAAAACACTCCCACAAAGTCAGACCCCGTTAGCAGCAGCAGCAGCAGCAGCAGCAGCAGCCGAGTGGCTCCGGCACCGGGAACCGGGAGCACGGGGGGGGAGGAGGTTTGGGGCCGTTCAGCCTTTCCAAGGAGCAATTCATAGAATCAGCGTGGGTTTGGTTGCAAGGGACCTCGGAGATCATCTGGTTCCAGCCTGTGTCCTGTGCCAGCCTGGGAGATGCCTCCTGCATAACTAAACATTTCCCCTGTGCCTTTGGGATGCGCGAGCTGCGGGGACACCGCGCCCGCCTCCCCCCGCAGCCCAGCCGGCACAACAGCGGCGTGGGATGGGCTGGGAATTCTGCCCCACTTGCTTTGCCTTCTCTCTGCATTCACTGGTCCCTGGTACCACCGAAGGACTTCATTTATGAAACAAAAAAATAATATATTAAGCAGCAAGTGTAATAATAATTAGAATATTATCAAGAATAAAGGTAATTATTAAAAAAAAAAAAAAAAAAAAAAAAAAAGGATGTTATTAAGTTACCTCCCTTTTCTTTTGGAGCTCTATTAAATCCCCAAGGCCCAGCTGAGCCAGGCACTGCAGTGCCTATTTCAGTGCATCCCTAAGGGCAGGTGCCTGCAGTGAGCTTCCAGGTAGGATCGCAGGTAATGAGACGGAGGTGAGAAACATCCCCTGGTACATCAGGATAGAAGGAAAACCCCATGGGAGAAGGAAATTGCTTCCAAGAAAATGCTTTCATAGTCATGGCTGGTGACCAGCGTGGTGGTTGGACTGACTGGGGGGCTCCTGAGTGTTTCATTCCAGAGTTTATAATAACGGATTCAGGTTGGAGAGTAGGCAGCGTCCCCAAATCCAGCATAACTTGGGTCTTTAATCTCTCAAGCAGTTCCTGAGCTGGATACTGATGTTATCTCCTCCTTTGGATGAGGGATGGTACAAAAAGAAAAAGGAGGAAAAAAGAGGTGCATGATGTGAATTTATTTGAATCTTCCAACACTAATCCAGTCATTCTACCTGGGAAATGCCTGTCCTGCTTAATGCCCCTTTATGCAATTTTTTTTCATGGTGCCCAGGAGTTATTTATTTATTTATTTATTTACAGATTTATTTTGCTGGCATGGAAAATGAGGGGTAGAAAATGCCATTCCATTTTTTTTAATTCAATTTTATGATGATCTATTTTTGTAAGCAGTGGCTTGGCTGGGGGTTGTCTGAGCCCCTGGGATGTGGGGAAATTCCAGGCCCTGAAGTCCAGCTCTGCTGCTGCAGAGATCCATCAGAGAAAGTCCCAACAGCTCCAGAGCAATTCAATTTCCTGCAGCGAGAAATGGCAATTGTTGGGGTGGACACTTCCATCGCACCTTTCTACCAGTCAAGACTCCAGCCCCGTCCTCAAATGTCCCTGAATCTCAGGCAGAAAACTACATGTAACATTTTGCCTTTTTTGCATAAATTTCATCTGGAAAAGGCAGAATTGTGAGGATTTTGGAATGGATGCCTTATTTCAGTTTTGCTTGCTAGAAACTATCCTGTAATTACACAATAAATTTGTGAGAGGGATATAAAGCTGTAAAAGCAGTGGTAATGGTTTGCAATTTAATAGCTGAATTGTAAATGAATTTTCCTATAGCAGCTTTAATGCAGCGGGCTGCTACAATTAAGAGAACATTCTTTGGGGTGCCTTTAAATTTTTGTTGTTGTGAAGTTCAGTGTCATTAATTCCCTGGTTTAAAGAAACAAAATCATTAACCACTTCAAGCCATAAAAGCCAACTTTGACTTCCTCTTCATCCAACAAAATTTTGCCTTGGAAAAGGTGTTTTTTCCCCATTTGGCTCTTGCATTTTCTTATAGTAGTAAGTGGGGGGTTGTACCACGTACTGAGCTTATGCCCTTCATCCTCTTCATCATCACTCATCTTGCTCCTGTGACGTGGGACATCTTCTGCCATTGGAGTGGAAGGATTTGGCCATGCAGGGAGATCCTGCTCACAGAATTTAGCATCTCTTTTAAATTTAATATTTGATAAAGGATTATATAAATTAGGTACGTGTGTATTGCAGTGCTCTGCGTGCCCCCCTCTCCAGCCTCGGGGCTCTCTGGGCACAGGGGGTCCCTATTTTGCCCCCACTGTGAGGATGCTCCGTGCAGCAATAGAGTCCCCTTACCCCCTGATGCAAGAGCTCATCCCTATCCACAGTTCCTGTTCCTTCTTCTTCCCCTTTCCAACCCTCTGGATTTCAAATGTCATTCCGAAGCAGCTCGAGCTTTTGGAAATAAATCTTCCCGGAGTGGGTGCCCCCCAGCACTGCCCGTTCCCACAGCAGTGCCAGCGACAGCCCCCAGTTTGCCTCATCAGGCTCCTCCCCTCCTTCTCACATTCCCCTAATTACATCTTTCCACTTCCATACCAGTATCCTCCCGGTGGCCTGTGTTTGAAGGAAGCGCCATGAAATCTGGTATCTGATCTGGGAAGAATCTTTGGGGCAACTGAAATTGTTGCTAATTATTGCTGGTGTGTAATTACGTTGCCAATAGCACCTGCTGTCTCCATAAAGGAGCAGGGAACGGCTGCACCAGGCTGTGTTACAAATGCAAATTGACACAGGCAACCCTAATCTGACTATGGTGGGTGATAATTAAAAGACACAGTCGTGTGTAAGAAGCTGATGGAGACCTGAACCTGCTCCGAGGGGTGGCTCCAAATCTCTTCCTCCCATCACTGAATCCAAATTAAGGGGATTGCAGAAAACCGTGCGTGTCTTAATGCAATTTTCTCTCCTGTGCACCCTTATTGTCATTACCTGACCCTCAATTTCAGAGTATTTTTCATTGTCTAGCTCTTAATAGTTGACTATTTGTGCTACAGTCCGTGGGTGCAATGTGTAAATTCCTGCCCCACTCCCAGCAAGGGGTTGACCTTGAATTTATTCCCCCATAACCATAAAAAATCTATTCCCTCATTGTGTTCCAGGATGAGGCAGTTAACAGAGAAAAATGGTTTAGTGAGGATTGGTCTGGAAGTGTGGTCAGTCAGTGCTGCATCAAGCAGGGGTAGCCTGGCCTTGCTGTGGGGCACACATTTGTGGGGTGCTAAGTGGCCGAGTAAAACAGGGCCTCCCTTATTGCAGAAACTGCTTCCAGCTCTCCCAAAAAACCTCAGAGGTGGCTCTTTAGGTGAGCTGGGAGCATCACTGCCCTGCACACCTGCCACAGAGGGATGGGAAGGTGTTAAGTGCCCTGGTGAGCAGGGATGGGATTCCTGCTCTGGGGCCATGGAATCTGCTGGGGGAGGCTGTGTGGGTGCAGCTTCTGGAGCATTTAGAGATGCAAATGAGGAGCAGGGGAAGGCAACAGAATGTAAGGATCCATTGTAAAGCCTAAAGGCACTGCTGGAATCTGAGCTCGGAGCGAGGGATGGAATCTCTGCCAGAGGATTGAAGGCAGTAAAAAAGCTTCAAAAGTTCCTGATGAACTTTAAATCTGACTCCACTTCAGGTACCCTGGATGAACACACCCACATGGGGTGCTGCCATTCAGTGGATCCACTGCAACTTTCTCAACATGCTAAGAAAAATTAAGAGAAATTTTTTGGTTTTTCACTCAATGACCTTGAAAGTTGCCACCTGCCACATGAGAGGCAGCCTGGTGAAACCTGTCCCACCTGTGTGTTTGCTGGGGGTGGAGGTAATTCCTGTAGCCTGGGACAGTGTTTGAGCAGCACCAGACAGAGGAGCATCATGGCTTTTTTTATCTAACAAGTGCTTCAACAATATAAATATTTAAGTACAATAAACAATTATGATCAAGTTTCTTGGGTGACTGCATGCAGCAAGTGAATTTGAAATTCATTTCCCATGGGTATCGAGGCTTCACATTCACTTTCTGTGGATGTTCATGCTAATAAAACTTCATTGCACAGAAAGAGAACACAAGAGGGATGCAAATATGACAAGGGCAAATTTGCTTAAGAGTTCAAATGAATATTCACCCACTTTTTATTATTTTTAAGTATTCATTCCTATTTGCTATAAAAACATTATTTTATCTTTATTCTCCAAGCTCAGCGAAGTGTGTTTGAGGTATAATATGTATTTCCTTGTACTAATGGAAAGTTTTGTTACCAGCAGGTATGGAGTGCATTTAAAATGTGCTTTATCTTCAGGAAATGTCACTATTGAACCCACGTGAGTTACCACCGTCCTGATCAACATCTGTGTTCCAACACATCTCCCACCCTAAGGCTGGGATCTCCCTGGTTTTTCCCTCCTTTAAAGTTGCAGATCTCAGATCCAGATCCTGACACCATTATTTTCCTCTGATTTTCCTTGCTTATCTTTCATCCCTCAGTTATGAGGATGTCAGAGACACTTTTCCTTCACACAAACTGAGCTCCCCCTTGGAAGGACTTGGGGGTCATCGTGGCTCCATTTTGCCTGAGGCAGAAGGAGCACAGTTTTGACATCTTCATTTGATTTCTGTCCTGGAATGGAAAGAAATGCAAATTAGCAATAATGAATATTTTCATTAAAAGTGTCTAGACATCACATCTGAGAACAGGATAATGATGCTTCTGCTTTATATAAAAAAGTCTGAAGTAGACCCAGGATGATTTTTTTTTTTCCCTCAGAAAAGATAACATTTATTTAAAAAAAAAAATAGTAATTTAGTGTAAGTGAAATTAGAGTAATTGCTAATTATGTAACTGCAAACGAGACAGATCTTTATCTTGAGTCAAGCTGGTCTGGTGCAGATTATGAACCGTTATTTTATGAAGTGGCATCAGAAGGCAAAAAATATCAGTGAAACAGTCCTAAGTAATTTCTCATGCTTATCAAGAGCTTTTGGATAGTGAAGGATTTGATGCATGCAGGATGGAGCATCACCCCCTCTCATTGCAGGTCTCCCCTAAAATTCAGTCCAGAAACGTAAATGTGGATGTTAAAATAGATATCATGGGTTTTATCACAGAATGCCAGGATGGTTTGGGCTGGAAGGGACCTTAAAGCTCATCCAGTCCTACCCCCTGCCATGGGCAGGGACACCTTCCACTATCCCAGAGTGCTCCAAGCCCTGTCCAGCCTGGCCTTGGACCCTTCCAGGGATCCAGGGGCAGCCACAGCTTCTCTGGGCAACCTGTGCCAGGGCCACACTACCCTCACAGCCAAGAATTTCTCCCTAATACCTTCCAGATAGATAGATGGATAGATAGATATCTTTCCCGCTTTTCCATATGTCTTCTGCTGTGTCAGAGAAAACTCCAACCTCCAGCCCTGCATTCCCCATGCATTAGCTCACACCTCCATCAGGTTTGAGGCCCCAGGTCTTTCCAGGGTTCTTGCCTCACCCTGAACCTCCAGCACTGTGACAAACTGCACTTAACTCCCAACAAAACGTCATCCCTGGGTGTTCAATGGGAACAGGTTTTATTTTCCGTATATACTGGAAGGAAGTTAATAATACAAAACCTAAGCTGGAGTCAAGTACTGCAGAATGAAGTCAGGAACCTTATAGGAGAAATGTATTATCCTTATACAAGCTGCAGTGAGTGGGTATTGGAAAAATGAAATGCACTTTAATAGCTTTGCAGATCTATATCTCTGTCTCCATATAACCCACTGGCAGTGAGCAAACACAAGAGCTTGGCAGTTGTCCTACTTGGTCTAATTGTCTTCAGAGGGTTTTATATCTGTCACCTTCTTAAAATCCCTGTGTCAACAATCCTGGCAGCTTCTTGTCCTGAAGACTTTGGGGTGGTGGAGATGCTGGAACTCACAGAACCTCCTGCATCCACTGGAGCCTCCCAACAGGCTTAGACTTTTCTAAGGGATCCATCCAGCTGTGCTTTAAAAAAAATATTATTTATTTAGCCTTTGGTGGAGGGTGAGGGAGGAATTACGTATCTGCCCTGGCTTTCTCTGAGACCACTCAGAGTGATCACTCTCTCCACCCTTCCCTGTGAGGGTGGGGATTGGCCTAGGCTGCCCAGAGAAGCTGTGGCTGCCGCTGGATCCCTGGAAGTGTCCAAGGCCAGGCTGGATGAGGCTTGGAGTCATCTGGGATAGTTGGAAGGTGTCCCTGCCCATGGCAGAGGGTGGAACAAGATGAGCTTTAAGATCCCTTTAAAGGACTTTAGGGTCCCTCCAGTCCAAACCACTCTATAAGAACATCAGCTTTTCCTTGGATGCCTCTTCCTTGACCAAGCCACCATTTGAAGGCATCACCTTGTTCTCTTAGAAAGCTTGCCCATTTTCATGAAAAGCTATTAATATATATAATATTAATAAGTCCTACCTGCCTTAGGAGAAGGTAATGCTTCAAGCCTTCTCTCTAAGAGGACTGAGCTCCTCCTGGCATTGCAGGTGATGACCAGTGCAATCCCTCTGGGACCACAGATTGCTCCCAGCAGCAGCTGAGGGTCAGCCAGAGGGCCTTGGGTTTGGCTGTGGCAGCTCACTGCTGATCAGCTGTATCTATGATTTTTCCCCAAAGTGAAGGAAGTGATCAGAAAGCTGTGGCAGCCTTGGGATACCCCCCAGCCATGGCTGGGGAGTGATGCTGCAGGCTGGCCCATGGCTGGGATGGGAGCCTAGCTGCATGGCCCTTCCCTGGGGCAAAAAGTACAAAACACAGGAGTAATGGGAACCATTTAAGATTATTTTAACTGTCAGATAGCAGAAGCAAAGTAAAATGCCCAAATGAGTTGACAGCAGCTCAATTTGATCCCTGCCATGAACTGACTTAGAGCCCGAATTTCTCAAAAGCTGATAATCGCCTTGGAATTGATTTTGTACTGAGATACTTTATCAAACTTGTGTATTTGGTGTAGTTTGATGGGAGTTTTTTAGAAGTAATCTATGTCAAAGTTAAACAGACTTTATTAGAAGACTCATGTTCCCTGCCCTTCTCTGGCTGGGTGTTCCTTTAGGGTAAATCACGGTGAGATGAAGGAATTGTTCCTGATTTAACTGGAAACCCTTGCCTGTTTCATGGGTTGCAGGTGCCCTCTCCCACTGGACCTTGGTCACACCCTGTTCCAGCCCATATGCTCCTCAGTTTCCCCATCCTCTGAAATGATAACTGCAGTATTCTCCTACCTAANCAACAAAAAAAAAAAAAAAAAAAAAAAAAAAAAAAGAATGCTTGTGAATTATCTGACGTTAGAGGGATTTCTCTCAGTCCTGGAAAAGTGCTGTTTTTCACAGAGTAGCTGACTCCAGACAACCTCTGTTACAAACCCTTAAAGAAATGGATATCAGTACACTCCAAGCCTCAAATTCACAAAAGCAATGAATCCGTACTGACACCTTAAAACAGGACTGTAATTAAAGTAATATGTATCTGTAGAAATACAATGCCAATTTTTCAGCTGCCTTCTCAATGCTGAAACTTTATCTAGGTGTATTTTTAGGTCTTTGACAGGTTAGTGGGGAATGTAATTATAGGTTTGTAATCTTATGCAATACAGGATTAGTCCACCCTGCTGGTAGCATCTTGAATAAAACCAGGGAAAATTAGGGGGGAAAGGCTGTTTTTATTGTTCCACACTCCTCAGCATATTCTGTGGTTGTGAAAGGGACTGGTTTGGCAGCAGCGTGATCCTCAAACCAGGTGTGACCCAGGGTTGGTGCCACTGACAAAACAAGGGAGGGTGATGGCACTTAACAGCAGAATGTGTGTTCTTTCATCTGAAAGAAAAGGGAAGGACTAAATTAAGTTTCACTCTTGTCTGGATTGAGCTGTTTTGTCCCTGAAACACCCGTGGGAGTTTTGTGGTAGCTCACGTGCTCCCTGCTTGCTGGATGCCAATGGGAGACACTGTGCTGTGCATGTTAAACCCCCTCTCTGTTACAGTCTGGAATTCACCATTTCTGCATTAATTTTAGGGTTATTTTAGAAGGCCTGAACCACCCTTGAGAACTTGTCTTTCACTTACTTGACAAACATTTAATAAAAACATCCCATTTCTCTGTAGCACCTTCCATCCCCAGGATGCTCCAGCTGACCCTTCCTATCTGCTCTGCCCTGTGGCCCCTATTTCCAGTTTTGCCTTCTGGGCAGGGAGCAAAGGGCTGCTCTTCCACTGGTTCTGCCCGGGTGGTGTTTATTGCCACAGCTGGAACAGATGGGTGCAAATATTTATTTCTGCCTCCTGCCCAAATTAGGGCAGTGATCTTACCTGTAATCCATCAGGCTGAAGCATCTGGAGGGTCATGAAAATGCAAAGGCATCTGAGTTTCACAGCGCCTCTGCTAACGTCAAATCTTCATCGGAATTGACTTCCCAGGACAAAGGAGCTGTCAGATGGATACTGATGCTCCATTAATGACAGGGTAGTGTGACCCACCCCCGGCGTGTCATCATTGCTGCTGAGGGAAACACAGAGGCAAACCCATCATCACCTTTCCTGCACCTGTCCCACTAACACCTAATTTAAGTACATATTTGTCTGCTGATTGATCACAGGATTTTTTTTCAGGGCACCTATTATCCTACTATCTGAATGCTTCACGTTCTCCCTGTTCACTGAAGTTTTCACATGATCCTCATCACAGCGTCAGAACAGGCGGTAAATCAGCGCTGCAAAGACAAAGTCTCTGCAGATTCCCCATTCTCCCCTTCCCAAGAGGACAAGGAAGTCTTGGGGGATCAGCAGGACCAGATCTCCCAAATCACCCTGGCAGTTCTGAAAAAGCCCAGCCACACCTTTACTCCCTAATTTGTGATGGGGAAAGGAGATGGAAATGGCATTTCAGACAGACTTCACCTGAAATGACAGAACAAGGGGGAACCGCCTCCCACTGCCAGAGGGCGGGGTTAGGCTGGATATGAGGAATAAATTTTTGGCTGTGAGGGTGGGGAGGCCCTGGCACAGGGTGCCCAGAGAAGCTGTGGCTGCCCCTGGATCCCTGGAAGTGTCCAAAGGCCAGGCTGGACAGGGCTTGGAGCACCCTGAGATAGTGGAAGGTGTCCCTGCCCATGGCAGGGGGTGGAACGAGATGGTCCTTAGGGTCTCTTCCAGCCCAAACCATTCTATGACTCTGTAGAAACTGCTCCTGGGTGGGTGTTTCTGGGGTGGAGGTCACCACAAACCAGAGGTATTTTGCAGGAAAGCAAAATGATCACAGCACATCATCACTACTGTCTCTATGTGCCATGAAAGGGCACACATAGTTTGCAGTGGAGAATGCATTAAAATAGGAGGGTGAACCAGAGTTAATTTTCTGTCAGTGTTTATAGATTGAATGGTGAGGTGAGGGTGGGGTCGTCTTGGAAACGGCTGCAGCACATCAACCTTGCTTGCATGTCTGAGTTTTAATGGCTTAATTCACCCTGCAGTAGCATGGACCAACCCCAGTCAGGTGGGAGATGTGCAACAGTTTCTCTCACGCTTTTCATCATTAGGGAGAAAACACCCTGAACCTGCACTGAATCCAAACAGTTTTATGTTTAGCAGAGACCCTGAACCTCCTGGGTAATCTGCCCTCGATAAGAAAGCAGAACCCCCAAAAAAATGTTCAAAGTTTTGGGCCCATTGCAGTGGGAGCTCATCACTGGGGCTGATACCTGCTCATGCAGAGCTGGCTGCTGATGCCTTCCCAATAAACATTTAAACACAGGCTGAGCACACACGGATTCATGGACTGCTGTAATTCATTAAACAAATGTTGAGTGCAATAGCCCCACACCCAGAGCTGGTGCCATGGATGCACTCAGCTGTGAAACATGCTGTGGAAGTCAGTCGTTTGCAAAGGGGTCTAGAAATCTGCTTCCTATTAATGTAAAATGGGTTTACTGCAGAAAAATCTCAGGGATCACATTTTTCTCTCAATTATCCCTTCTCAGAGGGATTCCTCGAGGTTTGCGTCAGGTAACTGAGATGTGTCTAAGCTGGGGGGTTTGGAGCTGGGGTTTGTTTTGATCCATTAAGCTTGTATCTCGCCTCAGTGATGTAATTCTCCCAGTCTGAGACACTTTATAAACATTAATGGGTTTGTTTTCATGGTCCCGAGGGATGTGCAGCACAGGAAGGTCGCCAGGACCATTTTACCAGCACAGAAAGAGAGATGGGGAAATGTGGCACTGCAGTATCACAGGGAAAAACAGAATATTCACTCAAACTATTAACCTGTCCATCCTTTGCTCTGTTTATTTCACTTTTAATAACTTATAAGTTAATAAGTTCTTACAGCACACTATTACCACATCAGCAAGGTTTGCATTAAGATGCTGCTGTATATCCTAACTGAGGAAGGAAAGAGTTGGTGCTCCATATTTCATGAGTGAGAAGGGGGTGAAATGCAGTTATAAACACACCTTTGCAGAAGGAAACGAAACCATAGATATCAACAACTGCTGTAACTTTGATGGGAATTACTTAGTGGAGATGTGCTGGAAGAGACTGTGGAACATGGGCCATGCTGTGCTTTTTTTGAGGGATTGCTGCTGGAGTTGCTGGTCTCTTGGACTGGATTTTCTTGGTGATAAATGGCCATACAGATCCCTCTGGTGATATTTGGAAGGGGCCAATTGGAAGCTGGCCTTACAACGTGCCAGGGCACAACAAACCTGAGACACAGATCAAAAACCCCCACTTTGGAGGTCTTTTTCCCATCACAGAAAGGTCGGTTTTTGACAATGTGCTGAAAGAAGCTGCTGATACTCACAGCCCTTTCAGCTGGGAATTGTTCCTGCAAACAGAGATACATGGAGCAGATGAGAATTTAATGTAAATATACAGACAGAAGGCAATTTTTTTGGAGGAAGTGAGGCAGAGGCAGATAAAAAGCGATCAGCAGAATTTACATAAGCCTTCCCCATCACAGAGGTCATCATTCTGCAGGATGACACATGAAAATTCATTTTTATTAAATTCTGGATGATTATTTAATTGGAAAAAGAAGGATTTAATTGAATCAAGTCAAAGGGCCCTATTAGATTACATTCAACCTTAACACAGAAGGCTTTTCCCATTTAGTTAAACTGGTTCCTTTGCATATTGTACATATTAGACTATAAAAAGTGGTAATCTGAATAGGAAATTAAAGGGTTTGGAAGGCCTGAATGATACTCATGTGCTTCTCAGCCCTTTTTCATCTTCTAAATCTTCTCATATTCCCTTTACTGCACTCCTTAGGTTGCAACAAGAGCAAAGATGAAGGGTAGAACTCTCAAATCTTCCTCCATCAATGTTTATTCCATTTACATACTCTTGAGGAATAGCCTGCCTAGATGTGGTGACACTATTAGAACATGTTGCCCAGAACTGAGGGTGTTTTCCAGATTTTCAAAGCTCCCCGTGCAGCACCTGAACAGATGCTGAGTGTAGTAAGGTTGAATGAAGATTTGTGACTTACTGGCATTGACTCAGGTTTCCCTTGTGTCCTCAGGAAATATTCCCAATCTCTTTTTGCCTCACCTACATGGCAGGGACTCCCATCCCTTTGGGACACAGACTCCTTGCAGAGCTGTCAACCTCCTGGTAAAAGCTGGAAGAAAAAATTAAATAAATTCAAAAAAAAAATAAAATCATCAAAGCAATTTTGGGAAATAATAGGTTTCTAATTTTGGGTCTTTAATTAGCTCTTAATTTCCTTTTTTTTTTTTTTTTAAATTTAAAACTAATGGGAGAAAGATATTGAGGCACAATTCATTTCCTAAAGTTTCATTTCATCCCAATTTTGAGGTTTCCAGCAAAGACTCAGCCTTCTGACTGGGAGCTGGCACAACCCAGTTGGGTTGGGAGTGCCCCATCCTTGTGCCTTTTCCTCTGGCTGATGTTGTTGGATTGCTGTGATACTCTGTGCTCCTTCCAGGCAGAAGCTCAGAGAAATCAAATTCTGCTCTGAGAGATCAAAATCAATTTTAATGGATCCAGCTGTTCCCCAGTAAGGATAGGAGAAGGCATGGGAAAGGGGAGAAAATCTTCCAATATATCTTCAGTGGATTTCAGGAAGACTTGAAAGTAGTAAGTTTTTAAAGTGAGGTTTTTAATTTACCCATGAGGCCATAGCCAACTTTAGGACGCATTTTTAAAATAACCATGTACTGATGTAGAAATCCTCTTTGTCAGTAAATTCTAAAAATTCCAGCTCTGACAGTGCAGCAACTCAACCAGTCTATTATTAACGTCAGATTGAGTAAGAAATATCATTTGGAATTTGCCTCAGCAGCTAACTGTGTTCATGGAAGGTTCAAATCAGCTTTAACCTGATTTTTTTTATCATAAAAATAATGTGCTGCTACTTTAAAGCCAAGTTCTTTTTTGCTGAATCTTTGCTTTTATTCAAGTACAATGAGTAAGTTTTACATATATAGTACTGGGATTGCACACTCAGTTTATCTGGTTACATACATAATGCTCTCATTTGCAAACAGAGTTTGCAGCACATACTCATGCAAATTAGGTATTAAACTGTGCATTTATCTTGATTAGAATTCAGTTTCTTTATAAACTTAGAGAACTTCATCTCATTTGGGGATGGCTGCAGAGGTGATGAAGAAAGAATTTCAAAAATTGCACTCATTTTCCTTGCAGGTTGTTTGTTGGTGCTCTGGGAATTCATTGAGGAGAGCAGACCTTTCCACTGATATTCTGAGTGCCCTGGCCCAGTACCCAGGCTGGGTTGCAAACACTGCTGGAAACTCTCAGTCAGAAATAATTGTCCCTTGCAAAAGCCACTGTACCATTTCATTGAATAAATGCTAAATTTTCTGTTTTACAATATCCAGATGGACCAATCCTGATGGATGCAAGGTCTACATGCCACTTGACTCAAAAGGACTCAATCCTTTTGACTGTCAGAGAGCTGGTTGTACCCAGGATCCAGATCAGACCTGAGGTTTTGAGGGATCCAGACTGCTCTTGTTGACATTTTTCAGTAGACTGACACAGCAGATTTACCCCACTTCTGTCCCCAAAATCTGCCTGGGGACTCTGCACACGAAACCCTCTGCTCCTGCAGAGCCCTGTCCCCACAGTCCCTGGATGTATGGGATGGTGATGTGCTCCTGCTTTACCTCATGTCAAGCCTCTCCTGGAGCCATCCCTGCAGCTCTCAAGAGCAGAACCCTTTTCAATTCTTTTTACTGCATTTTGAATCAGGGCTCTGCAGTGCCAGTGGTGCTGCACCAGGACACCCTGAAGTTCAAAGGACCGCTCCAAATTCTCAGATTCTTCAGCCAAAAGCCTGAATTTAGGCAAATATTGGAGGGTTTAGCAAATTGTGCAGGGCTGTTTCTCCCTTTTTCCTTACAGCTCATGGTTTTTTCTGACTTTCTCCTTAGCAAGAGTCTTCACTCACAGTCCCAGCTCCTCACTGCTCTTCCCACACCCACTCCTGTTTCTGTGAGGCTCCCACCCCATTGCCTTGGGGGCTCCTGCCCAGTTCCTAAACCCATTTGTGAACTTTTCCAGGTACAGGTGCCTCAGGTGACAACTCACAGCACAGCTGCCTGCAGATTTGAGATGCAGGGATGGATTGGGGAGGTACAGCCATGTGGGCCATGCCAAAGCATCCGTATCTATGGGGCTTGGAGCAACCTGGTGTAGTGGAAGGTGTCCCTGCCCATGGCAGGGGGCTGGAATGAGAAGATCTCTAAGGTACTTTCCAGACCACTCTGTGATTCTATAATTTCACTTCATTGAGGATGAAGCCTTCTGCATGGCTGCCACAGGCAGGGTGGCAGCTCTGCAGGCTTGCTGCAGCCCTGGCAAACACACAAGTGGATCTCTCTGAGGGATGGATAAGGCACCGGGAAACATCCACACTCCCTCTAGCAGTTGCCAGTGAATGGATGATACCAATAATTCTCGATTTTTCACCCTGGGTCCGTGCCACACGAACCGCCAGCGTAAGAGCTCTCACTAGTACTGCTGCAGTGGTGACAGCGCTCAGCTGGCTCTTTCCCCTCGCCGCAAAACCCTTCCAGGGGGGATTTTCGAAACCCATTTTCCTCCACCTGCTGCAGGCAGCTACTGGGCACGGCCACGCTCAGGGCGAGCCTGAGCGCAGTTAGCAGAACGGCTCTTCATGAATGGCATTTTGAGCTCACCGCGGGCACTGCAGCATCCCCGCAGCACCCCTGAACTTCCCGGGGGGCTGCGGGGGGGGTCTCGCTCTCAGCGCAGCGCAGGCGTCTCAGGGTCCCCCCGTCCGTCCGTCCGTCCGTCCGTCCGTCCGTCCGTCCGCCCGCCCCGCACGGGAGG
>VZTR01019429.1:527664-567588 GCA_013400775.1 Chaetops frenatus | reverse complement strand
TATTGTTCATTGTTTATTTTTGGGGGTGCCCGGCGCGTCCCTTTCGGGCCGTGGTTGCGGATTCCCCGCTGGGTTCGGAGCGGGGTCGTTCCCTGCTGCGGCTGCAGCCGCCGCCTCGCTCGGCTACGGCAGCCCCGGCACGAGGAGGAGGAGGAGGAGGGACCCCTGCCCCCCACATCCTCCCGCCGCCGCCACCACCACCCCCTCTATTCCCATCACCTCGCCGCTCCCCGCCCCGGGGTCCCTCCCGGCCGGCTCTCCCCGGTAATCCCGCGCCCACAGCCGGTTTCGTAATTCGGTAGGAAAGCAGCCATGTTACCGCCGCGATCCGCGCTCCGGCCCCGCCGCCCCGGCCCCGGCGCTCCCCCGCTGCCGCTGGCCCGCGCTCCGCCCGGCTCGGGCTTCGGGACTGCGAGGCTCGGTCCCCGCATGGCGGCCGGAGCTCACCCCGAACACCCGGCACTGTCGGGGGTAGGCTCCGACAGCCCCTGTGCGATGCACACACCCCCTCTGCCCCACGCATCCCTGAAAAGTTGTCTCTATACCTCGGGACCGAGCGTGGAAAACGGGGTGCAGCGGGGGAGCTGGAAGAGACTTTGTGTGAAGGTTAAGGAACTGAGGCCAAATCGCTTCTGTAGTACTCGTGGTGCTCTCGCCAAGCTGAAATTCGGTTTCCTGCTGATCAAAGTGTGTTGCCATCACTGATACGTTTGTATTTGAATGCTTTTGTATTTGAACGTTTATGTTTCCCAAATAATTGCAGACTTGCATGACAATTTACCCCGAGCAGCCTTGGTGTCAGAAGAAAGATAGTGCGAGCCCTCCCCTTTCCCGATAGCTGAATTTACACCTGTGCGGTAAAAACGTCAGTAGCTGTTATTTACTCCTTACTTATTTACTGTATCTCTTGGTAGGGTGGTTCGGGGCTATTTTAAATAACAGCAGCGTTTTGGGGAAGCTTTTTAAAGGTAGCATAGTGTTTGGCGGGACGTAGTTGCTGCCGGCAGGATGTAATCATGGAATTACAGAATCATAGAACACTTTGGGTTGTCAAGGATCTTAAAGATCATGTCGTTTCAACCCCCCTGCCATGGCTGGAACTGATGCAATTGCATTGCCGATGTGTTATTGTTTGTGGCAAACTGATTTAGAGGGATTAATTAGTGGATTTATTCCATCCAGCTTGTGTTTCACTGTTTTGGTAGTGGAGGTGTGGGGTGTGAATATCACTTACCCAGCTGAGCTTCCCAGTGGCTGTGGGGATGTAGGAACTGAAGTTACCTGTGTGGCCAGGGATTTTCTGAACTTCTGTGCAGGGGTGCCTGTTGGGATAATCTCAGCCACCCTCTGCCATACACTACATACAGCCAGGCTACTGAGGCTCTTGCTTTTGTAAAACCCTGCTGAAAGGGCGGGAGGATGCCAGCCTCCATCCTCCCCTGTGGAGCAGGGGCATCAGGAATGCAGATGGTGACACACTGTACAGGGCATGCATGTGGAAATGCAGGCTTCCAGCCAGGAACATAGGTAAAACCCTTCGGCTGTTCGTGCTCGCGCTGATTTCTGTGTGCATGTTTGGTGTTTGGTTCCGTTTCCTCTCCAGGACACTTCTGGGGACATGCACGCGTTTCTGCAGCATGTCCTGGCGAGGGACAGTGGGCTGTGTGGTTCTCTGAGAGTTGGGGCTTTTTTTGTTGTTGTTGTTGTTTGTTTTCCTCAGAGGTTTTCTAATCTGTTGAGTGATGAAAAAACTCGTCTTTGTGTTCCTTTACTATCAGCATGCTGGAAAACACTTGGTACCCTGTCAAGGTGCCAAAGAAATGTGCTCTGTTCCCCAAAGCCTGCGTGTTTCTGCTTAATAACTCTGAATACACGTGCTTTGGAGTTGTGGGGTCCCTGTGACGGGAAAAGAGTGACCCCACCCTCGGATGGGTGGGAGAGTGGTACCTGCAGTGACTGCTGAAGTTGCTGGATGGTTTGGTCCAACTTTCCACTCTGTAAGCTGAGAAAATTGGCTCAGCATGCTGATGACTGGGAGTTAGGAGAAAGGACGCTTCCGCAGCAAGGTGTGACTCCGTGGCCTTGTGGCTGTGGATGAGTCTTTGTCTTTCCCGTGCATTTAATAAGCTGTTATTAAGCTAGTGATACATCCAGCCCTGTACCACTGGTGTTGTAACAGAAGCCAATCAGTTAAGTGTAAAATTGTATCTGAGCAGTGTTTTGTCTGTCATGCTTAGGAAGGAAAAAGGGGAGAGTACTTGGATCTCCGCAAAACCCACCGAGTAGATTCACTCTGCTTCATGTTTCCTCCCTAAGTTTGGTACTATTGTTTATATGCTGCCATAAATGCTCTCCTACATCACTCTGTGTTTGTGTAGACAGGCCCAGGATATCTATAGTGAGCCGTATGCTTTTCTCAAGGATTTTGAGACGACGTTCAGAAGGATGGGGTGAAAACAAGAATCTCTGAATAGCTCTGCTGTTGTGTGTCTCCTAAGTAGGAGGGCTGCCAAGCTGTTTGATTTATGCAAATATATTAAAGGCAGGCAGGAGGATGGGGAGTAGGGTGGCAGCCTGCAAGTGCAGATTTGGGGTGTGCTGGTGGTGCTTGGGTGGCAGGTGGGTGCATGGTGGGGTCTGCTGTGGTCCAGGAGGAGAAGCATGTGGTGGAATCATCAGGTCCCTTTGCTTGCAGAATCCCAGAATGGTCGGCTCGGAAAGGGCTTTAAGTATCATCCAGTTCCAATCCCCTGCCATGGGCAGGGGCAGCTTTCACTATCCCAGGGTGCTCCAAGCCCTGTCCAGCCTGGCCTTGGACACTTCCAGGGATCCAGGGGCAGCCACAGCTTCTCTGGGCACCCTGTGCCAGGGCCTCCCCACTTTCACAGGGAAAAATTCTTCCGTGTGGTGTGGGAAGGAGCTCATGATCCCAGTGCTGCAGGCAGCTGCTCCAGGTCAGTCCCAAGTCATGTGAAAGGAGGTGAATGTTTGTCTCTGTGCCATGCTCAGTAGGTAATTAATACTGAGTTTATCAGATGTGTTATTTGTGTAATTATGGTGCAGCTTGAGACAGCTGGAGGTAATAACTCTACCCCTTTTGTGCACTCAAAGACTTTTCTCCGCTACAATGTGCTATATTTGCCATGGCAAGGTATGTTTCAAGGGCCTCTTTTCCGTAGCTTTAATCAAAACTGGAAGAATTCAGCGAAGAGGGAGAGCAGGATGGTGGGTGTGCGTGGGTAGGCAGGGATGGAACTTGTACATTGTTGCAGTCCTTAGCGTGAGTGTTAATCATTCAAACCTCTCAGCCCTGACATGTCCTCTCTTTTAACCAGCGAGTTTGCTGGGAGAAGTATTTTGGTTGCAGCCTCTGTCTAAAGTTGGATGCAGATCAGGGTGGAAATCAATACTTCATGTCCCCAGCTCTTAGCACAGCAATTACAGGCAGTGCTCAGTAACATCTCTGTAGCCGTGTGTCAGCACCCTCGTGTTGGAATCCTTGTTGGGATTAGTATTGGTTGAATTGATTGTGAGCAAGAGGCGTGCCCGGTGGTCTGGGATGGGATGTTGGTGATGAGGGGGGGATGCAGCAGAGCATTGCTATTGCAGGTCCATGCTTAGCTGTGACCCCTGTCCATTCTGGCTGCACCTCTGGGCTCTTGGCTTCGTGGCTTTGCCCAACCTACACCTGTATTTTCAGCAGTTTGGTTAAAAGCAGTATCTGTGTGGAAATCTGAAGTCTGGTGATGGATGACTTGCCATGCTGCATCAGGTATGTGGTCCATTCAGCCTCGTGTTTTTGCTTTAGTCTCCTTCCCTCATTAAATGGAAAACACCTTAATTAATTAATATTGGTAAAGTGCTTGAAGATGTAACACGCAATCAATTGCTAAGTGTTATTAATAACACCTTGCTCAGCATTTGGCTTATCTCACTTCTGATTTCAGAGTAGTGGTGTGGCACACTGATTGCTGTGTGCTGGCCCGTGGTGGTGAGGATTGGTGGTATTTGCAATGGGAGCTGCTAAAATTCAGCTGGGAATGGGACAGGAGCTGCACCCTGCTCCTGGAATAAAGGATTGCTCCTTGCTGTGCAGTTATCTTGGGCACATGCAGCATAGGGAAGATTTCAGTTGTATCTTGGTATGTGGTGATGCCAAGGGGCCAGGAGGACCTTTCTGCTCACGACAGCCTAAAATAGTTTTCTCTTTTTCCCTTTGATCTCAGTATCCTTTCATAGCTACAATGCAAAGACTTTGACTTTTGCCCGGGAGGCAATCAGTTACCTCTGTGCTGTTGCTATTTTGTGGGTAATCATCTCAAGCTGTTGAAAATGTACCATTTTCATCTCTTCAGAAATCTTCCCTGCTATTTGTTCTTCCAGAGCTGGAGAGCTGATACTGTAAAGAAGCCTGAGGAATTTGGATACTGCTGCCCAGTTGGGTATCAGGAGCATTTTTGTACCATGCTTATCACAAGATCAAGGTCTTGCTGTACTATTACTCTTTCTAATAATTTCCTACTTTGTTTCTCTTTGTTCTGCGTGGTTTAGGGAGCAACTAGTTTCATGCTCTAAAACAATTGCCTGTGCTGGGAAATAAATCTCTGCTAAGCAATGTTCCCATGGTTGCTTTAGACACTGGGAGCTGGCTGCTGATAACACTCCAGGTCCGTGCTACATCTTAGTCTTTGAAGATGTTAATTTAAATACCTTTTCTGGAGCTTTCCTATTCAAAAGCCTCATCTGGCATGGTTAGCATAATATTTAGATTATCATTGCTTTAGGCTTTGTCCAGGGGAGTTACAGTGAAGCTCCTAAGGATGAGTAGGCTCAAGTAAACTGAAGTTGAAGGAGGACTTAATTCAAGGCTTTTGACTCATCCGTTTGAAATGAAACTATGAAAATGGTGTTAGATTTGCAGGTGGGGAGAGGGACATAGAAATAAGTCCCAGTCTTAAGTTGGGGAAGATTGTGTGATTTTGTGGGTTGTGTTCAGGCAGCCTCAGATAACTCTCAGATAATCACTGGTGGGGCTGGTGTCATCCAAGAGGACAGCCTGTCCTCTCATTACTTATTCTTTGTTCCTCCAGATACATCAGTGGACTTGGTGTTCTCTGTCCCTGTGACTGAATATGGAGTTCTCTGAGATGCCAAAAGAAGCTTTACAGCCTTGAGCAGGGGCTCCCTAACCCAGCTTTGGGGTGCAAACACCTTTCCTTGAGTGGTCCCTACTCCTCTCTGTGCTTCGAGTACATCTCTGTACAGCAGGCACTGAGCCCCAGCACTAGCACAGTGTAGAGCAAAACTTCAGTCTCCAGCTTGTTAAAATTCAATCCTCACAATTTCTCATTGCCAGCAAAGCGTGAGATCAGTGCTCTGCTCCTGATGCAGCATCTGCAGAACCCCGTGCTCACAATGGGTGTGCAGAGCAGGACAGCAGCTACATGGAAAACCCCAGGGAATCAGTCACCCAGAGGCCTCCTTTTTCAGGATACCTCCTTACTCGTGGGATGCTGAAGGCTCAGGGGGTTGCTTCTTGTTGCTTTGCAGTCTCTTCCTGTTATTCATTTCTGTGTTGTTTCACTTGAGTCTTTATAGGTGATGTTTTTGGGTGTTGAGATGGATTTTGTGGAACCTCCAGCTGGATTACTTTGGTGTTTGGAAATGTGTCCTGTGGTAGCAGGAGGTGAGATGGGTTTAGCTTTTTTAAAGGAAAGCAGTCTCACCAGGAGATGGAAGTGGAATAACTGCTTTTGAAAGCTTTGCAGGCTTTTCCATAGTCAGTTTGTCTGCAGGAGTTGCAAAGGTAAGGAGAATCTCTTCCCGAGGTTTTCCTTCTGCACCCATGGTCAAGAGGGGTAATTGGAGGTTTGGAGGTGTGATGGTGAGGGTTTGGAGATGTGTCCCCAGGATGGGAGGCTGAGGTTGAGTGATGGGGAGGGGCTGTGATCTGAGGGGACCTGGCATGGCAGGGGCTCTCCAGGAGGACAATGCAGCTGTGTGTGGTATGGATCGTGATTGAGGGTGACACTGGCTGGAGGCCACAGCTCCCAGGGGTATCCCAGTACCCCTCAGTCCAGCTCTAGCTTCCATAATCTGATAAATTGCTGATTCCCCAATCTTGTTAGTGCTCTCCTTCCCCAGATCCCTGCGAGGAGTACCTGGGATGGGGACAGAGCTGACCACAGGTAATGCTGTTCCCACCCAGACTCTGTGTGGGTGGCTTTTGGGTCAGGTTTCTGGTTTTCAGCTGGGCTTGATAAAGTGATGTGTCTGTGTCTGAAAATTGCTGAACTGCAAAGACCTCTGCCTTGGAGTGCAGAAGGTGAGCTGCAGCAGAGAAATGTTTTTGCACAGAGCAATTAGCGAGAAATGGGTTTTTGTCATGAGGATTTCTGACACTTGAGTGGTGGGAGAGCTGCAGTGGGCAGGGCCATGTTTGCCCAGAGAAATGGAAAAAGCTCTTTTGCTGTTGCTTTTCAGATATGTGGTCAGCCACAAATTTTAAGTACATGAGGCTAAAATTTGCTTTTGGATCACTTGGACAATGGGAAAGGAGCAGAGATGCCTACAGAAAGGTGAAGGGGAGTGTGCTGGCATCCTGATCTCCTGTGGGCACCCAGTAGACCCAGAGTTTGGGAGAGGATCACCCTTACCAATGGAGAAAGAAGAGGGACTGAGTGATGCTCTGCTGTCATGGGCTCATCCCAGTCTTGGAGAATCATCCTTGTCCCTCATCGCTTCTGCAAACTTTTTACCTGGAAGGAGCATCTCTTCTGAGGGCATCTGTAAATCCATTTCTCATCCTTTTTGGTCTTTACAGAGTCATTCTGACTCAGGTCTTTTCATGCCACTTCTTCCTCTAAATTAAGATTTCACGGGTTTTAGAGGCTGTATCTGGGAACTGAACCCCTGGGTTTATCTGACAGGGAGCTGATGTGTCACAGCCTTTCCTGTTGCTGTCTGTGCCATCTCTTTGTTGTCTCACTTTGCTGGGTGGCATCTGGGGGAGAATCCTAAACTTCTCCATCACCATCTCTCTCCTAGAATGTGTGTTCTCCCTCAGTGGGGAGTTAAATCACCTTTCTGCAGAAAGCAGTGTGTGTTGGAGGTGGGGGAAATGGTGTTTGGTGTGAATATGTGGGATGTCAAGGGAGTAAGGGAGCACAATGGTGTCCTGATGCCTATCTGCAGGTTTTTCTCTGACTCTTTTTTGTAGCAGCAATCAAACCTGGAGAGTTGACATGGCTGGGAAGTAGTTTTTTTGTGGGAAAGGTGAAACAGAGCTTGTACCTCTGATCCAGCAGATTGAGGCCATTGACCATGTTTGAAACCAAGAACCTAAAACTTGAATCTTTTGAGTTTCCTTTGCCTTTTAATTCTTATCAAATCATGGCGTTAGCAGAAGTGGACTCTGATTACTCTTTAATTCCAGCCAGGACATGAACTTGCCAATTATTCCCTCAGTCACTGTACAACTGGAGAGTTTTCCAGGGCTCAGTGCCTGTGAGTGTGCATGGCACAGAGATGATGAAGGATGAAGGGTGAAGGCTGGCAGTGCACCCACACTGCTCCAGCCTGTTGCTTTTAACTAAACTGTCCATCATCCTCCTTGGAAATTCACTGGGAAGGGCAGCATGGGATTACTGTTGGTGATCATCAAGTGAGTGGGGATCCCAGTACTGGAACTGGGCAGCAGTCATGCCGTGGCTAATTCCTCAATAACAGCTTCCTTGCCCTCTTTTAACAGCAGAATATCCCAAAATACTTAGTTTTGGCCTCCTCTGCTTTTTCAGGTGTGCACAGGAGTATCCCGTGACCTTTAGGGCTGACTTAAAAGGTATTTGTAAGACTCTGCTTTTGGTCCTTGACTGGTTTGAGTGGTCTCTGTCCTCTCATCATAAAATGGTATTTCCAATTGTGTAAGATATGGGTTTGGGTCGAAATTTGCTGCAGGCACACAAGCACAGGAAGTGTTTGCCTGTTTTCCAGGGAGATTTGCTCTATTAGGGGTGGAAAGCAAAGCAAATTGATTTGAGGAATAGATTTGAGGAACTTGCTTTTGATGCTAAAGATTTAGATGGTCTAGACACTCTCTTAAGCTGCAGGAGGGGGGAAATAACATGTCAGAAGAAACCTGGAGGACTGCTGCAAAGGTTTTGGTGGACCATAGTGAGATTTTCAGTAGGAAAATCTCCACATGCAGCTGCATTTTGAAGAGCAGCTGCCCTCTGATGTGGAAAGCAGGAGGGCACAGGCAGGGCTGTCACAGTCTGGGCACAGCAGTGCTACCAGAGAAGGCCGTGGGGGATCTGTTTTCATCTTGGAGCCCTGTCCCTCTGCAGAGTTTCACTGGAGTGACTCCTCAGCCAGTGTGTGAGGATGAGCAGAAGCCCAGCTCCGAGTTACTTGTTGGGCTTTTGATTCTCCCTTGAAGCTGAACAATGTCTTTGTGTGATTCTGTGTAACAGCAGAACGTTCAGAAAACAGATTCCTCATCCTGTGATGGTAAAATATTCTCTCTCTGTGTGTTCATCATTGTTTGTTCCAGCCTTAAATGCACCCAATTATTTGCTTTTATGTTTGTCAATTATTGCATTATCTGGCCCAGCAAAACCTGTTGTTTTATCCACCACATATTCTTCACATTAATTCCTTGACCTTTTATATCCCCTGTAGTATATCCAGAGCTGCTAAATGGCTTTGCCCAAATTTGTCATTTTTTTTCTTGCCAAAGTGATGGCTCAGGCAGGAGTGGGGGAACCATTTCAGGTGGAGACACAGTGTGCTCCCCACCACATTTGCATCATGTAATTGAATCTGCAGAGATCGTTTTTGTCATCTTTGGGAAGGGAGCTTGTTTTAAAGCCACACAGGGTTTGCTCAAATGAGCCTTATTTTCCTGCATGATCGCCTTTCATGGTCAAGAGAGGTCCAGAACTGACAGCTCAGGGTGAGAGGGCTGATTAATGGGGTTCTTAAATTTCCATGAAAAGCAGAGGGAGGTGGTGAGGCCAAAGCTGTGCAGCTCCTGTGGGGGGGAAAAAAAATATATATATATATATACATAAAGCTCATAGAGGAACCACAGAAAGGCCACCTATTTAGTGAAAAGGCTGTATTTAATATCAAAAAGTTCTGGTTTGGGATAGCAAACCAGTAGTTGTACTTTAAGCAAAGACTTTGCAAGATTTATTAACTAGAAGGTACCCAGGCAGTTGTGTTGGCTTCAGGACAGATTCCTGCAAGGCCCTGGTGTCCTGATGCTGCTGTGCATGGATGCTTTTGGTGGGTTGTTGCAGCTGCTGGGGGAGGCAGAACTGGGGCTGAGCCTGGGAACAGAGGAGCTGAGTGGATTGTGACCAGCTGGTCCCAAGGGTCCCCTCGTGGACACATCCCCAGGTCAGTGCCCAGCACTGTCTGCCCCAGTTTAGGAGCTGCTGAGTGCACAGGCACCGAAGGGAGAGAACGGGTGAACAGGGCGTGCTGGAACAGGGATTATGAGCTGCCACCTTGCCCTGCTTGCCTGTGTTCTCATGCCCTTGTCATTGCCTGGCTTTGCTCCAGCTCTGGGACTCGCTCATGCTTCCAGAAGTTGCTCACAAGCTGCTCAAATTTTGCTGGAGTTGTGTAAAGGTGTGCAGTGGCCGTGGCTCCCAGGACGAGCACGTGGCCCCGGACAGCTACTGAGGGTGCTCTGAATGTGGCACTGAGAACCATCTGCTGTTCCTTTCAGGCAGGGCAAACCTTCAAAAAAGCACTTTGCATTTTGCCACCTTGGCAGAGGTCCTTTTTGTGTGCTTCTCCTCCTTGGACATGCATAATTTGCAGCGTTTTTTGGTAAATGATGTAATTTAACACATGTACTATGCCCTGCTTTTTGCTGTCATTTCTGAGTGCGCTCATTAGGGACCAGTTTGATTTTGGGCATAATTCCTCTGATAGGCACATTTACTGAACATCTTTGATTCAGCATTTCACATGTGGCAGGATTAATGGAAAGCACTTTACTAAAGAGGTTTGAGTACCTCATAGGATTTTTTTTTTCCGTTTAAATGGAGCTGTATTATCTTAGGCTGGGTTGTTTTTTTTTTATGCTGTTGTGGTTTGTGGACTGAAGTGTTTCCTCTGCTGCCAGAGTTGGACTGCCATGGACCAGGGTGACTGCAGGTCCTGGAAATAGCCTGATGCAAAATCTGAATGTATGGTTGTGATTCTATTTGTTTTATTTTGGTTGGGGAAACATACATAAAAAAGCCATGAGAGCTCTACCTGTTAATTAGTGTGACAATGCTATGGTAATGACCACCCTGCAGGATTAAAACCCCATATTCAGATAAGCATTAACGGTGCTTGTTGGCAGATAAAGGATGCAGATAATATCAGAGGAGCAGAGCTGTTGGGGCTCTCAGTGACAGCCTGTCCATACTGTGATGTCAGCACAGACACCTTTAACCTCATCACCATGTTCAGTCAAGCCTGGCTTTGCATGGTGATGTTTTCCAGTGGGTGGGAGTATTGTGCAGGGAGAAATCGAGTAAATCCTTCATGGTGAGACCCTTTATGGGTAGTCTTGGGAGCAGTAAAAGCAGTATTTATACCCTTGAGCTGTAAATTGCAGGGCTGTGCCTGTTTTAGGGCTCTTGTCAACCTCCTGATACACCTGATTCTCAGGCATGGGATTTGGTGCTGCTGCCAAAGTTCGTGTAATTTCAAAGGGTTGTTTCCACCCTTTGGTACCATCCTTAAACCAGGAGGTGGTTCAGGGTTAGGAGTAAAAGAATTTGGTGTGAGACACCTGTGGGAACATGTGTGACCTCTTCCAGTTCTTGGCCACAGTGTGGGTCAAGCTTGTGAGGCTGGAGAGGCCCCTGTGTGGCTGCAGGGACCTGTCCTTTGGCAAGACACAAATAAGGGGCTTTAGCTGTTGGGTTGGGATACCTGCAAGAACCCTGCCCAGTGTCACCTCAACTGGGTGCTGGAAACCACCCAGATCCCTTCAAAAATGCTGCTGTGGGATCTTCCGCTGTGTTCTGAGCTGGGGGCAGCTGAGCTTTTGGATTCTCTCAAAGGAGGAAAATTATCCAAGCCTTGAAGACTTGCTGTGATTTATTCTGGTTCCTTTTAGTTGCAGCGGTACAGAAAGACTCCAGATTGGGGGATATTTTGCTGAACAGCAGTTTCGTGAGGTAGCTCTCATTTGCTAATTCATTTTCAGTTGTTTTTGCCTATGTAAGTACAACCTTATTCTGCAGTGATGTTTTTCATCTTTCCTGGACTTGAATCAGCAAGTGAGTGTTGATATCCTTGTGGCAATCTGGTGAGGAGAGGGGAAGCAGAAAAATGAAGTGATGCTCTGAAGATAATTTTGCTCATGCTTTCCATATCAATGGCCAAAGCCACTTATCAAACCAAGTATCTTGAGTAAGAAGAGAGATAAATATTATTGGTTTCAAGTAGATGGGTGTAGTGCTGGAGGTAACTGGTAGGGAGTTACTAAATTTGCTCTGGTTTCTTTGCAGCACTTCTTCAGCATATCTTAACTTCCTTTAAGTGTGTGTGCACAGTTTAGAGGGTAATACCATTAATTAGACCAACAGGAAAGACTACTGTAAGAGTATAATGCTCTTTAGTACACTGGGTTTATCTCTGATTAGCAGGGCTGCTCTGATCTTATGGAAATCTGTGTACATGTCATTAGGAAAGCAGGATTAAGTTCGTAATTAATAACACCACAAAGTTTTCATCACTGAAAATGAGTAAAAAATGGTAAGCAAAATAAAATTTGATTATAGATAAAAACATGAAGGTTTCTCTTTATTCCAGTCTGTCAGGGGACTGAACAGGGAACTGGTGGGAAGAGGAGGCATAGGTTACCACAGATGCTATGGCTCAAAGTAAGTCTAGGAGGATGCCACAGTATTGTCCTGGCTAATACACAGCCAACTCCTTCTGAATTTTGCCCAAAATACTTCTGGGTAAAGTTGAGGCCAGGATGTGTGCTCGTGTGCTGCAGCAGGAGCAGCAGCAGCAGCAGCAGCAGCAGCGTCTCGGTTCCCCCGGGAGAGGAAGGGCGTGCGGGAGAGGCGCGTTCGTTACTCGCAGGAGACTTGTTCTGGGTGTTATTAAAAGTATTATCACAATGAGGTGCAGGTCAGGCGCTGAACTCTGCAGGCACGAACACGGTGTCTGCCCGTGTGACAAGTGCCATTGCCAACAGGGAATCCTGATGAGGATCCTGCCGGGCGGGGGATCTGCACACAGCAATTTCCTTCCTGCCTGTTTATTCAGGCAAGTCTGGACTTGTTTTGGTGGTTATTTCACCTCTTGTAAGTGAGGGCTGGCAGGGAAGATCAGCTAGTTTGTGATGAAAACTTGAATGTATGCGTGTATTTTATAGTATTAGGTTGGTTTTTTTGGGTTTTAGGGGTTTTTTGGTTGGGTTTTTTTTGGTGGTGGTGGTGTTTTTTGGGGTGTTTGTTTGTTTGTTTGTTTGTTTTTTGGTGGTGTTTGGTTTTGGGGTTTTTTTGTTTGTTTTGGTTTGTTGGTTTTTTTGTGGGTTTTTTTTAGGTGTGGTTTTTTGTTGTTGTGGTTTTCGGGTGGTTTTGGGGGGGGGTTGGGGTTTTTTGGGGTTTTTTTGTTTGTTTGTTTTGGTTTTGGTTTTTTGGTTTTGTTTGGGTTTTTTTTTATGATGAGGAACAGCACAAACAGATTTCTTGCAGAGGATGGCAGCTGTGCAGGAAATTTTAATCTTTGCTCTTCAGCATTTCTTTCAGGCGTATTTGCACAAGGCTGCGCTGCTGGGCGAACATTCTCCCTGTGTTTTTAACCTGTTGCACAGGTACCCCGTGCCTTTCCCTGCTCTCCTGCTGTGGAAATGAAGGTGGATCAGCGGAGCTCCTGTTGTTCAAAGCAGCGAGGTCCTTATCAGCACCTCGCCAGTAAACAAGGCCACAAAAGCCTTGGCGGGGACCTACATCTCCTACAATTATTCGGAGATTAAAAGCTCTTGAGGCTTTGGTTTATTGTGAAAGTTAATTGCAAAGCCCTCGAAGCTTGGCAGGGCTCCCACGGCGAGACTCGTCACGCCGGAGCCCAGCCCTGGGGCAGCTGCGGGGCTCGTCCGGGCTGGTCGGTGCAGGCACGGGGAGGGAGCGGCTCCTCCCGAGGCCATTTCTCCCCAGACGCTTCAGACATGGCAGCAGGAGATGCACAGGAGTCCTTGGGGGGTTGCTGGTCTCTCCCCACCGACTGTAACGTCAGCCAGGGCAGCGGGCGAGATGATCCCACCCATTTGCTTCATTTCCCCCGCTGGTTGCATCGCCACTTCGGTGTCATTAGGGCCGTGCTTGTAAAAGGCTGCCCCTTTTGTCGTGCTTGCGTCAAATCGCGTCTGGAGGTGCCTGCGAGCAGGGTTGGTTCCTCAGGGGTGTTCCCAGCACTGTTCGTTGCCCAGTGCCCCTCCCTGGCACGTTCAGGGAGCCTCTTCTGCCAAGTCTTGGTGTCCCGGAGCATCCACGGCCACCTTGGGGTTTTGGGGTTGTGACCTCCATCCAGAACCCTGATCTTGGAGGTCCTTCAGGTGAAGGCAGTGAGGAGGTGAGTGCTGCCGAGCGTCTGAACCCAGCCTTGCCCTGTTCATTAGCATTTCAATCTGCTCAGCATGGGAACCTTCCACACTGCTGCTGCTCTCAGAGGTGGCACCTTCTTCTCAGCCAGAGGCTGCTCAGCACAATCCTAAGGGAAAAGCAGAAGTAAAAGTCAAGCCACGTGATTGCAGAGGGACAAGGTTTGTCGTTTTCATTTATCTATTAATTTTTAAGATGCTTTCTGATAGCTGCTACTTGTGCAAAACCTTATGCACCAGGTAGCTGAGTGATCTGGTGGACCATGGATGGCTCAAGTGTTGCCATGCTGGACATCTGTGGTGGACACTGAGGCTCACTGTCGTGGAGCTGGTTTGGACAGGTTGGTCCAAAGTGGACAGTAGCTATCTCTGTTGCTTTGGGGTGTAGTTTTCATCACAATCTCATGATACTTTCCTTTTGTCAATGATTTTATTAATGCCAGGGGCTGCATGTGATGTGGATTGAGTAAGCATGTGGGGACCAGCTGAACCATAGAATCAGAGACTGGTTGGGGTTTTAAGGGACCTTAAAGATCATCCAGTTCAAATCCCCTGCTGTGAACAGGGACAGCTTCCACTAGACCAGGTTGCTCCAAGCCCCACCAGCCAGTTCTCATAAGAGGGGGCACAAGATCCCAAACAGTCTCAAGGACAACAAAAAGAGCAATCCCTATTTTAATCTCTGTGCTTCGTTTAAAATAAATTAAAATACTGCCCTGCTGGTATTTTTCTACCCAAGCTCTGATGAAACAAAAGCAAATATTACTGATCTGGCAGCACAAATGAAAAGAGAATGAGAAGCAATATATGAAATGGACTCTCAGCCAGTTTTTGTTTTTTCTTTGTTGGTCTTGTGGCATTTCTGTGGAAGAGGCCAGATACAAGGTTCTGTTACATAATGCTCACATTACTGGAGTATGATTGTATCCGACTGTCACAGATGAGGATGCTGTATTTATGTCTCAGTGAATTTCATCCCTCAGTTGGTGTGTCCTCTGACCTCTGGAGAATATCACAAATCCACTGGTATGGAGTACAATGGCACATTTGATTTATCAGCTCCATTAATGACCTCGTTGAAGGGAGAAACAACATGTTAATTAAATTCACTACTGTTGATAAACTCGGTGTTGCAGGACAGTGATTTAGGGTAGAAAGGTAGGCAGGGGATGGCAAACTGTGAAGCAAGTGCCAGCGTGCTCGTGATAGCTGGCAAAAATGTGGAGACAGGGGATTTAGTGAGAAAATAATTCTTATAATAAATGAGGGTTTGGAGCTGTCTGCAGTCTCCATGGATTGGGGCCAAAATCAGTGTTCCTGGTGGTGCTGCAGAATTTACACTGGTGTGCAGTGTGAAGGGGGCAGTGCTGGGTGCTTACATTCAGGACAAATTAATAGTTTAAAAAAATCCCTAACCTACAGGTTAGACACTGAGTATGTTGGCATTGTTCTGTTGATGGTATTAACATAAATTCAAGCTGACCTAAGTGCACTGGGTTAAAAACAAACATTTACCCTCGGAAAATCCTCCAACTGAATGTGAGTTTCACCATTAGCTTTGGGCTGTTTCGTGGTTTGCATTTCTTTTCTGTGGGTTTTAGTAATGAAAACAAACAAGTTGGCTTCACCTTGAGTTGGAGTTAACTTCTTCTCCAGTCATCTTCTCTCTCCTATGCATTGACACACGCCGTGGCAGAGTTGCAAGTAGGCAAGAAGTTGTTGATTTTCAGGTTGGGTTGAAAATGTTTGTGTTCTAATATAGTGTAAAATGCCTGATTTAAAGGCTGACTCATTTGTCTGGAGAATCTACACATCCAGGCATTCCTAAGTGAGATTTTATGTGCCCCACCAGTTCCAGGCTTTGGTGTGAACAGCCACATGCTCCAAGTTAAATTAATGTATAGTGGGGTCTCGGCCCCTGCCCATGCATCGTCCCCTCCCCTCTGCTCTTTGGGTTGTATTCCTGACCTTCCTAATTGTCTCTAGCTGAAACTCTCCCTTCAAAGTGAGCTCAGATCCAAAATATTTTTGTGTGAAGTGTTAACACGTTCTTTTGAGGGAAAACCTCTTTTGAAACGTGGAGAAAGCTAGAACATTAAATCAAAAATGCTTTATTTTAATAAAGGTGCCTGTTGATAATCTGTGAGGAGAAAAATGCTGTAAACCCAGCTGTGAGTTACCATTGCATTGACCACTACAAGGTACAGTTCAACCAAAAGCCTATTTTTCTTCACTGGAGTTGGTGCGGGTTATTGGAGGGAGACTTTTGGGAACATGTTTACAAGGAATGGCATTAATTATTTAGGGCTGAGCTAAATGAAATTAATTTTAAACAGGAAGTGAGTTACTCTGTCCTCATAACCTCTTGTCCACGTGAGCAGCACTCAGGTCATTAAAAGGCTGTTTTAAACTGAAGGAGGATTTCATCATGTTGCTTCTTGGTTTGGAAAGAGGATGTTATTTTAAAGATCAGCAACCCTTGTTCAGGTGCTGTTATAGCATCTCAAAGACACATAGAGTCTGGGATTTCTTTTATTTATTTAAAAATATTTTGCAATCCACGATTTGGTGGGGTTTTTTTTCTCTAAAGCTTTTTTGGGTTTCTTTCTGTGCTACATTTTTTCTTCTGTGTTAGACCTTGGGGTGCACTTAGGAGTTTGTTCTGCAGCTGAGTGGTGTCAGGACTGCAGCAAGCATTAAAGTCCTCAAAAGGTAAATAATGCAGAGGATGGAACAGCAGTAGTCCTGGCATAAAAAAGAGAGCCAGCAGCATTTCTGGGATTTATTCACCCCTTGGTGTTTGAAGACTGCAGAGGGGGGTTGAGGACTTGGAGGATCTCGCAGACCACAGAAATCTGTTGTAGAATCGCTGCAAAGATCACAGAATCCCAGAATAGTTTGGGTTGGAGTGAACCTTAAAGCTCACCCTATTCCATCCCCTGCCATGGGCAGGGACACCTTCCATTATCCCAGGTTGCTCCAAGCCCTGTCCAGCCTGGCCTTGGACACTTCCAGGGATCCAGGGGCAGCCACAGCTTCTCTGGGCACCCTGTGCCAGGGCCACACTACCCTCACAGCCAAGAATTCCTTCCCCGTGTCTCCTCTAACCCTGCCCTCTGTCAGGTTAGAGCCCAAGATCTGTGTGTTGTGTGGGTATTGATGGCAGGGTCGATGAGCAAAGGGTTAAACGTGGTATCAGGGTGTGTTTCACTGAAAGCACAGCCTTGAGCCATCCTGGGATAGGGAAATACCTCATTGTCCATGGGGACACACATGGGATGGAGAGCTGGACCAAGAGCAGTGAGGGACAGGTTTAATGAGTGTGTCCCTCACCTCCCTCCCCACCTCATGCAGAGGTTACAGAGGGCAGGGGCTGAGTCTGCTTAATGTGCAGCACTGAGGGCCCAGTGATGTGAACTGCCAATGCTTCCAGTGTCAAGTGCTTGGGGACATCCTTTGCTCCCCTGGCTGTTACCTGGGCAGCATCCCTGTCCCCCACCCCACCTCCTCTTAACGAAGCAATTAGGTGCATAGAAATGGGCTCACTCTCTGTAAGGGCTCTCCTGGTAACAAGCCTCCCCAGGCTGGGGATGTGTCCTGGACAAAGCAACTCTGAGCAGCAAAGACAATGTCTTAATACAAGTTTTCAGCAATTTTAAGATGAATTGCATTCACTGGCTTGTGATAGGCTTCAAAAGTTCCATTGTTTGATGTGTCAGAGGAGATCAGTCGCTATTTTGGAACATTAATTTATACAATTCATATCACACTTGTAGGGATTTTTTTGTTTCCCAGCATCTCTTGTTTTACTAATTGCAATTGTTTCACGTCCTCTAATCTATTATACTTTTTAATAAGGCATATAATTCATTATTTAGGTGGTAGTGTTCTGATAATTAGATGGGTTATTTTTGTCAGTGCTGATTAGTTGGTAAGTACAGATTAATATTTGAAGACTTGATGTGGTCTCTTGCTATTTGAGTTTCAAAGAGGTGATGTGGCACTTGTTTCATGATATTCCCAACAACTTCATCCCTTCCAGCCTGAGGAAAGTGCCGACAAATTGTAAGGAAGCTTTGAAAACTTTTGGATCTTGTTTCCCCTGTAAAACTCTTAGAAAAATGCCAGCGAGTGTAGGATGGGGATGATACACTGAAAGTGCAGCTCCCTGAGCAGACAGCAGCACCCAGGTGCCGTGGGGGTCTGTACCCTAACTGGTTTTTTTGGTGCACAGGCAGTATCATGCATGTTGCAGGGCAGGGACCTGCTGTTTGCTGGGTATGTCCTAGAAAAGCCTTGCCCCCCTTCACAAATAGAAAGCCTTGGCCTTTTTTTTTTCGCCTGGAGTTAATTGCAGTATGGGACAATATGGCCTTTGTGTGGCTGTCCCTGTGCTGGGGACGGTTTCTCCTCTCCCCACCCCTGCAGAGCTGGCAGCGATTCCGGTCTCTCCCTCGTGCGGAAGCTGTTTGCAGGATTAAGGCTTTTTTAGTTCATTTGCAGACCAGTTAGTGAAGGAGTGTGGTGGCTGAGGGGACAGAGTGGGTACCTGCAGCCTGTCAGGAGTTGAGTGTGGATGTCTGGGGGGTTAAACATCCCCGTATTCCCCCTCCCCTGCAGACCAGACCGGGGGAGGCAGTGGCTGTGCTGCAGCATAATTAAACGTGAATTTCTGGAGCTGCAGCCTTCTGCCTTGTCCAAGATAATGTGAACCATGCTGCTGGGAGAGATGATGTTGTTGGAGCTGAGTCATCACATTATTTGAGACCAGACCTCTGGGAAGAGGGAATAAACCAAATGATTTTTAGTCACTTGGTCACCCAAACCAAGGAAACCACAGTGCTCTTCGGTGGCTCCTTCTCATTGTAGACTCCTTCAACCATCCGTGCTTTAGCAGATGGCTCCAAACACAAATAAGCCTCAGGGATGCCTGTCACTGCCTGTGGCCCTGGGGAAAGCAGAAACCACATCGGAAATGAGCAGGGATGAGGAGATGCTGAACATTTTTCTCCAGCAAATAAATGTGGCAGAGGGAATGTCAGGATAAGCTCTGTGCATTTATCAGCGCCATGAGCACACCTCAGGCAGTCCCTGCACAGCACCCCAGGATCCCAGGGGCATTCCTGCTCCTTGGTGGTTCAAGGACACTTGTGTAGGTGGGATGATCCCTGTGTCCACAAAGATGTTGTGGGTTTGTGTGCATTTCCAGAGCCCCTCTGCCTGAGGATGGGAGCTGAAGTCGTGGAGATGCTCCCCCTTCAAGCTACTGGGGGGTGAATTTGGCACTCACTGTGCCCTTCACATGGAGATCCAGCTGTGAGCAATGGTGTGATGGTTGTATGGATTTGGTGATGAGTTCACAACCTAGTGAAAAAACAGGGACAGGAAAGGATTTGCTGAAGTAGGAACAGAGGAGGGATGCTGAGAGCTTCCCTACTTCCCCTGGTTTCGAGTCTGTTGGGCTGTGGAAATAAATTAGGGGCTCAGCAACTGCAAAAGGGGGACAGCAGGGTCTGCCAGGAGAGCAGAGCTGGAGCAAAGAAGACTAATGATGTCTCCACTGCCACACTGCAGTTCTGTCAGGCAGCCTGGGAATTCTAGCCCCAGTTCGCTTGGGCTGTGATGCTGGAATTGGCACACCCTATGAGAAATTGCTTGTGTTTATGCAAGACCTCACTGCTGCTGGAGAGGGGAGTCAGAGTGTAAGTTGGTTAAGCAGCTGAATTGCCCTGGTGTGTTTGCCACAGGATAATGGAAAATTCCTGTGGGGAGCTGTGCTTGATCTGGGGCCAGAGGGGACACGGTGAGGTCTATTCCACCAGCAAAATGATAGAGGAGTACACTGTGCATCTTCAGGCACCTGCTGCAAATGATTTTATAGGCTTGAGATTTTATTTTGGAGAAGAGGAGTATCCCTGTGCAAGGCCAACCTGCAGCCGTGCCGGCTTCTTGCCTTGTGTCCTCTCACACTGCCTGGGAGCCATTGCCCTCTACAGTTTTGGAGAACCGTGTTTAAAGAGCCCGTGACAGCTTCATTTTCTGCTTCCCAGGAGGATGGGAAGAATTCAGAGCTGTGGGGTCCCCATGGTCCTGACACAGCACAGTGAGCACGTGAGATCCACTGACACCAATGAGAGCCTTTCAGGGGCTGCCATAGCCTTTACATCCTTCTGCTTTCCCTCAGTGGGTTTGGGTCCATCCTGCTGCATGAATATTGCTAATTACCATCAGAATTTGTGGAGTTAAAGGGAATCCTAGAAAATTAATATCTAGTAGAAGTCTATGCAAGGAACTTTTAATGTCTCTTAGGACTTTGTAGAATCTTTGTGTTACAAACCCATTTGTGCTGCAAGGCTTTAGACTGAAGGATTCGACTTGCTGTTCATAGACTGCTATCACTGATAAAATGCCTTTGCACTTTGATAGCCTTTCACTCCAGGATCTAAAAGTACTTTAAAAATGCTAATGAATTAAGCTTCTTGATAGCTCTTGAGTGCAGCTCTTTGTACAGGCTTTGGGTCCAAAGCCTGGTGAAATCAGTGGAAAGTTGTCTGTCCTGAGCTCTGGCAGATCTGTTAATCTATCTGTCCCTGCTTGTCCCATCCTCAGACAGAGCTGATGGCACAGACATCTCATGCCAGGAGCCCTCATCCTTTCCTCAGTGGGATTTTTTTCTTGTTTTTCTGCCTGGTTCCACTGCTGAGGAGCAGGTGGGTGTAGCAGTACTTTGAAGGTAAGGGAGCAGGGCATACAGATTTAGGGTTAGCTGCCTTGTCTGATGTTGTGCTCTGACAACAGCAGAGATTCAGGAGGAGTCTGGGTTGGAAATAAGATAGAATAATTCTGTAAGAGAAAGCCTGTTAACCCAGCAGTGATGCAGTGCAGAGCCATTAGCTCTGTGCTCTTCCTTTCCATTGTGGGCCTGCTTGTGGAATGGTGGCTTCCTGCAGTGGGAAGATTTCCAGTCCAAGACCATACAGTGGGCTTTATTCACTCACCCATTTTCAGTTTGTTGGAGGTTTGCCATTGGTTTAAACATTTGGGATCATGCTTTGGAGGAGATGGCTCTTTCTGCTTTGGGACGTAGCCATGGACAGGAGCAGGGGAGGGCTGGGCTGTGAGGAAGAGGGGAGTGGTGCTGGTGAAAGCTCTTTTGATCCAGTTCATGGCTGTCAACAGAGCTAGCAGGGGAATTCTTCCTCCTGCTGTATTAAAGAAGATAAAAGCAGTTCTGCCCCTGGCAAAGCCATAGACACAAGACACTGTGAACATCTTGCCTCCCTTTCCTCTTCCAGACATGTGATGGGTCATGTAATGTCCTTATGTCTGATCAGCCATGACAATCTGTATTTTATGGGTTTTCACTCCTTGTCACAGTGTTACAATCTCCCTTCTCCCTTACCTTTCATTAATTGTCTCTCAAAACTATCTTGTCGCTGCTCTGATGATTTTTTCCTGTGGATAAGCCTGTTAGAGATAATCTGGTTTGCTGAATTTCCTTTCTACTGGGCAATCTCCTTAATAGCTGCCTCAGAGGATTTCATCCTGTTTGGTTTAAGGATGTGGCTTCAGATAAAGATTCTGTTTCTCCATGGTTCTTCAGTTGATTAAGGTCTGTTCTTTCTCCTAAAATACTTCGGAGCAAGAAGAGTTTAATGGAGACTTAGTGTGTGTTAGATACTTCTGAGCAAACTATGTTGGCCAAGGTGGTAAAAATTCACTGTTGATTTTGGTTGTGTCACCTTGGATGGTTCAGGGGCCAAAACAAAGGGAAGAAGAAAGATGAGAGAGAGAGAAGAGTTTTAATCCTTAAATATGACATTTCTTGTACAACAAGGTATGTGATTGCATGTCGATGGGACATCCCAGAGGGCATAAGAAAGTGGCCAAAAGGCACATGCATCCTCTGTTTATCCATTTCCCACCTATGCAATAATTAATAGTATAATTTAAACTCTTTCAGAATTTTGTCAAACTTCAGATGTTTGCCATCACTGCTCCTTTTGAAAAACCTCATTTTCAGCACTTTTAAAAACAAACCCTTTTCATACCTGCTCCAAGGATGCTCTTTCTTTTCCCTGTCCAAATCAGCTCTGGATGGAGGGTCAGGAGATTACAGCTCTTTTCCCAGAATTGCCAGAGAGCTGCTGAATGATCTTCAGCAATTCTTTTGATCTTTCTGTGCCTCATTCTCACAAATAAGGGTGCTGGTAATAACTTTCTATTGTTAAAGCTCTGGTAATAACTTCCCATTGTTAAAGCTCTTAAAGCTCTTATATGGAAAATGCTATATGGGACTTAGAGTAATTATTGTCATTATTTGCAAGCGAAGGTGCTGGAAGTAAAAATTTCTGCAGTAGAGGACCTTGGTTCTTGTTAGAGGGAATTATTAGAATAATTTTGGCTGGAATGACCAGCAAAATGTGAATCAGGCAACTGCCTTTGATTTAATAGTTGAACTAGGTGTTAAGAGAAATGGGGGGGATGTGTGGGTTTCTATTTGAGGCATCCTGGGAATAAAGGAAAGCCTGTGCTGACTCCAGCTGAGTTTGGCCTCGTGTCCCATCTAAACAGTGGATGAGTTACTTGTACATAATGGCACTATGCCATTCTGGCCATTATTAATAAAAGCAAGCCAAACACAAACCCAACAACAACCCAACACCAAAACCCCAGCAAACCAACCCAAAGCCAGGGATGTTTCTTCCACTACTGCTCCTTTGTGGTCCGTGGCTGCCCAGGTGATGTGGTGTATGAAGGCACCTTGCAGTAGAGGCTGGCTGTGTCACACTGACTGTCACTGACCCTCTGGTATCCAGATCCAGCAGTTAGAGGTGCATTAGGATAATGAAGACATAGCTAAGTTTGCTCTAGCCATTTCTCAACTCCTGGGTCCTCAACATTGCCCCTCATTGCCTCTAATTTTTACAGCTTGCTAAAAATAGGTCTTGAAGAAGACCTGGAGCTGCTGAGATGGGGACAAAGCAAGACCATAAATCACTTGACTGCTCATCTCCTCATAGCAAATATCCCACTCTTACGACTTTAGATTAAAGAAATAATAAAATGTAGTGGGAACTTGGCTTGGTTCCTGTGTGTTTCTGTTCTGTTTCTTTTTCCCTCAATAAATAACAACGTAAGAAGATACCAGCGCGATAAATCTCACTGGAGAGGCCTGAATTGGGCATCAGTTTTTATCTTTTAAAAATGTCAGACCTGGGTGTTTTGGGTGCTGGTGTGGGGGTTGGGGTTGGGTGTGCATGGCTCTGTGTGAGGAGCAGTGATGACACACAGAGTGCCACAAACACGACTTTGTCACCTGGTGGAGGATGTGCCTCTTCTTGTGTCTGCCGTGTCCTTTTACCCTTTGTTATTACTGACTGTGCTCTGCAACCTTTTCAGTCCTATTCCTGCAGGCAGTGGGAATTTTGCCAGTAATTCCAGTCAGGATAGGAGCAAGACCTTGATGGTCATTTCCTGTCCTTAAGCAGGCAAGGCTTTGCCGAGCTCTCTGCAAATGTCCCTTGATCTGAAGTGCTCTCATGAGGTAGGTCAGAGCATTATTCAGTGGCCAGATTGGTTTTATTCCCTTGGGGTATTTACTTTGCACTCTGGCTGGGGATGGGAAAACAACAGCCACAGCTGGGGCTGCATTTTTGGAAGGCATGGGCAGCTGTTTCACAATACCTACATGTCTACCTCAGTCCTCTGCAAAAGCCCTGTTTCAGAGGGGTCTGGTGGAGGTTATCCCTGTTTTGGTGTGTGTTGAAATTCCTCTAGCACTGCACTCTGCTTCACTGCTGTTCCTGTCGTCCATCACTGCTGCCTCACAGGGCCCAACCAGACGAGCAGAGATTGTGCCAAAGCTCCACCGTGCAAATACAAGTCACAGGATCAAGGCTGCAATAGCAGACTGCACCTTCTGCTGTGGCACTGTGTGTTTCAGATGGGTGAAATTGGAGCCTTGTCTTGCTGGATGCAGTTCTGGGTTATCAGATCCGTTACCCAAAGGTTGTGCTGGTTGATCAGAGCAAATATTTTCATGGTGTTATGCATGGCTGGGTATTAGCAATGTTTAATGGCAGCTTGGGAGGGATGAGTTCTGACAAGAGCACGGACAATGCTCTTCTTTCACCTGAGCTGCTGTTTCCCAACCTTAACACCTTTGCACAAAAAAATGCTCTGTGGCAGCCAGGGGTTAGAGTGTTACCTTAGAGTTCTTCTATCTTTGTGGCACAGCAACAAGAAAAAGGAGTTATCATTGTCCCAGGAGGTAGAGAACAAATTTAGGTCCTGGTCTTGCATATGCTTATCCAGCTAATTAGCTCTACTTGATGGAGCCCATTCAGCCTGTAGCACCTGTCCTTCATCTGTTCAGGACCGTGTGTGTGAATGCTCATTGAAACACACAGTCAGTCATGGCATTGTTGTACATACATTATTGCTTATGTTCTTGTTGGAAGCCAAGAACAGTCTCTCCATTGTAAAAACCATTTTTTTTTTCTTTAAATGTAATACAGCTATTGCTGTGAAATGATGGGCTCAGGTGAATTTATTCTTTTCAGTTGCTGGGTCTGAAATTGCTGAGCTCAGCTGTTTAAACAGGAAGCAATATTTGTCATCAGTTGTGTTGCTGTGGCTCCAGATTTGGGTGTCGTGCCAGCTCCAGGACTTTGAGTAATAGACACATAATGAGTGATTACCCAATGGTTGTCGGGTGGTTGTGTATCAGGACCTTTTCTGTCTTAGCAATTAATCTGCTCATTGATGAACACTCGACGAGCTCCTGCTGGGATCACTTGTCATTTCAGTCACTTGGCAGCAAAAATTTCCCTGAGATTTGTATCACATCTTGAACTGGATTTTTCCTGATGCTGTTTAAGGATATAGGAGCATGTAAAAATGAGCAGATCTTGTATTCAGTGGGAGAAAATGAATGCTGAGTGTGCCAAGCCCAGGTCAGTGCACCAGCTGCTTTTACTTTGCTTCTAGATTAAAACTTACTTGTGACAGCGACAACTGAGCTTAGAAAACAGAATTTACATCATGATCCTGTGTTAATGATATTAAACATAATGGCTACTAACAGTAGCCTGTTAAAGGCAAATCCACAGAGATTTCTTTTTCCATTTGACCTTGAATGCTGACATTGGACTGGCTTGGTGTTGCGTTTTTTTCCCCATGTTTGAACTTGAAAGGTTCTTTAATACTCAGCTCAATGTTCCTGTTTTGCTTTTTAAATTCCTTATTATTTCCCATGGCTGCAGTGCAAACTGATACCCCGTGCCAGGTCATTTCCAGGACTTGGACCTGAATTAGCCTCAGTAGCTGGATGGTGCTGGGCCTCAGAAATGTTTGTACATGATTCAGTTCCTGGAGGACAAAGACTCGTCCTTGGCCATGGAGCATCCTACTCTCCTTGTGCTTCCAGGCACTGTGAGAAGAGAATTGTGGAGGCAGGCTGTTCCCAGGATAGTCCTGCTTAAAATTTCCCGCCTGCATGGCTAATTTTGAGTTTTTGTCTCCTTTCCCAGCCAGTTTCTCTCTCTGAGTCTTTATCAGATGCTAATTAGCATTCATTCCCACCCAGCCCCGGGATGTTTTTTAAGGTTTTGGGGAAAGCTTTGTGTCTGGCTCTGTTGCAACCCTGTCAATGAAATCTCCCATAACCCCTTCACACCTCAGCTTCACCCCTTGTGTCCAGTCACCCTGAATTATTGAATTTCAGCCTTGCTTAGCTCAGGCATCTTGTGATGAGTAAGACTTCAGGATCAATAGGGGTATGGCAGGATCTGCAGCACTGGTAGAACTTCCAGCTGGAGCTGCTGCTGGTCCTGCAGAGCCCAGGGAGTCACCAGTGCTGGTTGCAGACCAACTTCAACCTGTAGTTTGAAACTCCACCATAAGCCATTGCCTGCAGGGTCTGTGCTGTGTGTCACCCAAGTCAGCAGATGCCATCAGGCACTTACTGGCTGTTGCTCCCCAACTATTTTTATTTGCATGCCTGGAATTCCTGCTTGCAGCTCAGCAGCAATAAATGAGTCATTTGCATAATGAATGGTTTTAAAATCTGCATCCCTGCAGTGGTTTGAGCCTTGCCCTTCAGAAGAGCTTGTTTGCTGGGAGAAGGTGGCATAATTTAAAAAGTTAAACTTCTCTGGAAAATGGATGTTTGGGTGGGAAATAGGTTATTTTTCAGCTAATTTATTTTGTGGTTGCATAGTTTGAAGCAAGCAGAGAAAATGCAGCATATTGCCCTGTGATACTGGAGCAGCTGGGTGGTGTGCTCAGAGACAGGTGATTGTGAAAGAGGCAGGTGGGAAGGAGATTTGGGCTAATGAGGTGCAGGTAGTGCATTTGCAGAACAGTGGGGGAACACCAGGGGCACACGTGCTGTATTGGGGTTCCCTTGGCAACTTTTTCATCTGGTCTGCTGGTGTTCAGGGGCACAATAATGCACTGATTTTCAGTGCTTGGGAGGTGTCAGTCCCTTCTGATTCCACAAGGAGGAACACAGCTTGCTCTAAAATAATCTAGATACGATGTGAGCTCTCCTGTGTCCCTGGGGATCCTTTTTGGGATGACCCCACTTGTGACCACGAGGCCACCCAGTGTCCAAGACCTCCCTGTCCTCTACCTGCAACAGAGGCATCTCCCAAACATAGGGAGGTTCCTCACTCCTCCCCTTCACTGGGATTATGGACCAGGAAATGGGATTAGGAAGCCCATCACCCCCAAAGAAGCAGGAGCCCTTGGGCACAAGAAGTTTTCTGCTGTGTTAGTGCTGCCAAGAAGCCCTGCAGCTCAGTGGATTATGGGTTTCCTAATAATTCTTAATAAATACAAACCAAGAGGATGAATAATGCACAGCAGTGACTCCCCTGCAAACATTAGCATCCCGCTCCTGGTGATAAGGCATCGCTCTCTTTAAAGTCCCTTAAAATGCTTTGCATGTTTCCAGGACACTTGTTGCAAAAATTCTGCAAGGCATCAGTTTCTGTTTGTTTTCCTTTAAACTACTTTCAAATCCCTATTTGTCGAGTTTGCCGGGCACGTAGTGAGCTTCACGGGAGGAAGAGGAGATGAGTGGATGAATGGAAAATAAATGTGAATCAAAATCCAGCCCAAACCCTGTAATCTCTGCCCCACACGAGAAAGCTCCACTTCAAGGAATAAAAGTCAGGAAAAATAGGTTGGATTTAATTGCTTTGGATGCCGTGGTACAGCAGAAGTGCAAGGAGGTGATAAAAGCTGCAATTCAAAGCTCGGCAGTGGCGGCTTGGAAATGCCAGGGCTGGTGTGCAGGGAGATGGATACTTTATCCCTGGCACATCTCTGCTGAGTTAAGATAAATGTTGAGCTATCAAGTTCCTGAGAGCATTTAAGAGGCTGGGAGAAGGTCATGTACTGCTTCCTCTGTTTTGGCTTTGCCTCTGCACTGTGTTGCTTTGTTTGCTGAGCTGTAAGGAAGATTCCTCTCTCCCCTGAGATTCCCCCAAATGAGCCTCCCAAAAATGCAGGGGAGCTTGGAACAGCCCAGATCACGGCACAGGGGATTGCTGCCTCCCATAAAGGCTCACAAAATCCCTGCTGGAGCCAGCTGTGCCATGTGGGCAGAAGTGGGGTAACTGCTGGGATCTGATTGTCCTTGGTAGGATTCTTTTGAAGGCTTTTAAAACTCCCGTTCACTTTCTCTGAACAGCTTCTGGTAGAGTTGTGATGCTCAGTATGGTCCAGCCAGGTGGAAACAGTGTGAAGCACCAACAACATCCAAAAAACCTTTGGGTACCCCCATTTCCTTTGCTGTCTTGTCCCCTAAAGTGGAAGGAGGCAAAACAGTGGGGAAATAGGAGAAGAGGAAATGATAGGATGAGAGGAAATGGCCTCAAGTTGCACCGGGGACGTTTAGGCTGAATATTATGAAAAATTTCTTCACCAAGAGAGTTGTTCAGCCCTGGCACAGCTGCCCAGGGCAGTAGTGGAGTCCCCATTCCTGGAGGGATGTGTACATGTGGCACGTGGGGACATGGGCTAGTGGTGACCTTAGCAGTGCAGGGTTCGTGGTTGGACTTGAGGATTTTGGAGGACTTTTCCTACTAAAATGATTCTGTGACTCTAAGATTCCATGGAAAATGCATACAGGCCAACAGATCTGCCCTGTTTTCCTGCTCAGATCCTGATTTCTCTGTCCTTGGGAGGTTGGACCAGATAAAAGACTAAAGTGAGGGAGGACAGAGGAGGAAGAAGATGAACCTCCTGCATTCATTATTCTGTATGCAAAGAACATCAAAAGCACTAATGGAAAAGCCTTTTCATATTTTTCATCAAAGCAGTGGTTCAGATTTGGCAGGCTGAGTTCGGATCAGTGAAATATTTATGAATGGAGCAGCTGTGGGGCACTGCTTTAGGAAGACTGCAAGCACTCCCCCGTCTCTTTCCCTCCCTCTTCCCTAAATATGTTTTTCCACATGGTCCTTTTATCTCCCCCTTTGCTTTAGCTCTGTTACTCCTTTTAAAGAAACTCATAGATGAGTCAAGACTGAGTTTGCACACTGCAGGTAGTAAGATGTGTTTATTTTTTATTTCACTTAAGTCAGGAGAAAAGAGGGGAAAGGGATAGACCAAACCTCAGAGGTGGATGGGGTCAGCAATTGAGTTTGTTCCCTGATTTCTCTCTGCTGCTGCTTCCATGTTAATCCTGAAAACCTTTTGAGTCATTTCTATAGCTAATAATTCATCATGGTTTGGTTGTTTTTTTCCTGCTAAGAAAGACAATTGCACTGACCCAAATGAGTTTTATCTTTTATTCTTCTCTAGTAATTATACCCATCCACATGGAGGGAGCGTAAAATTGTTTATGAAGTTGTTTCAATCCCAGTTTATTAACTCCTAATCCAGATTTATTATTATTCTTTCTGATTTTGCATCATCACGTGGTAAGGTGGTTCAGAATCACAGAAGAAGAACTAATACTCCATTTGTATTGAAATACCAGGTAGTTAGAAATAACAGGTTCACAGAGGCAAACCTGGAGCAGTCCTGCTCCTCCGAGGGCATGGGAGAGCAGCAGTTGGGATTGGTGTAAACCAATGTGCCCATCTCACAGGCAGTGATACCCTCAGTTTATTTTAATTTAAAAAAACTGCTTTTCCTTCTGGCTTTGTCCAGAAGATGGTAACCCCAGTGCTGTTATCAATCTGTGTTTTTCACAGTGATGCTGTCACTGCCCTTCCCTCCTGGACATGGTGGGCAGGTGTCACCAGGGATGCTCAGTTTGGGATGCAGGGTGCTGAGGTGGAGTGGTGACAAGGAGCTGCTGTGGCTTTAGGAGAATATGGGAATTCTGGAGCACCTCCAGTGATTTGGTGTGTGTGTGTATGTGCAATGTGTGAGGAGGAGCACAGCTATTTAGAATTTAAAGCTGCGTTTCCATCAGGGTATTGTGTTCTTTAAATATAGATCCTTTGAAATGTGATAGCTTTGGTCATTGAAGGATAGTAACAGTAATTATATAAATATTTATGTCACATAAAATAGCACAAATCAGTGGTGTAGAAGTGGGATAGCCCTTTGCAGTTTTGAAAAGTTGTCCTGAAATCTCATGTTGTGACCAGATGTGTAGGTGGATCAGCCCATAAAAATAGGAAGCGTTGTCTGAGCTCACTTCTATTTTAAAAAGTGCATTAATGCACTTAAAAAGTGTGAAGTTCCAAGCCTTTAGTTTATGAAGCAGAGTTGCAGCTGAGGTTCACATGGGGACAGCGCTCTCCAGTATTCAGAGTGGGCACCCAAAGCATTCTGTGTGTAAGTGGAAAGCCCTGCCTGGTGTCCTGAGGTGCCATGAAGCCCCTTTTTCTGCATGGCAAACAGAGGAAACATAATGGCACTTTGTGTTTGTTTTTTTAATGTTTCTGTTTTCTTTTCTCTTGTATGCTAATATTACAAAGCCTCCTAGCAGACCTTCTTATTCTATCCTCATGTTGATTTATCATCTGATCAAACACCCTGTAATCACTTGCCCCTGTCCAAATCTGCTCTGGTAGGATGAGTTCTCCATGGAGGGGCCCTCACTGGCCTTCATGACCATCAGACCTGTTTGGTTCCCTTGGTCATGGTAAAAAATACCCTTGGTGATGCTTTCCCAGGTATGTGGTGCCAAAGGGGGAGCACAGGTGGCCATCCCATTCCCAACCTCTCCTGGTGTCAGCAGGGGCCAAGTGGGAGCTGTCCCTCATGTCACCACCATGGCCATGGAGAGGAGAAATCCTTCCCCCACCATCCCAGTGGTGGCTGGTGTTTAATGAAGATGTAAAACCTCACACTCTCAGCACGGCATCGACTCTCCAGTCCCAACACAGCTTCAGCAGGAAGGAGCAGGGCTGTTAATCCTCCTGATATCCCCTTTGAATATCATCATATTTCAGCCCTGTTAAGCTGTTGGGCCGTTGTTTATGGGCTTTGTGCTGAAAGGAGGAGCTGTGCTGAGCCTGCAGAATGCTGCTTTACTTCTGGAATGCTCATCCTCACCACAGAAACCCCATTCCAAATCCTGCCCCATGCCCAGCTCAGTGTTCGCCCCATGCAAATCCTTGGGTGGTCAAGCATCACCTACTGCTTGGAAATAATCACAACTTACACACAGATCTGCTTGCTGGAGGGAAATACCAGTTTGTCGGGGTAACCCTGTTTCCCCCTTCCTTTTTGGGCTGAAAAAGCCAAGCCAAAAGGTTCTTCTCTGCCTCTTTTCTCCCATCTGTTGTCTGGCTGCGTGTCCTTTACAGACAGATGGATTGAACTTGATTTTCTGTGGAGTCGTGGGTTGGTGTGTTCATTAACCTGCACACTGCTCTTCTCCCTACCCTTGCACTCTTTGCATCCATAGCATCTTTTACAGCCTGTGCTTTATTAGTTAGGTTTTATTTCTTCCAGTTGGCATTCCAAACCCCAGGGCTTTCTCATATCCATCTTGCTTGCACATGCTTTCCTTAGCCTGTGGGGAGGAAAATACCTTTCTGCTGGTCTCTGCTGTGTCTCAGTGCCAGCTTGGACATCTCTGCAGGGGAAACAGGAGCATGGTGGTGCTGGAACTGGGGGTAGGTGGAAGGTGCTGCATGGTCAGTTGTGGTACCAGGACAAAAGGTGCATTTAGCTCAAAGCCAGACTTTTCAGCTGGGACCCAGTGACCCCCCTGACAGGGTCTGGAGTCACCAAGCTGCAGCCACATTCAAGTCATATTTTGTCAAGAGCTTTGCAGTGAGTTTGAGATATTGCCTATGTGAAAGGTGGGAGAGGTGAGTCCCAGCCGTGGCAAAGCCCTGCCCAGTGAATTTGCAGGTGCCTCTCCAGGCTGCAGCTCGAGCTCCTGACAGGAGATGCTGGCAATGATTTGTGATTCAGGGGAGTTTTCCTCCTTCCCCTTGCACAGCCTGTAATTCCCTGGTGTTATAACATGTCATTTCTCCAGCATACCTGAGGAGCCAGGAAATAATATCTGAGCCTAGAGGGACAGCAGCCATGGAACCTCCAAGGAGGTGAGAGATGGAGAGATTAGAGCAAGAAACAAAGGTTGTAATTTATTTCTCTTTTCCATCCCTCTTAGCCTGAAAGAGTGGCCACATTCCTGGCGATCCCTTTATTTTACAGCTTTGAGCTTGTGGTTTTTTTTTTCTTCCAAAAGGCAGCGGATGCTGCCAGTTCCCATCACCTAATCAAAGCTGCTCTGTGCGAGGGCCGCCTCGTTATTACATCCCATTATAGCCCCCGGCAGCAGCTGTACTTCACAACCACTCAGGAAAGCTGACAGGTAACCAATGAGATGCATATTCCAGTGACAACCTCCTGCTGCCCAGGGAGCCAGGACCCTCTTCAGCACTAGAGCTGGTCTCATTCTGGCTGGGTGCTTCCTGGGGAGCAGCTGGGACCATTCATTGTCTGCCCGGCCGAGCGCAAGGCCATGGAGCAACGAGGTTTGCTCTTTTGTTCCCTTCTAATTTCATTGTCTGTGGGGGTAGGGATTGCCATGAAATGCCTGCATGTGTGTTGGCTTGATGGAAAAGGGAAGAAGAATCACCCCAGAGATGTGGGAATGGCTGAGCCAGGGAGGTGGAGAAGGGCTTTGGCGGGGTTGGGAGTCTGGGGAGGGATGGCAGGGGGGGAAACTGGCTAAATAATTTTATCATTGCAGGTTGGTGTTGCACCTCAGCATGGCCTGATAGGGTATTAATTCCTACCTCATTTCACTGATGGGATCCTGCCCACAGTGTAATGACCCCCACCTTTAAATCAATATAACCCAGTGCATGCCAGGCCTTGGGCACCAAAGGCAAAGGAATTGTGCTGATTTTGAATCCGTGTCTTCCCTCTGTCACTCCCCATGCTTGTTTGTTGTGTTTTATTGCTTGTCATGAATTATGGAGAAACTGAAATGTTTGCGTGTTTTATATTTTTGGGGCTCATGTCAGGGGCAGGGTGGGAGTGTCAGTGTGGATGTAGAGGGATGAGGGATAAACTGGCACTGGAACAGATTTTGGAGTTGGCTGGAGTAGAGTGTGGCAGCTGTGATAACTCGGTGGATTTGAGCTAGGTTTTGGTTTATTACTGAGTTACTTGTGGGTTGTTTTTCTACTTATTTTCTTCTATTGCAAAAATCCAAGTGATGCTGAGCATGGCTGGTTCTGGTCTGGAGGCAGGTGCTGAATCATCCAAGGGTGATGATGGAGCAGAGATCTGTGAGCCACAGTATGTCCATGCAGGCACGTGGGCCTGGGGGGCAAAATTGGCTGTGGCATCTCATTCTGCAGGGAATGGACATGTCATTATAGCATAATAACCAAAAAACTGTTAGTGAGCACTGTGCAGCCTCAGATGAGACCTGTGCATCTGTCTTGGATGGATTTGAGCATCCTTTGGTCTGTGTGGAGGGCTGGGAGTGTGAGCTCAGTGCTGTGAACTGGGTGTGTGGGCAGGTGGAGTTTTTCTGCCATAGAAGTGAATTTTGTCTCCCCTGTCATCCTCTGTCTCTCGTGGATGTGGCAGCCAGAGGGATTCCAGGAGCACGTTTTACTTGACAGAGTTTGCCCTTAAATCCTCAAGCTCCTGAACGTGACAGCTGCTAAATCACCTGTTATTATGCAGAGAACAAAGCTGTCCTCCAGGAACGAAGAAAGAAGAATGGTCTGTGACTGGGGGGAAGGCAGAGCGTGGCTGTGGGAAGGAGATGAAGCCAGGAGCCACCAGCAAAGCTGCCAGGACTCAACAGGTATAGAAACCTCCCAGTGTGATAAATAAAACCCCAGCTGATGGTTAAAATAATGGCTGGATCCATCAGCACTGCTCCAAACAGTGCCCGGCCATGTCCTGCAGCATCCAAAGACCAAGGAAGAGGCGCATCCAGGCTTGGTGGCAATGGCTCAGTTTCTTCCAAGACCATCCTGTGTGGTTGTAAGGAAAAACAGGGCTTAGAGCTGGATTTTCAGTTGTTGTGCCTGGGTTTGCTGATCTGCTGGGCTGTCTTTCAGGGCTTTCTCACAGCCTCAGCTCTCGGCAAAATGACACAGCCAAAACCCTGGCACTGATTTCCCCCAGTGGTGTGTTCAGTGACACCTGAGGCTTCCCTGCCAGCTCAGCCAGCCAAGCCAGAGATGCCTTTTAATGCTGAGAAGTTAATCCCTAATCCCAGCCTGGAGTAGCTGCTGGACACAAGCACAGAGCGGGGCAGCGTGGGAGCTGCTCAAGGCCCGGCCATGGCACACAGCGAGGGTCGGAGCTTTCTCTCTCACTTCTGCAAGTGCTAGCTAAATATTATTAATAATTAAGGGCTCAGGCTGGGCTGGATATGGTTCCTGGGGGCTGCCACCATGCACTTAAGCAACTGCACCCGAGCTGGCAGATGCCACCTCCTCTGCTTGATGGCCTTGGCCGTCCCCGGCAGCAGTGCACGGGCCGAGAGGAGCAGTGATGGCAGCAGGAACCCTCCTCAATATTTAAAGACTATTGATGGGCAAGTCAGGGTGGAATGGTACAAAACAGAAGTGTCTGGACAAAGCAGAAAGCAGAGAAGCTGCTTTCCTTCAGTGCATGAAGTCCAGCAGGAGAAAGCAAGCTGCTTTATTAATTCTTCCTTTCCTTTTCAATGAGAAAGTTGTGGGCTTGCTGTTGGTGCTGGGGGAAGAGCATCATTCTGCAGGAAAACCTGACTGGTGACTCCAAATACCTTCAAATCTCCATCTTCTCCCACCCCAGCAGCAGTGGGACATCTTCCCACTGTGTCCAAAGTGAGAGTAGCACTTCACATTTTTGTCTGTAATACTTCAATGTTTTGTCAGTAATAATTAACTGAGAAGTAGGAGGAAGACTTGCGAAATAACTCTGGAAACTGAGCTCTTCAAGGAATTAAATGCATTGATGGAAAGAAAGAATCATTAGTCTGGAATTAAAATAAATGGCTCTTCCTGTAAATCTGCATTTCAGGGGCAAGGGCAGATTGTAAATTCTTCTGCCACCACTGCAGCAGACAGTGTTCTGAAATAAAGCTCTTGCAAGGGAAATACTGTTGGTGACCACTGTAATTTAGATTATATATGTTAGAGAAGGGGGGAGGCAGCTGCTGAAAGCCTGGTCTAAAAGTCACCGCTGAGCATTCTCTGAAGAAGAGGCTTTTTAAAGTTGCTGTAAAACATAAAGATAAAAGAAATTGAGCTCATTTTTCTCCAAGGACCATAACATCCTTTAAGGCTTAATTCTGCTTAATATTTTGTCTCTCTTCTCTGGGCTGTGTTGTTATGGTTTAATCTGTTGCAGTGCAGCTTGGTGGATTCAGAGACATTTTTGAGATAAATTTCCTTTTTTTTCCCTTCTGCTGTTTTTTGGTGGTGGTTCTTTCTTTTTTTTTTTTCAGTGCAGGAGCAAGAGGCAAGATTTTAGTGTAAATATTAATTGACGAGTGGTGTCCTGCTTGGGTGACTCCTGCCTGCCCCAAGTGGCCCTTGGCTTTGATTACCTGCTCTTGTTATCCTGCTTTTTTCCTTTCTTCTGTCCCCCTGTTCAGATGGTGCTTGTCTCTCCATGCTATCAGGGCAGGGAGATTAATACATTTTATGTACCCTTCTCTACTGTCAATATTTGTGATAGGAAAGCACTTGTGCTATTTCTTACAGAAGTCACCGTCTCTCTTCACTGACCTTTTATTTCTTCTGTGGATGGAGAGTTTCTTATCAAATGTCCTCTGCAACTTGTTTCAGCTGCCACTTACTCTCCTATCATTTTTAATACACTTACAATTAATCTCCCCACTTTGCATCCTCAAGAGCCTCCCTGCTCTTTAACCCTTGAGGGGCTGCCCACTGTTCCTCCTGGGGATGGCAATAACCCACTCAGGGCACTTCTTATGAAGGGCATAATTAACAGCTGAGCATATTCATTTATTTTAAAACTGTTTTACTGCCTAAGTGCACTTGTCTTGGAGCAAAATGTGTCCTGCTTGAGAGCACCTCACAGCCTAGAGAGGCAAGAAGACACTCCTGCTTTCCACTGATGGAGCATCTTGCTCGTCTCCCAGTCACTTGGAGCTGCGGAAGTGGCATGAAAATAGCCATGGATCCATTGCCAGGCTGGGATTATGGAGTGACTGGGGCAGGACCATGCTGCCTGTGCAGGCCTGGTTCATGCTGTTGTCCCCACAGCACTGCAAGCCCAGTGGCACTGCTGCCCTGAAGCCTGGTGGGCTATGCAGAGCTGTGTCCTTAACTTCCAGAACAAGAATTTCCTAGTAGATGCTTTTTGTTTCATTTCATGGTCTTTTTTCTCAATTATTTTATTCCCTTTATCCCAGCCCTTCAGTACCAAGTAGGTAGGTTTCTTGTGAACGCTGAAAGAAGAAGGCATGAGAGGTTGTACACAACATTTTGGCAGAGAAACATTTGGGGTCACCTTTGGTTTGGCTTTTTTTTTTTTCAGGAAAAAAGGGAAATTATCGGCTCTTCATTAAAATTTCAAAGCAATAAGGGTTAGTTGCTCCAGTGGCCATCCACAGGAACCAAGTTTTCCTGCATCTTGGATGGCCCTTTCTGCCCTCAGCATGCCATACATTCCTCATGTCCAGAAGGGATGGGGTCTGGGAAGTCTCATTAGTTCCTCGTGACCCCCTGGCTTTGTGCCACTTTCCCAGTACTTCTGACCTAGGAAAAATTCCCCTTTTCTCTCAGATTCCTCTGTTCAGCTTTTAGTTTAGGAGGAGGTGTCCTGACACAGGGCAGTGGGAATAACTTTCTTGACTTCAGTGGAATTTGAGGAGCTGAGAGGGAATTTCCTGGGTTGCTGATGGAAACAGATCACTCTCTTCTCATTCAGAATCCTGATTCCACCCTCCCCCAGTGACCACTGCAAGTGTTACCCTTCTTTCAGAGGGTAATGTCCACTCTAGGTTTTTTTGAGCAGCACTTCAGGTTTTTAAGGTGAAACCACTGAAAGGAAAGATGATTTCTCCTTGAAAAGCTCCGTGGGCGGTTCATGAGGAAAGGGGAGATGCATTGACTTGGACAGCTACTTATAGAAAACAGATGTGCAAGTTAGGAAGCACAAGTGATAAATCCAAGCCCATATGGTGGCTCTCTCACAAGCATTTAGAGTCACAGCAGCCAGGAAGGCTACCCAGTTCCTCTTCTGAAAGAAGAATTCATCATCTCTTGTAAAAACACGAGGATGGGTTTGTTTGTGTGGGTGTCCCCCAAGCTCCACTCGTGTTGGAGACCTGCACCCTTCAGATGTTCCCTGTGTGCTGGCTGGGGAAGGAAGAGCAGGGATGTACATCACTGGGACAGCTTTATGGTGTTTCCTTGCCAAATGCCAGGACTTGAAGGCACAAAACAATTGCAGGACTTGTGCTGGTTTATGTAGCTGCCAGGTGCTTTCAGCACCACTCACAGTTGGGTTGGATTTTAAGTCTAGTTTCTTGCAAAAAAATAAAAGGGGGTTTTCTTGCTGTCTCAAGGCCCTCCAGAGCTTCTCTGCAAGGCTGAGGGATTTCTGTCCCTTCCTGCCAAAACAGGCAGGACCCCTTCAGTGAGGAATGCCTCTGAGGCACCCTCAGGAGGATCTGTGTTCTGCTGGGTGGGATTTCAGCCTTTTTCCCCTTTTTTCTCCCCTTTCTTTAGCTTATAAGAAAGGCAGTTTCCAAGCTAACTCTAATTCTGTTAGTTTTCTTATACACGTCTGAAAACTGCTTTTCAAGCAAGTTGGGGCTTAGTGGGCTGTGTGACCTCCTCTGCATTGGGAGGCCTCTCCCAGAGTCCTCCACCTCTTCTTGTCTTGTGGCATCTCCTCCTCATCAGCTCTTCTGAAGTCCTTTGTATGGGAATCTGTTGGGGTTTATGGGCTATTGTCTTAAGTGCAGAGTTTATGAAATGAGAGTCCTTCCCCCACAGTATCATAAAAAAATTAAAAGAAAGCCCAGATTGATGAGGAACAGAGAATGAATACATTTAGAACTTGAAGAAAGACTGTAGAAATGTATCATAAGGAGGCACTTTAAACTTTGGATCCCACTTTAACCCAGTGATTACCATAAAAGTGTGGGTTGGTTTGGGTTTTTTTTTCTGGGATTTGGTTTGTAGAGATGACTGTGGTGCAGTTTCCATGACTTTTATCATTACCATGGTCTTGCTGCTGATCCCCTGTCCAGCTGACATACCTGTTACAGCAGGGCTGGGCTCTTGTTTTATTTCCATCTCCTTTTTGATATATTATTGCACCCCAAATTAATTTCTTACCAGTCACATTTGAAGCCCTGTTGAGTGAATGGGTCTCTAGAGGGGACTGCATTGTTAATGCTAACAACTTTCATGATAGCCATGCACAAATAGCCATAGCCCAGGAAAAGAGGTAATTAAGGATCCCAATGCTCTTTGCAGTCTGGCTGAAGTCCATGTCCTCTCCCAGTGCTTTCAGAAAGTCCTGGTTTAGAAGGAAAACCCCAAAGCACTCACTGAGGCCACAGGTAGGAGGAGTGGTGGGGAATGAGGTCCCAGGCAAAGCTCTGGCTTGCCAAGGTTCATGGTTACCCTGCAGCATCTCTGCTCAGACTCAGACCTTGCTTGGAAGCTCAGGTGGGCTCATCCAGAAATCTCTTCCAGAGCAGCAGGCCCCTGCTGTCCTTCAGTGTAGGTGGGGCAGTGAGGAATGGCTTTAACCTGACAGATGTTTAGATGAGATATTGGGAAGGAATTCTTCCCTGTGAGGGTGGTGAGGCCCTTGCATACATTGCCCAGAGAAGCTGTGACTGTCCCATCCCTGGAGGTGTCCAAGGCCAGGTTGGATGGGGCTTCCCAAGTCCCTTCCAGCCCAAACCACTCTGTGACTCTGTGATATGTTTTTTCTTGATATGTATCTGTGATTGGTCTGTTGCAAATCTACTCTGCTGCCACAGCTGCTCTCACCAGCAATGCCTTGTCTACTCCTCCTTCTCTGCCACCCCTTTGTGTTAATTTGGCATCCCACACCTTATTCCAAGTCATTTGCAGAGAAGCCACCTGTTTGTCCTGCTTGTACCCTGCTCAGGTGTATAATGCTGGTACCTCACACGTGGTCTTGGGATGCTCTGGAAAATCCCACCCATGGCCCTCTGGGCTGCTCTGGGGGCTGGAAGGGAAACACGTGTGTGGCACTTGGGAATGAAGGCACATTAAACTCGAGGGTGATGACAGCTCTGCCAAATTACCTGTTAAAATGATCTCAGTAATTATAACAGGAAAGTCAAATGAGGATAACGGGCCATCTAACAGCACAGGCAAAGCTGTAATTACTGAATGGATGCCCTTTAGAAACTTGCAGGGCTAAGGACTTGCCTGTGATAGACCCTGGGAGAACTGTTTAATAAACTTGGTGAAACCCTGTCAATTAACATATTTTTTAAAGACAATTTAGTGTTCACTTCAGATAAAAGTAGTACCATCCCCAAGAACTGCTTAACCCTGGATTTTTCAGATACATTTCTGGCATTGCTGTGCTTTCTCAGGGTCTGAAGTAGGATTTTGTAATGTAAGGGAAGACCCTTCTCTTGTGCTTTGTTCGAGTTAAGCAGGCTTAAGGCTGACTCTGAAGTATCCCAGGAACCAAGATGATCCTGGAGCTCAGATTGCCTTGGCATCCTTGGCAATCCCAGCTGCCTTGCCTCCTGCTGAGGAGGAGTTCAGATGCTTTGCAGATGGCATTAAATCAAAATTCTTGTGGTCGGTCCTCTCTGGCTTGGTTTGTCAGTGGCAGCAGTTCATGTAAGGGCAGGAATAACTGGGATCCTCTGCATATCCTGCCTGGCAGCAGTGCTCCCAGGGCTTCCTTGTTACTGTTATTGCAGCCAAGGAAGAGAGCTGGGCACATGCAAAGATTGGTGTCAGCTCTCTCCAGCCTTTAGTTGGTGTCCTGGGTGGTTCCACACAAATCTTGGCTCAGCTTGGATCGAAATCCTCAGCTGTGGCAACAGGACATGAAAAGAAGGACATGGTTTCACCACAATCGAGGGAACAGCAGAAGCCCCCAAAAGAGAGCCCCATTTATTATGGATACACAATTTATAGCGTTTGCAAAGTGAGAGAGGATTGGAAGATGAAATCCCACTTCTCAACCAGACTGGTTAAGTGACCAGTCCATCAGTTTCCCTTCTCCAAGAAGGAATGGGAACAAAGCTGGTGTTTTTAGGCCAATGTGTGAGAAAATCTGACTGGAGAATATAAACTTTTCAGAAAGCTTTCAAAAACAGGGCGACACTCAGCTACAGGGTTTGGTGGCTCATCCTAGAAGCAACAGATCCAGTACCTTCTGCCTGCTTTTTTTGCAGTTGAAACAGTAAGAAAAGGTGGGAATGGTGCCATTGGGGAGCCAGCGTTGTCTGGGTTGGCATTGCCGAGCACTGTTTGTGTTGATTGGAGCAGAGGCAATTAAGAGCCTCCCACTGCTTTCACTGGAGGTTTTTTGACATAAGGAGGCTTGAAGCAGACGGGAGGGCCATTACAGCATATAAACACATCACAGGCAGGGGTCTAGAGGCATCTCACAGCCTCGTTGAAGTCTAAAATATTCTGTAGTGACTGGCCAGGGGGCCGGGACAAAACGCATCTCAGGATTGTGTCTCGTTGGCTTTGCAGCACATGGCTGGGAAAGGTGCCTCCTCCTACAGGTGATGAGGTGGGGAGGTAGGACTGGACCCTCCTCACTGGACTTCATCTTAGGGATCATCCTCCAGTGCACATTTCTCAGAGCTGCCTTATTCCTTGTTCTCAAGTCAGCCCATGTCCAATGGAAGTCTT
>VZTR01019429.1:501054-527639 GCA_013400775.1 Chaetops frenatus | reverse complement strand
GGGGCGGGGGGGGGAGGATTATTTCTGTCTATGCTGAAGGAAGCTGAAGCTGTGAAAGGATTGTTTGCACACAAGAGGGGAGTCACATTGCTTATAAATTGTCCTCATGGAGAATTTCATGGTATTGCTTCTTTCTGCTCCATTCCATGCTCTGGGTTAGGTGTTGGTGTTGGCCACAGGCTCCATCCTTGGCCGCTGGGACTGTTTCATTCCCTGCTAGGAAATAGTTTCATGTGTTTCCTGGCAAGAGTTCACAAGTGTGAGACGTAAGGTTTGGGATGGGTTGTAGGAAGTTAATTTGATCACTCAGCAAGAGAGTGGGGGTGATCCAGTTCTCATCTGTTTCTTTTAATCTGTGTAATTTTGTCTGGAAAGAAGAGAGGGGCAGCAAAGGAACTTGGCTCTCAGTGCATTAACACATCCCTTATTGTCCTAAGGTTTAACATCGATCTTTAAACATGATATTCTCCAGTGGCCCTTAGAGACCCCAAATCCTGTTTAGACAAAGTAAGCCTTGATGAAGCTGGATGTTTCTGATTCAATAACATGGCTCGGAGAGGGATGGTGTGAAAATTCTGGAGAAAAGAGTAGAACACAGCTTCCTCTCACTTGTGCTACAATAGTCCTTCCCTCTCGTGCAGGATTACCTGCTGGAATTGAAAAATTTGTGCTTATTTTAGTAGAAATGAGGATAGTTGTTTGTCTGGCTGTTCCCCTGACGCTTCCAAACTCTTGGAAAGGGCAGCAGAGCTGCAGGTGTTGCCAGAAATGCTGTGTGATGGGAGATGGGCTGCAGCCCTAGGGCCTCATGGGTGATGTCAGACCTGTGAGAGCTGGTGGTGATGGGGTGGGAATCAAGGAATCATAGAATAGTTTGGGTTGGAAGGGACTTTCAAAGGTCATCTATTCCAACTCCCAGCAGAGGGAAGGGCTGGAGGAGGGTGTTGATGAGGCAGAAACCTTCCCTGGCTTTGGGAGAGGAAACACAGCCCCTGTGTGCTGGGTCTGGCAGGTAGGATGTGGTTGCACCCTTCTCCAGAGAAAGGAAGTTCTGAAATTAAACTGGAATTGCAAAAATGCACCTACATATTTGCAACAAAGCAAACCACCCAAGCTGTCTCTCATTTTCACATTAAAATGATGCCTTTGGTCTCAGTTCTAACTCTGCTGGCATGAAAACTCATTTACTGCTGTAATTGAGAAAAGGTGAAGGAAAACATATTTTCTTTTGCTTTGCCTTCTTGTGCATTCAACAACTTTGGGTACAGTTTTCTCTTGTGAGCTCAGTGTCCTCTCAGTGAGGGAGGAAGAGATGAGGGCAATGCCTGGGAGTGCTTAAAACTCATCTTGGGTACCAAAGCCAAGTTGGATGGGGCTCTGAACAACCTGGTTTAGTGAAAGGTGTCCCTGCCCATGGCAGGGGGAGGAACTGGATGATCCTTAAGATCTCTTTCAATTCAAACCATGTCTCTATGAAACTGAGGATAGCTCTGCACATGGAGCACAGGAGCATCCAGTTGTATTATTTCTGCTTTGATCTGTGCCACAAGAAACTCTGCCCAAGCCTGCAGTGCTCCAAAGCAAAAGAAAGGAAAATCCGGCAGCACACAGTGCTGGGTGACCCTAAGGGCTGAAATCAGGGCAGGTCTCTGGGCTGTGCAGAGAGAGCAGCAGGGGCTGGGCTCAGTGGCCTCAGCCATGGCCAGCCCCAGACAGAAAATATGAAGTACTGGCCCACTAAGCCCCTTGTTTGCTCTGAGCTGTTTTTTTTGCTGCTGAAGGATTGTATAATCTATTTGTCTGTGTGGAAGCAGCCAGAAAACTTCATGCTCTGAAATCCCTGCCTACCTGTGCTACACATACATATCTATTCATGTATATGTGTATAATTTACTAAGCATGTATTTACTAAATGCATGTGTATTTACTGATGGGGAGCAGGGGGTGTTTGATAGCACAGTGGGACACAAACCCCAGCTCCAAGGCCAGGTCACCACAAAGCAGGAACACAAAAAGCTCTCTGGAAGGCTGGCTCCCATCCATTATAATATTACTAAATACCACAATCCTGTGAGCCTTTGGCTTGTAATATGATAATGAGTTATTAAAGCTAAGGAGGGCACTTTGGGGAGGGAGAGTTGGAGGGTTTGGGGTTTTTTTTCCTCCCCCTCCTGCCAGGTCTGAGCCATTTCTCCTGGTCCTTCTCCGTTCATAAGAGAATGGCTCCAGCAGTTTCAGAAATGAACAATTTTAAAGGCTATAAAAATGCCAGTTTCTGAACATTGTGTGCCTTTTCCAGACAAGATGAGCTGTTGTACTCTGCTCCCTCTGCTACCAGCTCATTCCACAGCCGTCAGCTCCTCTCCAGGAAGATACCCAAGGCATTAGCCAAGAGGCAGCCGTGCCCCAGCAGAGTTGGAGAGCACAGCATGGGTGATGGAAAAAGTGTTCCCAGGGCCAGGTGTGTGCTCTGCCCACTGCCAGCACACAGCAAAAAGATGCTCTTTGAATAGAAATGTTGGAAGCATCTTGCAGCCACCTCCCTGCCTCAGGTCAAGGGGCTGTGTGTGTTTCCAGGAAATCCTGGTGAGGAAATTGTGTTGTACAAAGTGCCAGGAATGGGGAAGGGGAAGGAGCCAGTACTTGCTTGCTTGGAAAATACAGCAAGGACAAAAACAAAACAAAACAAAACAAACAAACAAAAACCTCCAGAGGAATGTGCCAGCCATAATTTGCAAGCTTGCTCACTGGTTTTGGGAGCACTTGGCAGCTCAGGGCTATATCCAAAGCAAAGGCAGACACATAACCCTTCCACCCCAGAGTGGAGGGAAACCTGGATGCCTTTTCATTGTGAAATACCCTTTATTTTACCTTCCTTTTCTCTGATCAGAAATAAACACCTTGCAGAATTCAGGTCTGTTACTGGTTTTTGCTTTGCTTGGGGTTTCAAAACCCTTTGGATGAGGATGTGGCTGCATCCCTTGGCCCAGCAGCTGCCCCCTCCAGCCTGATGCTGCAGCACAAGGCACAGCTCTCCAAATACCACTGTCCAACAGGACTGGGATGTGTATTATTAACTATCAGTGGCAAGCTGGAAGCTGATAAAGATCTTTACTATTTTACAAGCACAATAATTACTACCTAGAGTTGTTTTCCTATAGTTTAAGTGCTCTTTCTCCTTTGGGTATACAGGATATACATGTTTGTCCTCAGTTCCTTTAATATCACTGTAGGAATCAGGATTTCTCCCAGCATTCTGAATATCAAAGCTTCACCTTCGAGGAGTTGTTTTTCTTCTCCCTCTAAGAGTCAATGAAAAAGTCAAAGAAAGGGCAGAAGATGAGACTTGGCTGGAGTTGCTCAGCACTTGTTAATTAGGGTACTGAAGGATCCCTCTACTTGGCTATCAGGGAGAGGGCAGCGTGTTGGGGCAGAGCCCTGGGGTGAGGGGCATCCCAGAAGGACCCTGTACCCATTGTCTTATCAGGAGGCTTGTCAGGTGTGGCAACACACATGTACCACCTTCCCAGGTAATTTGTGTGCTCCTCTGGGAGTGAGGGACATTCCCAATGGAAAGTGATAGACAAGTGATAAAGTCACTAGTCCAAGCCTGGCTGCAAAGTGATAGGTGGAAGCTGGCAAAAAACAAGGAGTTGTTTTCCATACTAAAAATAAGAGTATTGCCCATGTAAGTGTGAATACACATTTAGAGTAGTCATTTCCAGGTAAATCTGCACAGGTGCATCACAGGCACAGGAGAGCAGTGGTGTGTGGCTGTAGGAATGGCAGTGCTTGGAGTGTGCAGACAGGATGTGGGAGGGAGGAAGAGAGAGAAATCCAGGGCTTTGTCCATGGCAGGGCTGTGGAAAGGGCATTCCTGGACGGCATTTTTGAAATGTTTGTGCTTTGACCTGCCTCTCCTGATAAGGAAAGCAAAAAAGAAAGGGATTTATCCAGATGTGCAGCAGCCATCTCACCTGGCAGCATATCTGGGGGCAGTGTGGGGGTCATCTCTCGTCCCCCCACGCATGAGGTCCTCTTCCTGCTCACAAGGGCTCTGCCATCATTGTCCTCTCAAGGCCATCACCTTGCCTTGTGTGTCCTGACATTTTGGGCAGGTCCTGAGAAGTGGCCTTGGGCCCAGTGGAGCTGGAGGAAAGGTGGGAGAGTCCATGACAAGGGAAAGATTGGCAGGGACAGGAGCTTTGCAGAAGGTGGCACAGGGATGAAGATACAATGCTCATGTTGGGACAGGGCAACACTTCCCCATTGTGCCAGTTTTTCCTCTTTTTTGTTTTTTATTGAAAGACCAGTGTGTTCTGGTGTTCACCCCCCACATCATCCTTGGGGCACAGCAGGTGCTGTGTGAAGGATTCCCTGCTGGGTTTGGCTGATGTAAATACTGACAGCCAGAGATGTTTCTACCATGGGATGCACCTTAACTGCTCCCAAGGCACGGGGACAGGGTGGGGATACCAAAGGTTGGGTGAAAAGGGTGATTAGCTCCCTGGTTTGGTGCAAGCTGAGCTGTGCCTTCCAGCTTTCCAGGCTCTGCTTCCCATGGCAAAGCCACTTGCTGGGCATCACCTAGGTTGGTCCCACCACCACTGTCTTGCCCAGCATCACTGCAAGGGACCCTCACCACCCAGGTGACACTTCAGGTGCCCATCCCAGCTGAATGCTGACATAAATACACTGTGAGTGCATTTCTCCCTCTGGATTTCAGAAATGTGGTCCATGCCATTACAGCTGGCAAATGAGCAGATCAGAGTTCCCCTGTGGTAATGGATCTCTATCAATTTATTTCTCATTAAAAATCTTATGCCTTGCAATAAAGCCAATAGTGAGAAAACAGTGGAGCTTTATAACCTGTTCAATCAGGCTTAAATCTGCTTCTACACAAAACCACCTTAGGCTGTCACAGGGGTTTAAAGGGAAACCAGACCAATCCAGCATCCCCCATCCTGTGACTGTGCAGTGCTGGGTGCAGAAGAAGGGGGCAAATCACTGCCTTCAGTGGTTCTTACTGAAGAGTTTGGTGAGGGGAGAGGGATTGATCTGTGGATGATCTACATTACAGACAGCTTTTTTTTTTATTTATTTTTTTTATTCCCCTACTTTCCTTCTGTGCAGATAAAAAACCAAAGAGGCTTAGATTTGATGGAACCTAGGGTGAAAATCTTTTTAATTAACAGTGGATTAGAACTGGAGCCATATTTTAGCTGGAATGGCAGATGCCTGTTTTTTCTGGGCAGCCAGGCAGGCTCCTAATTATCACTTTTGAAGGCTGGGGTTTGTCCCCCAGCCCAGCCCAGCTATGGATTCACCCCTTACAGCATTTGCTCAAGATGTGCTAAAGAGAATTCCTGCCCCATCCCCCCCACCCCCCCATTTTTATTTGGATCAAATCTCATTCATTGCCAGCTAAAGTTCACTTCTGCCCTTTACTTTTGGGAAGGGCTTTGCTCTCTTTAACTCCCTGACAGGAAGTTAGAGGCGGGTGTGGGTCAATCTCTTCTCTCAGGTAACAAGTGATAGAACAAGAGGAAATGGCCTCAAGTTGTACCAGGGGAGATTTAGGTTGGATATTAGGGAAAATTTCTTCACCAAAAGGGTTGTCCAGTCCTGGCACAGCTGCCCAGGGCAGTGGTAGAGTTCCTACCCCTGGAAGATTTAAAAGACAGTTGATGTGGCACGTGGGGACATGGTTTAGCAGTGGCCTGGTAGTGCTGGGTTAGTTGTTAACTGCATGATCTTGGAGGGCTTTTCCAGCCTAAAGGATTCCATTCCCTGTGTCTCTCCATCAGGGCTCAGGGCAGGAACAGGGTGCCCCTGCTGCACGAGGGTCAGAAATGCTCTGTGCTGTTGCCATTGACTGGGCTTTGTCACATCTGGGGGCTTCTGCCACAGTCCTGCCTCACTCTAAGTGCAAAGGAAGGGAGAAAAATCAATTCCCCTGGGCTGAACAGTGCCCTTTGATTTATTGCCAGTGGGAGACAAGATTCATTATCTCCTCCTGGAAGGGATTGCTTTGGTGTTTGTTGTTTGGGAGCATTGCTGGAACATCCACCTTCCTCCAAACCCTAGTATTTTGATAATCTTTCCAGATCAAGGACATTTGGACCACAGCAATGGTCTCCCAATGTGCAGTGAAAGGGGGCAGGTGTTAACCTGGTCTGCTGGGTTAGTCAGGGCTTTGGCACTGTGTTCCTCCAGCAGATGAAATTACTTGTATTCCTTAGATTTCAGAGTCTGTTCTTGCACCTGACAGGTTATTTAGTGTGGCTTTTTGGCCTGCAAATTGAAAAGAGCATCCCTGTGCAGAGCAGAGGGTTGCCTTGGTCCTCCTCACCTTCTAACCCCAGTCACCTCTCCCATCTGTGTGAGTCGTTGTGCTGCTGCAGAGAATAGATGGAAGGACTCTGATCTACACCCTTGAAAGTTTCCCCCATCCCTCAGCTTCCAGCTGAGCTCCAGAGCAGAAGAAGGGAGATGGGCACACCAGAAATCAGAATGACTGCAAGGCAGTGTTTGAATTATCTGTAATTGCTTGAGCAGGTTACTGGCCAGGTGAGCAAGTGCAGATGCACAGCTGGCCTGATGTGTTGGCAGCAAGTGTGAGCTGATACTCTGACAACAGGATGAGTGCTAATTCTCTGTTTCTGCCAAAAAGGCCTCTTGGCTTTTTTGAGATTGCTTCTGGTCTCAATTCAAGACCAGCAGTGGTGGGAGATGGGTGGCCATGGCTTGGTCTCCTTAATGGAAACACAAATTGAATTCTCTGTGCTGAAGTTGCTCCAATCGACCCCTTTCCTACAAGGTGACTGATTTGCAGGTGGTTTTGTACCAGGACTGTGTGATTCAGGGAAGATGGAGAAAATCCAGACCATCTCAGTCCCACTTAATGTCAAAATCAGCTTGTCTCCCCTTTTAGCTACTCTGATAACATTTATTTGTGCAGCTTCCTAGGACATCGAGGTTTTACATCATCCACAATCCATCAGTTTAATTCCTTCTTTAAAGCAGTGATCATGAGTCTTAAAATGGAAAAAAAAAAAAAAAAAAGCCAGCAGCCTGAGAGGCAGAAGGGAGCTTGTTTCCAGCCTCAGGCAATGCAGCCACAGGCACCAAGTTCTCCTGATGGGGAATCACTCGGGGTGGTTATACCACACCAACAGTCCTAGGTTTTGGGGGGCAAATCCCAATTTTTTTGGAGAAGAAACTCAATGCAAATGAACTTCAGGGCTTTGTGAACAAAGGAAATTTTGTTAGAAGCCATTTGTGGGTTGATTTTGCATAGCTGGAGGTGATACCGACCCTGTCTGGGCTTAGCTGAAGCTTCTGATTTCCAGCAACTGCTCTGGATACCTTCCCTGGGGTCTTTCCTCGTTGTTTGTTAGCAGGTAATTGGGAAAGTGGGAATATTGGAAGGGAAGGGTAGGTTTTGGAAGACCTTGGTGGCAGAGGATACTGCCCAAAGCTATGGCAGTGACCAGAGCTGCTTGAGTGCTCCCCTGTCCCTGGGCTCTCCTTTGTAATTAATGGCCAGAGGTCAGCTCAAGGTAGGTTTGGGACAAAATCTCAATATTTTTTGAATTAAGCATTTGAGATTTTTAATAGAGTTGCCAGTGAAGATAAATGGAACACAAGGTTGGTGACCCCAGGGGGCCTGACCATCACTCTGGGTTGTGGTGGGGAATAAACCTCAGAAATCTGGGGCTGGTGTTAGTTTGGGCTGGTTTTTTATTTTAAGGTGAAGGTAGCTCAATTTGAACTGTTGCAGCTGATTTAATCCAGATTTCTTTTGTGGGATTGAATGTGATTTTTGGTCTTGAGGACCTTGTATTGTGGTCTCTGTCATTTACACTGCTTTCATTCCCTGTGCATGAAACATGCCAAATCCTGCCATGGTAACCATAGAGAAAATCCCAAAAAAAGTAAAATGTAAAGGGGAAAAAGGCCAGTAGAGTCCAATGGACTTGTGCAGAGCTTGGCCAAGGACCAGAACATATCAAATGTGCTGTGGGGCAAGTTTTTTTCTGCAGGATTTTACAATGTAAGGCAGTTACTGAGCTGAACAGCATTCCTTAAGAAGATTATAATTCCGTCTCCAGTGCAGACCAAGGGCATCCCAGTCAGGCTGCAGCAGCTCCCTGGTTCCCTTGAACCCTACCAGGTTGTTAGTGGTGTTGCAGCATTAATTACTCTACAAGCAAAAGGTTGATTTAAAGTTTTGTGGGTTGCAGAAGGTACTGGGGAGAGTGAAGCCTTTAATTTCATGCCATCGTGAAGATGAAATAGGAAAATGTATTTTTGCAGGAGTGGTTGGTGGAAATGGTTGGATGTGCTGGGTGCAAGGAGATGCAGGGGTTTTGAGCCCTGCTGCTTTCTGGAAGAAAATAAAAGCAAAACTCTGTATTTTTTGTATTGATTTTCCTAGTGTATCCTGGATTAAAAAAAAAAAAAAGGCAAGAAGGATGGAGACTTGTCAAAATGAATTGTTAACAAAGTCATACTTCACACTTCCTTCCAGTCTGCGGAAGCATAGCCTTTGCTATGATATAGCCCCTTTTTTATCTCTTTTTTCGTTCCTAGGAAGCATTTCCAGCCAGTGGGCATCCAGTTATTATTCCACAGTAACTCAGGAGTCTTCAACTTTCTGCCACAAATCTTCAGAGAACAGTCAAAATCAATAGATAGTGTTTGTTTATTTTGATACAGCAAAGCAAGAGAGGAGGAAGTAATCAGACAGGTGAGAGAGAACAGGAGCTTTGACAGATTTTGTTTATATAGAGTTGTTTGGCTTGTTTTGGGAAAAATAAAATGAAAGCACCCATCAGATTGAATTCAGTTTTCCAGCACAGATTCCAAAGGCACGCGATGCTCCTGAGCACAAAGACTGCCTTTCACTGTGGCTCAAAGGGAAGATTTGTGCTTTTCTTGCCAGCACTTCCTGAGGAATATTTGAATTATTACCATTCCCACCTGCCAGTTCCAGACCTGCAAAGGTGGTGGGGACTGGGGAGAAAATACAGAGGGTGCGGAAACCCTGGAGACCTGGACCATGGTATTTTGCCCAGGGTGATGACTACCTGTGCTAAATGCTGCCTAAAGCTCACCCCTGCCTGCTTGGTGCAGGAGGAGCTGCCATGGCTCCATCACAGGCTCTTTGGGTGGTCCTGTGGCTTATCCTGCCACAGAGCCCCCCAAACCAGTACCCCCCTCATACTGCCTTTGCAGGGAGCCCAGTGCTGGTGAGAGCCAGCTTGGGGAGGGGGAGAAGGCAGAGACCTCCTTGCCATGGAGCATCCATCTAACCCCAGTGTAATTAAAGCTGGCTGAATGAAACAAGAAATAAAAATATCCCATAAATTCAGCTCTTTGGGGGTGTGTGTGTGTGTGTATGTGTGTGAATTGATCACAACCCCATTCAGGTTTCTGGCTGCTCCCCCACTTGTAGCCCAGGTTGATAACTGCTTGCCCAGCAGATAATTCCCAAACCATCCCTGTCAGTGCAGATTTGCCACGGGGACTCTGTCCCTCCTGGGTTTACTGTGTTTGTTCCCTGGCCAAAGCGGGGGAGAAGCAAACAGCAGGTGCCTTCAGCTGCTTCTGAAGGTAAATAAGGCTGTTGATCGAAATAGGGCAGTCTGGAGGAGGTGATGGAGAGCTGTGCATCCTTCCCTGAGCACCTGGGGCAGGGCTTGGCTGCTGTGCCTGTCCAGGGAGTCAGGTGGGAATGTGCCCCCCCCCAGGTGCTGCTCTGATCCCACGTGTCCCTCCCATGCAGCAGAGGAAGGGGAGAATCTCCCCAAATCCCTTGCAGTTATTAAAAAAGGAGTTTGCTCTCAGGTTGGAGCTAAGTTTAAACATCTCATGATGCTTTTGGGAGAGCTGCCCTTTAAAAGCTGATTTTTTTTTATTCCCACTGCTCTGGCCCCTGGGTTTTAATACCAGCTTGCCTGAGGAACGTTAACCTGAAGAGCAGAGAGGAGCACACAGTGTTCATTTTCTCCTGGATATACCAGGCATGCAGGAGTCATCACCAATGAAAATGTATTTGACATGATAGAAGCCAAACACATGCCTTGGCATGTTCTTTCCCTGTATTACCAGAGAGGTTCATAGAATTAAAGTGGCTTGGGAATGCAGGAAAGAAATTGGGAGGGTCTGCACCCCCAAGAGCACTGCATCCCCTCTCTTTGCAACCTCAGAAAGGTAAAAATCACCCCAAATTTGGGGTGATGGTGTGTTTGCTGGGGGGATTTGCATCAGTCACAGCTGAAGCAGTGGGCAGCTCCAAGAACTGCAGCTCCATCCATGGGTCCAGGGTGCTGCCACATCTCCCTCGTGGGCTGTGCCTTGGTTTAAAGGTTTATCCTGCACCAGGACAGGGCTGGGGGCCTGTGTGGAACAGGAGGAAATGAAGGCAGCTTTGTTATACAACCATTTCAGAGAGACTTTGAAGATAGTAATCTCCCCTTCACCCTGATGCTCACCCAGCTAGGGCAAGAGAAGAGGGGGGGAAATGGAGAAACCTGAACTCCCAGGTCAGACAGGGAACAGTTGGAAGTGAAATAAGTTGGAAGTGCCCAAATGGGGATTCCCTGCCCACATATTCCACACATTGCAGAGCTGGGTTGGCTGGTGATGGTCAGCAGCTTTCCCTGGGATTAGGATATGTCCCTGGGGGTGTTTAAGCATCTAATGACACTAATAAACACCCGCTGGGATTTAGGAAGGTAGCAGTGTTCCACTCTCAGTGGGATTTAGGCACCTAAACAGCTTTGGTGCTCCTGCAAATCCTGCTTAATCTTAAATCTTAAATAGCTGCTGAAAATGCACCCTGAAGTGAGGGATCCCAGCTCTCCAGCACCTCCAGGTACGTGGCTTGCAGAGGTGAAATGGGGGTCATCATCTGTGCCCCCCCCCAAATTACCTCCAAGCTGCTGTAGGGAATAAGAATGAGCTGCCTGCTCCATGCCTGCCTTCTCCAGAACCACCCCATCCTTAGCTCAAGCAGCATCCAGGGAGTGGATGTATTCTTAATTCTTCATTTAAAATAATGGTTTTTCCCCTCATGCTACCCTTGGCACAGCTTTTTCCATTTATTCCCACTCCCCCACAGCATCTCCTTTTCTTCTGCCTTTTTGGCTGAAGTGGAAGTGTTGCAAAAAAAAATCCCAAACAAGCAGGAATTTTTTGGGATAAGCTGCAAAATTGCCCTTGACTGAATGCAGGGGGAGTGAGACCGAGGTGAAAACGATACCAGAGATAGTTGTAATTAGGTTAATGTCTTCAGCTGAACTTGGAAGCCAAATAAAGAGGGGAAAGGTTGCTCTGGAAATGAAAGGTGGAACCGGATGGTTGTGGGAATTGCCAGTGGGATTTGGGAGCTTCCCAGATGCAGGTTGGTAGTTCTAGTCTGGCTGTGGAGCTACTGGGGAGGGGGAGTCTCACAATAAGGGCTCAGGGAGCTGATGTTGGGAGTGTGTGTTGTCCTGGGTGTGCTTTTTTTCCTTTCTGGGGCTCCAAGCAGGCACTGGAGCTGCTTTTCCCATAGGAATAGCCCCTGGTGTGGGTTTGGAGGAGCTGGGCGTGGGAGCACGTTCCAGCTGGAGGAGCAGAATACAGGCAGGAAATGGGGGAAAAAATTAAATTAAAATCTAGGGGGAGGAAAAAAGGCTTTTTAAGCTTACAGAGCCTGGGATGATGGGACTTTGTGAGCTGGTTGCTCCCCTTTCCCAGGTTCTCTTCCCATGTGTGTTCAGAACTTTGTTTCTGCTGTGCTGGGGATGCAGGAAAGGCTCAGCTGTGAGAGCTGGGTGAGAGGAAAGAGAAAATAACTCAAACAAGGACTTTCCTCTGTTTGTTTTTTCATGTGTTTGATGTGCAGATCACCAAGGGGAGAAAAAACTTGTGGAACCACAAATGTCTGGTTTGTGCATTTTCAGGGAGTTTTGTTTAAATGATACCCTAGGCAAAGGAGCTGGGGCGTGAGCTTGGTTTAAACTCAGGATTATGGTGTCCAGGAGCTGGGCTGAGCTTGGGCCAGAGCTGCAGGAAGGCAGAACCCCGGGGAGCTGCAGGGACTGGTGGTGGCACAGGTGGCATCTCAGGCTGGGAGCTGGAGGGCTTTTCTTCTTTTCCATCCCAAATCCAACATGAGCTTTTTTAATCATGCTCTGGTGCAGCCAATTTTCTCCTTATTCCCACCACCTTTTATCCCAGGCCAGGGGAGGAGCTGGGATGACACCTCCTTGCCCCCAACCCTTGTGTTGAACTCTCAGACCCTGGGGGGGGCGGGGGGGAGGTTTATGGAGGTGTCCTTTTGCAGGAACAAACCTCATACCTGCAGTGAAACGTTGGGCACAGTTGCCTGTGGGTTTTATCTGGCAGCAGATAAAATATTCCTTTCCAATGCACTTGGCAAACAAATGAGCGAGGCAGAAATACAGATTGTGTTTGCTCATGGTAACAGGCTGCCAAAGAATGTATCAACCACTGTTCACTGGGAGGGAAATTCCTCCCTTTCATGTGAGATGTTGGAGCTGCAAAGCCTGGGATTGCAGCTCTTCTGAAATTCTGCTTCTCAATCTGTNTGCTGCTGTGATGCGGGGGGCTCGAGTGAGTGGCTGATTCATGGTGAGATCCTCGGGGCTCCAGTGGATCTCTGGGCAGTGCAGATAAATGCCAGGGGTCTGTTGTGTGTGGAGAGGAATTAGGTCTGGGCATGCATCTGTAGTGCCCCGGCCACTGTGGGGGGAGCTGCTGCTTAGCTGCATCTACAAAGATGATTTTGGAGCTTAATCCAGTTAGATGGAGCGTTCCCCAGCTCCCCACATCCTCCTGGGGCCTATTTCAGGGATGCTGAGTGTTTTGCACTGAGGACCATGAAGTTCCCTGTCCTTGGCAGTCTGTTCTGCAGACTACCAAGGGCAGGTTCTACTCCCTGGCATTTTCCATGGGAAGATGCAGCAGCCAGGGCAGTGTCTGTGTTTAGATATGTAGTGGGGATTTTAGGGTGAGTAAACCCTGAGGAAAGGGGATTTGCCAGTTCCTGGGACACACTGGCTGGGGCTGAGCATCCCAGCTGCCCCTCGGCTCTCCACTGGGGACCAGTCCATGGATTTCCAGTTGGAAACAGTGTTTGGCTTTGAAGTTAACATTTGCAGCTTTGGGGATAGATAAGAAGAGAACTGGAGGATAGGGAGATGATGGAGAGTATTCATGTGTGGAATTATCTCTTGCAAATATTACTTCTTTTGGAGTGTGCTTCCTTCCCTCCCTCATTGTGGGTATTAATTTAAAACATGCTTTTGACTTCAAATTAAGCAGTTCAAATTAAAAAGGCCTCCGTGTATAAGTGAGTAACATTAGGCTGCAATAAATTATTCTTGGGAACACCTCCAGGAGGTGGAGAGGGCCTGGGAAGTGCAGAGGCCGTGGTGCATTGCAGGATCTACAGGAGTTGATGGGAATGTGCAGCACATGAGCTGAGGGTAAGAAGCTGTATCCTGAGGCAGTACAATCCTACACAGGGAAGTACAAGAAGGAAGTGTTCTGCAGAAAACAAGGGGGAAACAATCAATTTTCAGCCTTTGGGCTGAGCATCCCCTTGGTCAACCTGGCAGCCTCCCTTGTCCTTCCTTCACTGGATGTTGCAGAGGGTAAAAGGACTGTAATTATTAAAATGATGTGTTCAGGAGAATTTAGTCTCTCCTTTGGTTTGTCCTAATGACCCTTCAGCATTTGCTGTGGAAGGTAATGGGTTTTGTGGCATTTACCTAATCAGGGGAATGCCATATGCAGATGGTTGGGATTCAGGCTGGGAGCTGGGATGGTTCTCCATGGTTTGGATAAGGCACAGCCGCTCCCTAAAATATTTTGGCAGTGCTTGCAGAGCCATTAGCCCATCTTGCCTTGTGGGGTTTGCTTCATCCATCACCCCTAAGCCAACACTGGGTGCTCACTCAGGTGATCCCTGTGCAGAGGAAATGCTGCCAGCACTGAGGGCTCAGCCTCTGGGGTTACCTCTGTGCCCCATTATTGTTTCATCAGGGCAGGCACTGTTATTGCTCTATCCAAAAAACTCTCCTGGGTTATCTAAAAATTAGGTTTTTAATTCACATTTGCAACAGGTTTGCAATTCCTCTGGGTTTACCTGTGTCTTTCCTCAAATACCTCATGTACTCAAAAGCCCAGTAGTAGGTAAAAGAAATTCAGTATCACATATGGATTTCTCTGTTCCTGCCTCACTGTGTGTTGTACCTTGTGCCACCAGCACAATCCAAATTCACTGTTTTCCCCACATGGCTCTTCTGATCTGCTTTTCTTCCCTTCCTCTGCTGTGATGGCAGAGCAGAGACCATGAGAAGTGGGTGGAGCAAATGCTGGTTGTCCTCGGGTCCAGAAAATTGGATTAAAATATGTCTTAAAATTAAAAACCAGCCCTTAAAATATTGTTATCTTCCCAAAAATATTCTTTTCCTCCCTGGAGTACATTTGGAGAGAGACTCCTGCATGTAGATCTCCTTGTGCTGCTCTTACAGGGTGGTGAAGGGATAAATGGGACCTGGTGGTATTAACTCAGCTGCTAAGGAAGGTGGAAAGGAACCTGCTCCCAAACATGCAGTTCCCACAGAAAAACTGGCTTTGGGACAAACTCCGTTGTTCTGCACCACATCCTTGTCTCTGTTGAAGTTGAGGAGAGTTTTGTGTGGTGCTGCCCTCTCACAACCAGGCTCAGGGCAATGAACAGCTCCAGGGAGCTCGACTGGTGACCCTAAATCTAAAAATAAAATGTTATAAAAATTAAAAAGAAAAAGAAAAATCCTTTGCTCAATTGCAAAGCGTTTCCCAGTGGTTCCCAACTGAAACAACATCACTGGATTTCAATCCCTGCCCTATTTATAGCTAGGAAAGCAGAGTTTCTTTTGGACACGTTTTCTCTGGAGATGCTGCTTGGGCTGCTGCAAGGATTTCTCTGGAGGGCTGCCAGTGCTTCCAGCCTTCCCTCAGGGCTGCTTTCAGCCTGTCCAGCTCAGTTACATCCACTAAGGAAGGGGATTTATGACCCCTTGCAGGTGGTGTGGTTTATAGGTGCTTTCTGCATATAATAAACCATGGTCACAGGACACTCAGTTTCCAGGTGTCTGTTCCCAAAACTCCCAGTGTGCAGGTTCCCCCATACGTCTCTGTTGCTGTATTTTGATTTTCTCTGCAGTGCTTAGAGCTGCCAATGGCTGGAAAAACTGCCTTTGCTGAATTCCCCTGGAGCCCTGCTTTGCTTCCCTGGCCGGAGCTGGATCAAATCATAACCTCTGCCACGCTTTGGAGATAAGGCAGAAGCTGAGCAAACCTGCCAGTATCTCTGCTTTAATTTTTCTTTGCAAATAGTGTGGAGCCAATGTCTCTCTGCCCAGATGAGCTTCTCTTATCAGAGGGATAATAACTGGCTCACTAACCAACATAATTCCTTTATAACCCCCAGCAATCTTTCGGGAGGATTTTGCAAATGGCTGAAGAACAGAGGAAAATCTCTGGTTCTAGGGTTAATTGGTACAATATCAAGGCAGTATTTGACCATGTGCTTAAAAAAATAATTAAAAAATTAAAATACCCTGTGTGTATGAATACAGTGACTGCATTTCCACTTGTTTCCTTTTAAGTGGTCCCTCAGTGGCTCCTGCAGATGCAGAGCCTGGCTGATGTGTGCAGGAAATGAAGGTGCACAGGATCATGAGTAAGTTTGGGATTTCAGGCATGCAGAGCTCCCAGGGCAGTGCTGCAGGTCTGAGGGAAGCATTCTGTGTTTATGGGCCGTGTCTTGCTGTGGGTGCTCCGGGGCTGTTCTGCAGCTGCATCACCTCCTTCCTGCCCTGTGCCCTGCTTCAGGCTGTGCTGTGCTGCTGCTCCACAGCTCTCCAGGCAGACACATCTATGCCTGGGCAGGTCTGACAGCCCAGGGGATGATTTTGTCTCCAAATCTTTTTCTTTATTCTATGTTTTTGAGATCAGTTTGCCAGCGCTTTCCCTTCCGCTTATTGAGCCGCGGGTGCTGAAAGCGAACTGAGCTGTGGAAGAGCTTTGGGTTTCCTGGTTGATCCTTCTGCCTTTTCTTTTCCCCTTCCAATAAAAGGAAATCAATAGCAGAGAGCAGCACCAAATCTCTGTGTGTTGTACGATGGGATTCTTGTCCCAGGAAGCTGCTGGGATTATTGGCTGTCTTTGCACTTTGAATTTTAATAGCATTAACTCTGGCCTAGTCCTGTTCTATTAAAATCCCATTTAAAGTTGCCTTTGTAAGGCAGGAGCAGACACTGCTCGGGCTGTGTTTCTGCCACCTCCCTTGCCTGCAGAAATCACAACCAGAATTAAGAGACAGATTTTGAAGGTTAAAACTTCGCAGATTGTTTCCCTCTCAGTTGTCATTTTGGGATGGTTTTGTTTTCTTTCCAATTGCATCAAATATTTGTACTCCTGTGGGGACTGTGGTGCAGGGGTGAATCTCCCTTAAGAAAATAAAGGGATTTTTTTCCATCATTTTTGTGGCATAGCTGGGGGGAAATTGGTGGAACGAGCAGTTACCAGAAGTGGCTCAACTTGGGGCTGTGCCTCTCCTAAAGCTTCTGAATTATTTGAGGCATCATTGAGACTTTCATATTTAGAAATATTGAAATGGACACCCTTTCAGCCAGCCTGAATTGTAGATACTTTTTCTTCTGTTCTCGCAGGCGGCCCCTGAGAGAGGGGACTTGGCCAGCATCCTGTCCCAGCACAAAACAGCTGGATTGTTAAAGGAACATCCCTGTTTTACCAAGTGAAAAAGAGTTTTGAAGAATTTGAAAGTCATTGAAATCTTTTGGGTGTGCTCAGCAGTGGGGAGGGGGGAAGTAGTGGCTGTCTGGTGTGTGAATGATCAGTTATTTCTTTAGTTTTCCCAGTTATAAACCTATTTGTGGAGTCATTTGGGTGTCCCTTCTCACATCCTGGTCCCAGATGCTGCTGCTTGCACCAGGTAGAAAGAATTGCATTTGCCTGTGGCTTTTTTTATCTCCTCAAAATCCCCCCATTGCTTTGTGTATTTTTTTGTTATTATTGGCCTCAGTTTTTCAGTACAACAATGTTTTTTCTGGAAAAATGCCCAGCGCTGGGCACAGCTTGGGAGAGGTCCTGTGAGGGCAGTGCAGAAAAGGTGGATGACTTTGGAGCCTTTATGTGAATAAATAGCAAGAAATAACATCTTTTTTGTCTTCTTCAAGTACCACACTGAAAACCCATACTTGAATTATTACTCTTGATCATATTTAGCTTTGAGTTAATACAATTGCTTCTTGGGTACCTGTCTCTTGGGATCATGTATTCCTTATTTTCATTTTCTAGCTCTGGCTATTCGAAAATTCTGGTTTTGGTTCTGAAGTATGTGTGGAAGGGTTAAGAGTTCCTGCTGTCAGCTTTGCTTGCTGAGCCTTGTGCAGCACTTGGGGGAAGTGCAAGAATATTTTCTATACTGGTCATGGAAATTTATGAGATTTTCACGAGCCTGAGTTAAAAAAATAAACTTTGGGGAAAGAAGAAAGAAAAGAAGAATCCAGATGCAATCATTACTGTGAGGTTTGTGATGAAGTGATGAAAACTGGCAGCTGCTGTTGTCTTGCTCCAGCAAACTCTCCCTTCTCTTCCTCCTTACTCCTTTCCCACCTCTCTTCCCTGCTGCCCCTTGTTTACCCCTGGATGATCCTGGGAAAATCAAGGATGTCATGTTGGAGCCAGGATTCCTCCTCGTGGCAGTGTCACAGTGCCCTGGCTGCCATCCCATGCAAGAGTGGCAGGAACTTCCCAGGTTGCTTAGAGCAGCTGGGGCTGCCCCATCCCTGGAAATGTCCAAGGTTGGACAGGGCTTGGAGCAACCCGGGATAGTGAAAAGTGAAAGGGGTGGAACAGGATGAACTTTTAGGTCTCTTCCAGCCCAAACCATTCTGGGATTCTCTGACCAAGTAAAACAGGGCATGGAAGGGCTTGCACATCATGCCTTGACAATAACCAAGCACTGGGTATTTCCTGGGGAGGTTGGGAAGGCATTTAGTACAGTTTGAAAATCAAATTGATCATTCCACCACCTATTTCCAGACAGGGTGCAGGACCTGGGGCCATTGGGATTGTGTTTTCTTGGAGCTGGATGTTCTCACCTGCTCCCTGCTCACTCACCTCGTGCTTTGCTGCCTCAGGAATTGCAATGCTCAACTTCCCTGGGCTCTCCAGATAAAACATTGCAGAGAGTGGATTTCCCCAGGAGGCATCACTGCTTTGCTTTATCTGGATGGAAATAAAACACAGGATTTTTTTTTTTTTTTTNTTTTTTTTTTTTTCCCCTCTGCTTAGCTGGGTTTCAGTGCATGCTCGCACCTTTTCAGGGACGTGGTTTTCCACCCTACCAATAGTTGATCCACAGAGTGCTGAGCTCATTCCACAGGGATCCAGCCCCACATTCCAACCCACATCTCCACCCTGATGCTGCCAGAACTTGGGCTTGTGCTGCTGGCTTTGATATGCAGCTTCTGCACCTTCTGCTGCCCTCTTTGGTTTTATTTATTTTATTTTATTTAATATTTTGATTTTATTCTATCCTCCCAGCCCTGGGTTTGCCTGGTGCAGTGCCCTGATAACTCTGGGAGAGCAGCTCCCTGCTGCCTCCAAGCACTGCAGCACAAGCCAAGGTTAATAAAAGGCTGTCACTTTTATTAACTTTGCTACCTAGTGTGTTATGTAATTCCAGGCAGGCACCCAGTGCAGCCCTCCCAGCTTTAAATGGCTTTTCCTGCCTTTGGGAATGTGTGTAAAATAGATGGGGCAGCATTACACCACCCATTGCCACACTCTCATCCAGTAATATTGTGAGTATTTTGGAAAAAAACAAGCATATTTTTGGTACTGGTTGGCATTTGTCTCCTCATTTTCAGACTGAAAAACCTCAATTCTGATTTGGGGTCAGTTTGGGCGTTTTTTTTTTTGCCCAGAGAGGTTGTGAACTCTTGATCTCTGGAAGGAGGCCAGGTTGGATGGGGCTTGGAGCAATTTGGGATGCTGGAAGGTGTCTCTGCCCATGTCAGGGGCTGAAACAAGATAAGCTTTCATCTCCCTTTCAGCCCAAACTGTTCTGTCATTTTATGGGCATGGGTGTATCTGCTTCACCACAGTCAGGTGTGCTGTGATATTTAGTGTGGTAGTAAGACTTTGGTGGGGGAAAAAAAAAGTGTTTTAAAGCCTCCAGGTGTTCAGGTTTTGTCCTGGACCTCCTGGCAGGGTAGAACAAACTTTGCTGCGAAAAGTTTTAATAAGTACAGATTAGAAGTTCAATAAGTGGGGCATCATAGATCAGTAAAATAAGTAAAATATTATCTCTCTTGCTGCTTAGGCACTTGGAAAGACCTCCAAGTTTATTTTATTTATGGTTTTAAAAACATTTAAAATAAGAGTGGGAAAATAAAGTTTTTGAAACAAGACTCTGGGTCCTTGAGGGTGAGCAGGATGCACTGGGGCTTCTGCAGACCCTGATGTGGGCTCCACCTCTGCATTCACACCTGCCAGCACTGGCATTATCCTTTTGAAATCAGCATTAAACCCCTAAGCAGCAGAATTTGGGGAGTTTTCCTGCTGTCAGCCCATCACCTGCCATGAAATTGATGGGCAGGGAGGAAGCTGCTCGTGCCATCCATGTCTGTGCTGCAGTGCAGTTATTTTTATCTGTTATATATTGTTCTCAGTGGAATTATTCTGGCCCTAGCCTGTAGATAAGGGCTGTTACTAAATGAATGTGAGCTCTACCTTGAAGGTTAAATTGCTGCCTTGCAGGTTGGTGAGGAAGGTGGGGAGATGTTTACCTCCTCCTCTGAAAAAAAACCTGTGAGCTCCAGCCCTGACCTGGCAATTTTGTTGAGTACTGCTTGAAAAAGGCAAGTATTTCACGAAATGCTGTGTTTAGTCCTCTGAATTGGTGGGTCTTCCTGACTGAGATGCTCACCCACTGCCAGCTCTCAGGTGGGATCCCACAGCACTGGAGGAGGCTGCCAATTCCCCCTTAAATTTGGGAAAGCTGCTCACAGACATCCCCAGGATGCAGGTCACAGCTGGGGGATGGGGCATTTTTGAGTGCTCCTCAAAAATGAAGTGGCAGCTTCAGGATGTTATTTTGGCTGAAAGCACCCAGTTTTTACCAGTTTTTAGTGGCACCATGTGGTGCTGCTGGTCCTGCGGACTGGATTAAGCCCAGCCCTGGTGTTGGCGTCTTCTGGGTGTGAAATAAATAATTTTGGGCAGCATATACAGCCAAGGGAAGTGCTGCTGGTCCTGCCTTGAGTCACCCCTCCCCAGAGCTTGGTGTGGAAGGATTAGGGTGGAAAACTCAGTAGGAAAACATACAGAAAATGGCAGAAATGTTGACTGCCCTGCTCAGAGGTTAATTTTTCAGCTGGCAACCAACCCAGGTGTATATTTAGTCATGACTTAGCCAGCAAGGAGCAGGTTGGTGATTAGAAGGCTACTGTGGGATACACTGGGTGGAGAATGTTAGGATTTACATCCCTGGAGGCTTCTCCTCACGTCCTGGAGTCATTTCTCTGTTATTGTTTATAAGTCAGCTCGAAGGGTTGGTCACTTCAGTGAACCCAGCAGGACAGAGGCCCCATGAAGCTCAGAGTGTCTGTGTGAGCCCCTCTGGCTCCCTCGTGCCAGGGGATGCAGGCATGTGGGGGCTCCATGGAGGAATGTTGGGGCTCCATGCAGGAACGTGGGGCTCCAGCTGCAGCTGTGGTTTATCTGCAGGTCCCTTTAGTTAACAAACACTGCTGCTGCAGGTTTTTAGAAGCTGTTAGCATGAACCATTAACTCTTCCTTTTAATTATTCAGGTTGCCTCTTTTAAATTTCTTTTTTAAATGGAGCTAACAGGCTTTGCAGAAGAGGCTTCCAACCACAGCAGTTCTCCCCAGAGGAGCCCTGTTTGTGCATTGCCAGCTAATCTCTTTTCTTCATTATCCCTTATCTTTCTCTAGCTGATTAATTGCTTTCAATTGATTTATAAATATTCTGTTGATACACACAGTGGCAGGAGGGGTATGTGATATGTCCAGGCTCAGGGGTCATTGATCTGTGTAGCCCCTTGGGCTTTCCTAACCTGCCTCACAAATCCCAGCCATCCCAGCCAGGCTTTATTCCCACTTTTTCTGTTGTCTTTGTAATTCCTGCAAGCAACCAAAAATTGTGCTGTAGCATCACTTGGAGTCTACACACATGAACAAGCCCTTGTGCCTGGTGAGTGGCAGATTTTGGGTTAAAGAAGTGGGGTTTGGGTAAGTTTTGGTTGTGTTGATGAATGCAGCAGATTGTGTGGGTGTCATAATAACCTGTTTTCTATACTGAATTCCCTAATATACATATATATTTTATACATATATATATAGGTGGAGTGGTTGATGAAGATGGAGCATTAGAGTTGCCTATTTGAAACTCTGTGGAAGCTCCAGGGCAGCTTTAAAAAAAAAAATTTAAAAGGCAATAAAACCTGAGTATAGTGGCCAATATCAGAGTGCAGCTGCCCACCTTCAGCCACTTTCTGCAAAGCCACTTTCAGAAATTGCAGCACCTTTAAACACAGGGATAAATCATTAACCTTTCCCAACAGACTTCCCATTTTCCCTGATATTTCTCTGCATGCAGCCTGTTCCCTCCCAGTGCCCCCATAATCCCTGCATGGGTGGGCTGGGCTGGGAGGCTCTGGGGACACAATGGCCCTTGGCAGCCTTGCAGTGACATTCCTGGATATGCTGTGGGGCAGATAAGTCTTCAACAAGAAGATGTTTCCTGAAGTTTGAGACCCACCACTCAGCTCTGGGGTTTGTTGCTGCCTGATTTATTATNTATTATTATTATTATTATTATTATTATTATTATTATTATTATTATTATTATTATTATTATTATTATTATTATTATTATTATTATTCTCTGTCCCTTTAAAGTGACTAGTGGCACAGGCACAACCCCAGTGTATGGCAGTGTAATTACACATTGCTAATGAGCAATTGCAGCTCCTTTAGCAGCCCAGCCTGACACTTCATTGGGTATTTGCAGGAGTAGTGTAATTTTTGTATCATCATATATGGTAATATATTCACTGCAGCATGACATGGGATGAGGTTCAATGAATAATGTAAAACCCAGAATAACACAGAATCTATATGAGATGTGCTTTTCCCCCTCAGCATTGTTTTAAAAAGGAAAATATTGATTCTGGTGGGGTTCAGTGGTTCAGAGCTCTCGGAGAACTCACGTTTTACTGATCAATGCCCACCACAGCCACAAACGTGCAGCTCTCTGTGCCATCCCTCTCCTCATTAGCACTGACGATGCTGGGGAGGCCAGGGAGGAGCTGGTGACATTTGCAGCTGGATCCAGATGTTGCAGAAGCGCAGCAGGTTCTGTTGGGTTCAGGTACCAGGTCTGACCTCTCCCCTCCATAATATATTCAATTTTTTCCCCAGTTACTGTCTTTGAATGCAAATTAGGATGGATAATTTCTGTTTGTTTTCCTTTTTAACCAATTTCCCCCCCTATTGTGATCTGTGTCATTTATATTTGCAGGCCATTATCTTAGTCTCATTACAGCCTTTGAGCATTTGAATGAAAATATTGTAAAGAACCCAGAAGTCAGGCCTAAAACGTCGCTGATGATAACTATAATCCTCGTGATAAAATTATAAAACACAATAGAAATAACTGTGGTGAACTCAGAAGGTTGTACCAAATGAGACTGGAAGCAGCACGATGATGTTTGCCCCTTCCCCATTGCTTTTTTTGTTTCTTTACATTGCAAACCGCTTTTGCAGTGCTGTTTTAAAGAAAGAGAAAGTTGCTGTGTATGGCCTCAGTGGGGAGCTAACAAAAAAATTAAGATTTTTCTCTCTGTTGAGGCTTTCATTAATAACTGCAAAAACTCTTGGTGGTGCACGTGTGATTTTTCAGGAGCTTAAAATACTCCAGCAGCACTGGGAGGAGGAGGAGGAGGAGGAGATGCTAAGCAGTGCCAAGTTCCTCAATGAAAATTCCTCTCACCGCCTCTGGTTTTGGAGCCAGCTCGGTGTTAATTAATCCTCGCCTCACACGTTACGTTCTCCAGCCTCGCCGCCGTCGGATTTTAACTCAGTAAAAGCAGATGGAGGTTCCCGAAGCGCCTCCAAAATTCCCAGCCGAGTGCTCTCCTCAATGACAATGCCAGTTTGTCATGAATGAAATGTTTGACAAAAATCTGTCACTTTTGAGAGAAGTTTTTCCTTGAAAGAAAAACCAGGGGGAAAAAAGAAATCAGCTCTGTTTTGAAACATCTCCTCAGTCTGTTATCTTTATTTTGTGAGAGACAAGGATGGAGAAGGGGGTTTCCGTGGCCATGGGAGAGAAGTTTTCGTAAGTTTTCCTGGAAGCAGGTGGCATTTTGAAGGAGGAGACTTTGGATGACGTCTCCAGATGTTTCTGTTCTGGTGGTTTTTATGGACAGCTCTGTCCTCCAAGTCAAATGTGGCTGCAAGGGCCAGCTGCTGTCTGAAGATACCTGGATGCATCGCTGGCCTTCTGCAGAGATTCTTGGGGCAGGGCTGAGGTTAAGCAGCAGTGGCTGCAGGTGCCAGTGCCTCCAGGGCAGTGACACACCAGCCATATGCTCAAGCTGCATTTGATCAGCCACCAGCTTCTATTCCGTGTTGCAGGGAGGGAGAGCAGTTCCCCGTGAAGAGGCAGTGCTGAAGCTGAGTTGTTTTTCACAGAATAAGATCGTCAAGGTTGCAAAAGACCTCTTAAGATCATCCAGTACAACCCGTACTGCCAAGGCCACCACTAACCCATGTCCCCAAGTGCCACATCCACATGTCTGTTAAATCTCTCCAGGGATGGGGACTCCACCACTGCCCTGGGCAGCCTGTGCCAGGGCTGGACAACTTTTCAACCCTAACTTGACCCTCTATTGCCAATCTCTGGGGGGCCCTGCCCTTGTGGGGTAAGGTTGGGATTTTTGGCAGTTAGGACATTTTTTGGTGGTGATCACCTGTAGCTTGCTTACTTCAGAACCGTAATCCTGGTGAGACCTCCAAGCCTGGGAAGCTGGAGGTGGGATACACAATGCAAGTTTGTCCTCTGGTGGGGGTTGTCAAGTTTGGATCAGCCTGCACAGCCAGGCTTGGAGTGGGACAGGTCTCTCCTGACCCTGCAGAAGGGTCTTGGCTAGGGAGAGCTGAAGGAGGCCAGCCAGTTTGGAATAAAGGGCCAGACCCATCTGCACTGACACCAGCACTTGTCCCTTTCCCAGCACCAGCAGCAGCCAGAATCCACGGGAAGTGACTCCAGGAACAGAAATACCTCCCTGGCCTCAGCTTTCCCCTGGCTAAGACCAGGGACCACCACTGGCCACACAGCAATGGCTTGATCTGGAGCAAGGAGAGAAGACCAGGACCCAACCCCAATTTAACCACAGCCAAAGGGTGACTGCTGCCTGACATAGAGACACGTTCGGTGCCCAGAGCCCGACCCGGCCCAGGCATGAGCCATCCTCGACTTGAGCAGCACCATTTTTCTGTGTGCCTTCCAAAGGGATTGTTAATCACCAAGGAAGGAACAGGGGAATCTTTGCGGATCCAGCGCTGGCTCCAAGAGCTGCCAGGCTGCGGTGTCTCAGCACGGCCGGGTGCTGCGGGTGTGAGTAACGCTGCCGGGCCACCCTCAGTCAGCAGAAATCCGGACTGAGCCCAGCCCAGCATTCCCGCTCACTCACCGGGCTCCTCTGCCAGGGAGGAGACTCCAAGGGGAGCTCTTGGGCTTGTGCAATGCCTGTGACGTGGAGAACCTCCTCCCTCTGCTTTGGTTCGCGGCACTGCAACCTCAGCGCCGTGCCGTGCCGTGCCGTGCCGTGCCGTGCCTTGCCGTGCCGTGCCGTGCCGTGCCCGTGCCNCCGTGCCCGTGCCCGTGCCCGTGCCGTGCCGTGCCGTGCCCGTGCCCGTGCCGTGCCGTGCCCGTGCCCGTGCCCGTGCCGTGCCGTGCCGTGCCGTGCCGTGCCGTGCCGTGCCGTGCCGTGGCAGGTCACACCCAGGTACGCGGCTGCCTTCGCTCGGGGCTTACGTGCAGAGCAGGATTAACCCCGCAGGCGCCCCGGAGCCGGCGGTGATTCCTGGCTCTCGTGGCGTGGCTCCGGCCGTGGCAGCGTTCCCGCTGCATCGGGAGCTGAGTCGGCACGGGCGGGCTCCGACTTGATCCCTGGGAAGGGGAGTTGTGCAAACAGGGAGCGATGGGAGGTGACGCAGAGTTTTCCTGGGCTTCCCAGAGATGAGGTAGGGATGGCAGGGGGCCGGGCCGATGGGGCACCGCACACCTGGCAGCAGAGGAGCCGTGCCTGGCCGTGGGGCAGTGCCAGCCTGTTGCGGGCACTGAGTTTGTTGCAGGGAGAACCAGCTCTTGTTGCACGACAAAACCAATTCTCCTCCACTTACCGAGCCGCTGGCGAGGAGGGAGCGAGATGGGAAAGGGGCAATGCCAGGCCAGTCACGGGCGGGTGACAGCCTGGTTTATTGACCCGGGTGTACAAGGTGGCCATGGCTTCATCCCTTCCTAGCTCCCGCAGTTGTATCATCGCCTGCTTCCCGAAAAGCCCATGGACGCAGGGTGTGCCTCAGTTTCCCCATGCCTGAGATACTGCTGCTGTAGGGTGGGGGAGCTGGCTTCACGGTGGCTGGCAGGGGCTTGATGTAAAGTGGAATATGGCGATTTTTTTTGTCTTGGACTGTGTTTTATGAGCTTTGTGCAAGCACTGCCTTCCTGGGCAGAGCAAGAGGTGTGTGGTGGCAGTGTACTGGGGCTGCCTCCAGAGCATCCCCGAGCCAGCAGCTGGCCGGGCAGGGCTCATCTACTGAGGTTAACACTGTAGAGACAGGCAAAAATTAATAAACCCTAAGGGCTTCTGCCCAGTTCTGAATTTCTTTGGTGGGTGAAAAAATTTATAAAGCAGGCCTGCTATGGGGGGCTTGGAAACAGGCAGCTCAGGCAGCAGGGTGAGGGCAGGTAATAGTGCACCGTGGACCATAGGGAACAAGAATATTCATATTAGGGAAAATTTCCTCACTGAAGGAGTGGTTAAACATTGGAACAGGCTCCTCAGGGGAAGTGGTGGAGTTGTCATCCCTGGAAGTGTTCAAAAAACAAGCAGATGTGACACTATGCCATGTGGTTTAGTGGCCATGGTGCTATTTGGTTAAAGGTTGGGCTTAATCTAGTCTTTTCCAACCTTAATGGCTCTATGGAAAAGTTAAACGAGTGTGCTGGGTTCCAGAGAGTTTGGTTGTCCTGGTGTATTTTTATGTGGCTTTTATCATAGAAAGGCGGGTGGCCTCTGCAGGTTTTGCTGTGTCTCTGCTCACGCCATCCTATATAAAATAAGTAACAACTGCATTGCGAGGAGAAACCCTGCACGTGTTTGCCTTGCGAGGACGAGCTGGCCTGAGCCGTGCGCTGCCACCGGGGCTGCCTGGCCACCGTCCGGCCTCAGTTTCCC